>RJWH01000209.1:0-513996 GCA_004363575.1 Solenodon paradoxus | reverse complement strand
GCACCTCACCCTCTGGGTCTTCTACATCATAGGGACCATGCTGCTGCGGCTACATCTCTGTGCCCTACCTGCTGAGTACTAGCTGTGGCATTGACCTGCCATTTCCAGACGGCACAGCTGCCACTCTGTGCTCTGCTCTTTCAGAGCTGAATCAGGTCTTTGGCCTAAATCACTGGAGCAGATCTGTTTCATCTCTTCATCCGCCCCAAGGAATGAGGCATTGCTGGATCCTGTAACCTCTGGGCATGTGTTATGGCAACATCCACCCTCTGGGGCCTGTTACTCTGGTAAGTTCCTGAGATCCAGACACCTGTTCGATGGGAGATCAGCTCAGACCCAGACTTCAGACACTAGTGCCACCATCACACAAGTACACCTGTGCCCCAGGAACCAGGTGGTGTGGTAGTTCCACATGTACCTGGTTCCAGAATCCAATTCCACTGCCACTCTGCATTCCAACATGTCAGATCTGATGTCAGGTGGGATACCCTGGGCTAGAACTTTATTCTGTGGGCAAAAAAGAACAGGAGGACCACAATGGCCTTCTCCACTGAGGTCCCCAATAACCCTAGCTGCCACCTGCTGGTCCTTCACAGTTTGGTCACCGAAGATCCTCAGAGTCTTTGCTTGTGCTGATGGCAGCTGACAGAGCAACGTAGGGAATATGTCATTGTTCCCTCCCTGGAAGCAGAGGTGCTGCACCAACAGCTTTACCCAGACAGCCTCCTCAATTACCTCCAGGTGAGAATCTTTCCCATCAAAGCCTGTCCAAAAAGACAGAAGTGACTGCCGCCTCAGATGTATAGACATCAAGCAGAACTACAAGATTCATGAATAAAAATAAATACAATCACCAAAGGAACAAATAATTTTTCAGGAACTAACCTCAAAGAAATAGAGATCTGAAAGTGTCCTGAAAAAAAAAACCCAGCAGTTCAATTTTTTTAAGGAAATTCAGCAAAATTCCAGAGAACACAAATAGACAACTCAATGAAGTTGGGAAAAGAATGAATGAATGAAACAAGAAGTTCAACAGAGAGACACAAATTTCTTTGAAACCAGAAAAAAAAAAACAGACAAAAATTCTAGAGCTGAAGACTACAATGAATGAAATGAAAAATTCAACAGAGGAATTCAATAGCAGATTCAATCAAGCAGAAAAAATTCAGAGAGACTTGCAGAGAGAGCTTGATGCTGTTTAGTCAAGGGAGGAAAAAAGAAATAAGAAAAAAGTGAGAATGTTTATATGAATCACGGGACACAAAGCAACACATTGTGTGAGTCTCAAGAGACAGAAAAAGGGAAATAAAATCATTCAAAGAAACAGTGTACGAAATCTAGCCAAATCTAGAGAGATGGTCATCCAAGTAGAGGAAGCTCAAAAATCTTCAAATGGATTAACCTGACAAGATCTTCACTATCAAAAAATCAAAGACAGAATTTTGAAAGGAACGAGAGAAAAAAATGACTTAACATATACAAGGGAGTCTTGATAAGATGGCAAGCTGATTTCTCTTGTAGTTCAAAAGAGGGTAGGATATTTTCAATGTTCTCAAAAAAAAAATCAATTAAAAATAATTTACCCAGCAAGCTATCTTTCTCAAATGAAGGAGAAATAAAGATTTGACAAGCCAAAGAAGAGGGTAACAAAACAAACATTGATCACTTCCATAAAAATCACTGGTAAAGAAATAAATAGTCAAGCTCAAATAATCTAGTAATGCGTTGGTGGTCTATAAAAAGCTTTAAACTCTAAGAAATAAGTTAGAAGGCAGAAGTGTTAAAACCAACTATAGGAACAATATTTTGTTAATGGATATACAATATAAAAAGATGTCGACTCCAACACCAACAACATAGAGGGACAAATAAATGTGTAGAATTTTTTGTGCAATTAAAGTTATTATCTAAAAACGGACTTTATAAAATGTGTTCTGAAAGTCTTGTGGTAGTCACAAAGCAAAAGCTTTAATAGATACAAATGATAATAACAAAAGAATAAAATCCTACCACGACCAAAAGATGACAATTCACAAAGAGAAACAGCAAGAGGAAGCAAAGAATTAAAGGCGCTACAAAACAATCAGAACACAAGTAGCAAAAGAATTTCAACAAATATTTTCCTAAAGAAGATAGGCCAACAGGTATACCAAAATATGTTCAATATTAATCATCAGAGAAGTGCAAATACAACCACAATGAAATATCATCTCACACCTATTAGGAGGGTTATTATTTTTAAAAAGTAAGTACAGATAAGGATGCAGAGAAACTGGAGTGCTTTATACTGTCGGAGATGTAAAATGGTGCAGCTACTATAAAAATATATGGACATATTTATGTTATTAAATCTTTTGTTCACAATGCAACATTCATTTTTGAATACTGACATTATATCTCAATTTATATTTTACATCACACCCTCCACCAGATCTCCATCAGATCTCCAGTGTCCTTTACTACCATTTTTTTCCTTCTTTCCATTCCCCTCCCCTCTCCCCTTTGGCAGACATCATCTTGTGTCCTGAGAGTTTTTGCTGGAGTTAATCTATTTATTTGTTTCATTTCATTATATTCCACATATGAATGAAACCATCCTATATTTATGTTTTTCTTTTTCACTTACTTTACTAAACAATCTCTTCCAATTCCATCCAGATTGTTGCAAAGGGAACAACGTCAATCTTTTAAGATTAATGGATTTCCATTGAGTATATACTCTAGAGCGTCTTTTCATTATTGTAAGCTATTTGAAGTCTCCATTTTTTATGGAGTTTGCCAATACTAAATATCCTTTGAAATAAAAATCCTTCGAAATAAAGAGAATATCATAATAACAATTTAAACAACTCAGATTAGATTAATCTAATAGTCTCTCATTTAACAAGAAATACTAAAATCTCTTCAATTTACAATGAAAAAATCATCAAATTATATCAGATAGAAATTGGGGCCTCCATGAAAAAGACTTGAAGAAATGTCTAATAAGAGCTTATACTGGCACCATTATAAAGATTGCCGATTATTTTCACACACTATTTTTATTTAATTATCCTCAAACTACCCTTCCACTAACAGTTGATTAATGCTCCATTAATGCTCCTGTGTCCATGAAGTGCTATCAACAAACTTAGTTATATGCAAAGGAGTGTGTGTGTGTGTGTGTGTGTGTGTGTGTGTGTCCACCTTTTTGGTCAGCAAAATTACTTTTGACTCAATTTAGTAATCTTCACGTAAATGCCACTAGTTTCCCACCCCTTTTCCCATGGATGATTACCATGGCAATCTAAAGCACAGAAGGTAATTTCTGCAAGGGATATATTATGGGGAAAATGACTCTAATTGAAATACTTTGGTAGAGACAATCATTTTCTCATTGTCCAAAGAACACTGAGACAAATCTTCTATTAAAGTGAAGAATTCTTTTCATAGGACAGGGCGGATGTGTTTTACAGGCCACTTCAACCTTGAAGGGAAATCAGGTGTCTCCAAGCAATCAAAGAATAGTAAATTTTCCTTCCACAGTTGTACCAATGCAATACCCAGCCTATTTATGAACACTTGAAGCAATTGTTGTATGTTTTATGATTGGATTCTTACAAACATACTTGGAATTTGCCATTTTTCTTCTCTCACCTTCTACCCAACCTCTGAAAGTGAGTATATGCCCAACCATTGCCTCAAACCTTTGGTGTTTCCAGTGCTATAGAGACACTATTGATGTCTTCTGAAGACTGAATGCTTGTCCTCCATCTTTGCTCCAAAAAGAGGCTGGTTCAATCAATAGTTCAAGCAACTGTCTATTATGTATTTGACTATTTGATACAGTAACCTCTGATAAAAATCTCTCATTTGGGCTAAATTTTTAACATAAACTACAAAGAAAATTTTGTCTTGGGTTAATGACATCTTGATAAGTCAGAGATCATTACAAAATAGCTTCAAAAAAGTCCTCAAAGTCACCTTCACTTTGGGGTTTAAATCCTTAGGAGAGGGGTATACTGCTAAGACAATATTCCTGAGTCCCTCGTTGTACTTAAATCACCTCCACTTCCTCTCCAATTCTGATGTATTTCTCTTTTTGTCATCTTTTGAGTCTCTAGCAATTTTCTTGAGATGTGTGTGTAAAAGAGGAGCGGTCTTTAAATAGACATCAACTCCACCCGGGATTTGGCACCAAAATGTAAGGTTTTTCCGGGCTCCGCGAGGAGAAAAAGTCAATTAGACAAAAAAGTCAAATAGTCAGGGCTTTATTGGATTCTGTACACCCGGGGAAGTTCCCAAGTCCGCAGAATGGGACTGGGGAAGTCATGCTTGAACAAAGGGGAGCGGGATCTTTTAAGCAAAGGAATTTCGCGGGCTTCCTATGTCGCGATTGGGGATTGGCCCTGTGAATCCAGGTGTGGGGGTTGCATCCCTTATTCTGATGTCATCCACCTTTTTCCCTGGCTTGGCCGCTGGGCATGCCCGCGGTCCCGTCTTTCTGAGCCAACCTAATAGTGTGCTTTCCTAGGGGACCCTGACATTATTTGTGCCAATGGAAATCTAGCAAGCTTATTCCTATAGAATTATAGATAGAGCTAGACAAGACTGAAACCTAGACAGAATACGGTTGAAGCTCAAAGTGGGGGTCCTGGTATATAAGAAGTGACCTCCTAATATATTTACCTCCATAATATATTCATAGAGATGTGGCGAGTACACACTCTACATGTGTGTTTACAATCATTTCTATACTTACTAAGCGTTGAGGAACTGGACTTTTAAACATCATTTAGTTGACTAGATTTCGCATTTCCTTTGTTACAGGTAGGAAACATTTTATTTATTAATGAGAAAGTCACTGAGGTGTTACACCCACTTCAAAGGAGAATTCAAAGAGCAAGTCTTTTTATAAATCAGGAATATCGAAATGACAGTGTAAATTGAGACCAAAGTAACTTTTTCCACAATAGAGGAGGAAAGTGAATTGAACCTATACTAGACAGGAAAAAATGTGTGTCCTCACAGACAAGAATTACCTTGCATTTCTATCAATTCTCTACAGCTAGCGTTGTAAAATGGCTCCCATAGAATCAGAATCCAGTAGCCCATTGGAATGTGCTACAGACAATACAGATTTCCACTCAAGTTCAGGGAGATTTTGCATTTCAAATGTTGCATTACAGCTATGTTCTTGCCCAGGACTGGATATTTAAATTTAAAAAACAACTATGAGATTTAAGCTAAGCATATCTCCTTGCTCACAAAGGATAAATTAGGACAGTTTTAATCCTGCTGAGATGCACTTTTAGAAGTCTCTACAATTGTGCCTGACTCCATTGACAGTGACAAATGAAAGTGGTCCCCACACACCAGTGGACTGTGCACCTAATGGGAGCTTGCTTGGTACTAAGCAGAAGTCAAATGCTTCTAGACAAGTGCATTTTTTGTTGTTGTGTTCTTACTTTTTTAATGTTTTTTCACTTTTAAGCTACAAATGTAACAAAAAAAAGAAAAGGAAGTACAGAACTAAGCACGAGTTCTCTGGATTTGAGTACCGGTTGTCCTTTGTTATTTCTTTTCCCTAAAATTGATTTTTATGTGAACATAAAAGAAAGTTAAGATTGTGGCCCAGAGGGAGTTTCAGGTTATGAGGGAAAATTGTTTCATGAAAGAAAACTGATACCAAATGGTATTTGTGTAGTATTCTAAAATAATTGTGACATTTGAGAAAAGCAGTTAAATGTGACCTTCACCAAGAGTCAAGATAATAACATTTTGAAGAGAAATAAAAGGACATTAATTATATCAAACCTTTTTTTAGACTGTATTGTCAAATTTTATCTACTGACTAGCATTTCAATGTATAAGATAGTTGGACTTTGTGCCATGTAATATTGTCAGTGTTCTATTCAGGTACAGAAATTGTTACTATGGTTTCTTCTTTAGACCTTAAAACGATGACATCCAACATTCCAAAGAAATGAAAAGTTATTTGCATGATGAATACCAAGACAATAGGTAAACTAGTATGCAAAATCTACCTTTCTATTAAGTGGCACTTGAGATGCATATAATAAGAGACTAACTTAAAACTGCATGTGTTTCCTTCTAAGGTTCTTCTTCTATTTTAAGAGTTAAACATTCAAGGGGGTAAAAAAGAAAATCAAAACTTGAAGTAGGGAGCTCAGTGAGATAGGCAATATTATAACAGTTCTCAATAGTCCTTGCAACAAAAACTTGTTCTTTTCAAAATTACTTTAGGAAATAAAGCTATTCCTCATCTTGCAACAACACAAAGTACTTAGCACTTTATTTCAGAAATAACTAATAACCTTATGAAACTGGGCACCCAGTGGGGAAAGCCCTAAAAAGGAAAAATCTAACAAACATCAATACAGAAAAAAAAAAAATGTTTAGATTTATATGCTGAGTTTATGTCTTATTTTAAACCGAGTACAAAAATAATATTCTATTTAATTATTTCTGACATTCTCAATCCCAAATGGGTGTTTTTGACAGAAGCCATTTGCTCCTTGATATTTTGGGCATATTAACAAGCTCTATACAGAAGGTGACAGTCTAATATGCCTAGGGGCTACCAGAGACAATCTTAGAGAAAATCAATTTTCTTCCCATCTTAATCTCATTTTATTTTTTTGTCTACCTGCCATGGGAGTCAGATTTTGATATATTTCCTCAGCCAGAGTGGCAAAAAGAAAGAAAAGAGAAGAAAAGAAAAAAGAAATAAAGAAAGCATCCTTCCTGAAAGGATGAAATCCCATGACCTGGACTGAGAAGAGAATCTAGGAAGTGATAGGGCCTCAGCATCACTATAGATAAGTCTCCCTCTCTAGGTCTCAAACTCCTCAGCTGAACTGACAGAAAACGCATGTCAAATTATCCAAACAAATGAGGCTTAAGTATAGACTCTCATAACTGAAAATCAGGAATGTTTCAACCCAGCAAGTGTATCCAGTGCTGGTGTCTCTCTTATGTTACTCTGCTTTCTTTTGTGTTGTTCCCTTTCCTTAGAGTCTTTCTTCCTGTTGGCTAGATGCCAGTCAGAAGCTCCATGCTTGCATTCTCCCAAATCTAAAAGCACTGGCAGTGGTGGTGGGGGTGGGGGGGACTAGTGAGACAAAAGTCCTGAAATTATCTGTATTAGGAAAAAAATCTCCTTGACATAGGTGCAACACCATTCCTAAACTAATCTCCAGGAGAAATGGGATTTCCAAATCACCCAGTCTTGGAAGGCTGACTCTCCCTAGAGTCAGCACAGCATCTGTTCTGCTGAAAACACATAAACTAAAGAGTGAGCTAGGGGTAGTTTTAGGGTGAGGTCACATCACCATGACCAGAAAAAGACAACATGGATATGTGCAGGCAAAAACACTAACCGTCCACTAAACTCTATATTCATGACTGCTCAGTCATGGCTGTACGCAATCCATTGAGCTTCATGTAAATACACAAGCACATAGGCTTTATTTCTCAAAAGTTTGAAACATTAGGTCCAGAGTAGAAACCCAATGTTTGTATTTTGAAAAAGTTCTGCTCATGATTCAGTAATCACTCAGGTCTAAATCACTAAGTGACCTCAATTAATTCATTTTTTAAGTGAGTGTGGTAAAATAATTTAGCAATTCTCAACTGTTCCAACTGTGAGCCACTTAAACAGTGCTAAGACACTAGAGTCCATCCACCTACTCATCCACTCACACTTCACTAGTAACAAACACGCCTCCCTCATCAATGTTGTTTCAACAGGATACCACTCAGGAAGTCCTTCTTTCTAAAAAATTCTTAACAGGAATCTGAGTCTGCCTTACTTATGGTGATGTGTTTGTCAAATTTACTAGTGTTTCTTAGAACGTTTCTTTAGGTGCATGATTAATGGAAAAATTCAACTTAAACTAAATATATTTTAATAATAATAAACCAAATTCAACAAATATCTTGTTTCTCTCTTCCTTGATTTTCTCACTTAGCTTCTCTCTCTTCCATGGTTACACCATGGATCCTGGCATTACATAAAGCTACACTATCATAAAAACAATCACGCACACACACACACACACACACACACACACACACACACACACACACACACACCTCTGACCACAGTCTCTTTTCCTTCCCATTGATTTGTTTAACCATTCTTTGTCTTCAGGGAGCCTCAATTTCACTGATACTTCCAAACACAAACATTGGCCTCCACTTGTCCTTCCTTATCCAAATTAAATGCGAAAGTCAATGAGTTTAATAACTCTTTGCTCAGTATCTCTCTTTTTGCAAGCCTAACTCCAAGAATTTCTCCAAATTTGCACTCGGACAGCTGAGTTTTGCTTGAGAAAAATCCCAATATGCAAGAACATGTGACTCCTGTACTTAGAATCCTCCAATAGCTTCCTATCTCACTCTTATTAAAAGTTAAATTCCATTACATATTCTAGAACATTCTGTGATTTGGCTCACAGTTTCCATTCTGGTCTCCTATTCTCCTCAAGTCACACCGACCCTTTGACCTCATTGTCGATCCTTCTTCCTGCTTCAGGGCTTTTGCATTTATCTTTATCAGATATCTACAAACCTCACTCATTTCATCTAGGTTGTTACTTAAATGTTTCCTTTTCTGACCGTACTGCACAAAAAATATCCTCCCATAACTGCCTATGATTTTTTCTGTACAGTACCTATTACCCTATCTAATATAATATATCTGATACGTTTATTTATATGATCTTTGCTTATCTTCCTTTATGGGACTATATACTCAATAATGTCATATAATTTATTCTGTTTGCTTCTATCACCTGTATACCTAGACTAGTACTAACAGTCAGTAAATAGTTATTGAATATATAAGTAAATGTACCATTATAAGTTCATGGGCACTCACTTCAGCAAGACCTCAATACTATTTGGTAATTCAACTATTCGATCCAATTAACTCAATCTGCCACTCTCCGTAATGATGATTTCAAATCTCTTCCACTTTCTTTAAACTTCCAACCCTTTCCCCAATGTACTTATACACCTACACACACACACACACACACACACACACTCTCTCTCTCTCTCTCTCTCTCTCATAGACCTACCCTACAACACACAACAATCCTTCATAGCAGACAAATTTACCAGCTACATTACAGAGGAATAGGTGTTCACAGACAAGAAACTCCTGTATTCCTTGTTTTAACACCTACGTGCCTTACCTTACCTTATGTATACTTAACCTGCTCTAATTCCTCTTGTTTTATAAATCAGTCCTTCCTCTTTGGTAGACATTACTTCCTCTTACTTTCTCAGGAACAATCCTTTCTATATTTTCAAGAGCTTCAAGTCTATTCCGTATTAAAACAAGATTAAAATATTACCTTCAGTCACAAAAATCTTCAGAATCACATACTCAAACTTTTTCACTCTCAAGAAATCTCCACTCTCTCCTTTCCTTCACTGTCAAACTTTTAAAGGTAATTTTCTACCTTGTTATAGCCCTCATTTCCCACCCACTCCTCATACCACTCTCATCTGATTACATCTATACCCACCCCTTCACCATGATGATTTTCGATAAATTTAACACTGACCTACTTCCATATTGTTAAAAGACCTGGGCATTTTCATCTTAATATTAGGTGAATTCCCAGCAGAATGTTGCATTATTAACAACAACTTCTTAAAAAAAAAAAAAAAATCCGGGCTTCCTTGACATTACACTCTCCTAACTTTCCTCTTACCTCTTCAGCCTGTCTTCATCAATTACTTCTGTGAATTTAGCCTCTTCTAGTTGCCTCAATTATTAGCATTCCTCAATTATTAGCATAGCCTGGCCCCTTCTCTTCTTACTCTATACTTGTCTGAAACTCTGAATATCACACAAGGATTCACTTACTATTCACAAAGCAGTGATGTTCAAATTTATACTTCTAGACTAACCTTTCCTCTGAGCTCCTGGCTTGCTTGTCTTTATGTATTTTCTTCATTTCAGTATTATAAGGACATTTCAAAATCAGCCTACCCAAAACTTAATTTATTTTCTTTTCTTACCATCCTAATCCTTCACACTTATTTCCAGTCTGAGGGAACAGAGCATCCTGCATACAATAATGAAAGTCAAAATATGAGACATTATGGACATCAGTCTCTTAATACTCTGATAAAATCCATCACCAAATTGTGCCAGTTCTACCTGAGTATCTAATTTGACCTTCCATTCTCTGTCCTTTTTAATTCCTGGGCTACCATCTCATTCTAAGACACTATTATCTATGATATGATTTTTTCTACTGGTCTCCCATTTTCCTCTTGCCCACTCCAGTCGATTTTCTACATGACAAACAAAGAGCACTTGTCAAAGCACAACTCTGCTCATTCCACTCTCTGTCTAAAATCCTTAAAAGGACAAAGTAAATATCTTAGGTACTCTTATTTTATTAAGAGCAGGAGGAGAAAGCACAAAGGTAGAGCTTAGAGGGACACTGATATTACATTATTTACTTCTGTTTATTTTTAATTTTTTTATGTTGGGCATGGATTGAACTGGTAGCATGACATTTACATTTTAAGTGCTATATTTACTTTTTCACTCTTGTTCTGAATAGTCTGTTCTTCATTTGGGGTAAACAGCAGTGGTTCCTGGAACTTCTGTGTCCTTAAGAAATAACTGAGCTGAACAGGTATTTTGACACTTTGGAAAGCAGTTGCCAAAGAATCCAGTCATTTGTTAATTATTTTTGCATCAGCTTATGGTTTAGGTCAAGAAGCTCTTCCTCTGATGTCTTACGAAGGAAATCTCAGTGATATGCTCTGTAAGCGTTAGCAGGAAATCTCTAGAGAGACTGATGTACTAAAAGACACAGGGAGAAATACAATTGAAAGATGTCTTCACTGTGATGGCAAAGCAATGGAAAGGCTCAAGTTCAAATTGCAACAGGCTTAAAATATCAAAATTAAGGTTACACCACTAGGACTGGGTCCTTCCGTGAAATTGAGAACACAGTAATGAGTTGAAAGTTATTAGTATCCTAAATTTCCTTGAAGTCAGGAAATCTTCATTCCCTTGAAAAGCAAAGTCCTGTTTTGTGTAATAGACTTGCACTCAAATTAGTCCATAACCAGGAAGTAGATAGTGGAACTATCTTCCTAGTCTTTCAGTGAAGTTTTTTATTATAGTTATACAGTTTACATATATTATATCTACTCAGCAATACCTGGCTTATCCAGACTCAACAGCAAGCAAGAGAAGTTTAGAGACCCAAGGCATTTTGTCTGCAATTTGTGGCAAAGTGCAGATCACTGTAATAGTATTATATTTTTTAAGAATTGTATTTGATGAAAAATTTGTCACTTTTACACTTAATGAGAAACAATTGAGCTGTGACTTGTTTCAGGGTTCACATTACTGGTTCCTAGCACTTTATTGACAGACCTATTTGCAAGATTTTTCTTCTGGGAAATTGGAGATCATGCATCGCTCCATACTTCTCCCTTGCTCTCATCAACA
This sequence comes from Solenodon paradoxus, assembly GCA_004363575.1. Lineage (NCBI taxonomy): Eukaryota > Metazoa > Chordata > Mammalia > Eulipotyphla > Solenodontidae > Solenodon > Solenodon paradoxus. The sequence continues at coordinate 502,502 of RJWH01000209.1, read as the reverse complement.
CACACATATCTGAGACTCAGAGGTGCACTGGCAGAGCATTTGTCCAACCAGAGAAAGCCCTGACTTGTAGTGTTTGCCTATTTCCATGGTGTAAATATTCCCGCCATGACTGATTTCAAGCAAGAGACAGCTTTCACCCTAGAGAGCAAAGTTCCTGAGTATTTTGATTCAGTGTGCATGGGCCAGTCTCATCCAACTGCCACACTGCTATTTGGGACTACATCATCTCTGTGTTAGGTCCCTTGCCAATGGCACTTCCTTGTCAGGCAGTTTATGGGTTGAAAACAAAATACACAATTAAAGTTTAGGAATGAACAGATCTAGGTAGTCAACATGGTTCATTGCACTAGGACAATTTTGTTTGGTGTGGAACTGGGAGGGAGGATGCAAATAAGAAATCCTCTCACATTTGAAGGTTTTTATGAATCCCTGCTCCAACAAGACAAGAACAGGTGCACCCTGGTGGCTCAGTGATTCAAGTCTGCAGCTCTCTCAATAGCCCACGTAAAGACCAAGGACCCAGGTTCATCTCCCAGGACCAGAGGGAAACAACCAACATGAACAACTAATTGGGTAAGCGTTTCTTCCTCTTCTCTCTTCCTTTCCTGCCTATCTGCTTGCCTTCATTCATGCCTGCTTCCTTCCTCTAAATAAATAAATAAATAAAAATTTAAATACAGGGAACAATAAGGAGATAGTAGTAGAGCTGCGCTGACTACACTTAGTTGACAGTACCTAAATGTGCACATTTGCTCAGAGTTTCTGCGGGTATTTGACAGCCATCAAGACCTAGAGAAATAGTTAGAAAGATAGTACACAAGCACTCTATAGAAATGTTGCATAACTCAGAAGGGACCACATGGGGCAGAAAACAACCCAGAGCTAGCTTTGAGCATAAAAGGTGTTGGGAACAGGTCAGAAATGGCCGACGTCTGAGGGCATAGTAATGTTACAGCCCAGTTGTTTATGCCTGAAATTGATCTCATATTCACCATGGTCCACCAAGTGGCTCTGAGACTTGGGACAAGAGGGTAGAGAACAAGCAAAGGGGTCCTGGGTCCTGTGTAGCATCTGCCTAGATTGCTCTGACTTTGATTATTTTAGATTTATCTCCTGAGACCTCATCATGACACAAAATACAAGGAGTAGTAATAATCCCTTAGCTTCCACAACTGCTAAAATAGTTCCATTGGGTACCTCTCTACCTGCGGCTATAACCCAGAGGCTCTGAATCTCCTTGCATGTTAACATACAGTGTAAGATGAGGGATGAGGGGTCTTCAGGTATTTTTATGCAGGTCTGTACTTCACTGTTCCTTTGAGTTCATGTCAGTGTTTTGTTCCTCTCTTCTTTCTGTCATTATTTATGTCATAGATTTAAATCATGAGGTTAGAGCATTCCCAGAGTCATTAAAGACTCCTAGAAGGCCTGGTTCCTTTTCCTTACTTTCCTGTCCCCTGCACAAGACATGAAGATAAGACATAAATCACATGTCAAAAGCTAGTTGAGTCTATATGAAATAATAATCACTACCTTACCTTTACAAAAGTCAAGCAGATTAGGAGAAATGGTAACCAGACCATGTTAATAGAAATGTCAAATAAGAAATCCAATATTGAAACAATGCAGAAACTTTAAATTAAAAATAAAATTCAGTTAAGGAAATCTTCATGCTTTTCCTCAACTTGAAGGCAAGCCTACTTAGATTCTATTTCCATTCCTCTTTTCCACTTTACTCCAGCTCATTTCCCATCCTCCACATCTCCTGTAGTTTCTCAACTCTCTCTCCCCCATTTTAATTTCCTTTTCTATTCTTTCCCAAATGCAATCTAACTTCAGCTCAGACTTCCCCTTGGAGTAATTCGTTAGAAAGCCACTCGGATGTAAGGTAGCTATGGTTACCACTTCGGGATTGGCCATGAACAGCAGATAATGTGAAGACCAGATGCCCAAAATCTACTCATTATGTACACACTGAAGAAGCATCATCCAAGAAGGAAAAAATAGTTCCTATAAAAAAAAAATGGTATCAAAAGAAAAAACGACAGTATCAAGAATATCTCCTATGGAAGAAATCACAGTCAAAGACTCTTTAAAATTTGACACCAGAGAAAGTCATGGGTAGAAATTGCCACAGGATCCTAGAAATTGACAATCCTTAGAGCATAACCCAATTAAAATCTGGGCAAAGGACTTGTGCAGACATTTCTACAAAAATGTTATATTGATAACCAATAAAATATGAAAAATGTTCATCATTAATCATCAGAGAAACGAAATTCAAGAACCATAACGAAGTCACCTCACACCTGTTAAAATAGCTACTATTTAAAAGAAAACAACAAATATTCTTTGGTGAGATTATAAAATGGTGTGAGCACTATGGAAAATAGTATGAAATTCCCTCCAAAGAAAAAAAAATTAGAACTACCAAATAATCCAATAATCTCAGTTCTCTACATACATCCAAAAAATGTAAAAGTAGGGTCTCAAAGAGATCATTGCACAGCCAGATTCAACGAAATACTGTACACAATAGCTAAGGAGTAGAAGCCACCCAACTGACCATCAATATGTGAATGAAAAAACTAAACAAAGTATGTACACACGGTACAAGAGTATTAAAAAGAAAAGATATTCTGTCACATAGTACGACAAAGACAAACTTTGAGGACATTGTATAAAGTAAAGTAAGCCCATCACAAAAAGACAAATACTGTATGATTCTATTTATATGAGCTACCTAACGTACTCAAATTCATAGTAACAGAAAGCAGAATGGTGGCTTGAGGGAGAGAGAACAGGGGAGTTAGTTAATGAACTAGAACTTCAAATTTGCAAATTTGTTCCGGAGTGATTGCAGAAAATGTGAATATACTTAACACTACTGAACTGCACACTGAAAAATGGTTAAGATGGTAAATTTTATGTTATGTGTTTTCTACAACAAATAGGTACACAAGTAATACCTATGTGTAAAGACACAGCAAAAATTAGGATGCTCTTATCGAAACAGGCCTTGAGCACCAGAGATCCACACTGAAGTACTGTTTCAGAAAGGGTTAGGAAGTATGACAAACGAGGGCCTTTAAATGATTTGCTGCTTGTGAGGGTTACAGAAATCTTACTGATTTCTTGCTTTTGCCTCAAACTAGCCCTTAGTCTGATTTTGCTGCTTTGGAGAGAAGTCAGTATTATAAATAGGGTTTTCATTCATTCGCAGTTCATCCATCCCTTAAGCAAACAATCCCTGAGTCTCAACTGCATGCCAGTCACACTGTAGACCCTAGGGATGCTAAAAAGGAGGTAAGGGCCAGATTTTAAGAAACCCTTACATCAGAAGTTGCAGTACAATCGTAACTGAGACATGAAGTTATTCTCCTGTATGATAGATAATAAAAATAACAAAATAAAAGCAACACTATAATACTAAATGGAAACAAATACATGCATTAGTTTATTTCTTCCTGTTGCCTTTCCTCCTCCAACCACTAGTCAAATGAACAATGTTACATTTATAAACTTCTCAGTAAGCATGACAATTCATCAGCAGTAATTTCTCACTTTAGAAATAGAAATTCATGGAAGGTGGCTCTAGAATTGTGTAAAATTGCTTCACTAAATGGATTCCTCTAAAGTCTCGATAAGCAAAGACACTGGACACTCTGACAGTCGTTGTCATGGAATTCCTGTGTCTCCATATTGGTGTCAGCTTTGCAGCTGGTGTGTATGTGGAAGCCCCCACACATCTCACAACCCACTTCCCATCATCTTTCCATACTCAAAAAATGAACCAAACCTGCAACTAAGTAGACAGGCCAGCTCTATGAGACAATTTTATCACAAACCACTGTTGGAAAAGTAATGCAGTCAACTTTGCTACAAATCACTAAACATTTCTGAGTCACATTTATCTTTTTTAAAAATGAGAACTTTCATTTATCTCAAAAATTTCTGGACTGTATGTGTGTTGCTAGAAAAATGATCATGGGAATCACCTGGTTAAAACAAGGGTTTCAAATCCCCATCTACCACTGAAGCAGCTCTTTGTACTCCAAGCGTGGTCCACAGGTTGGCAGTAACAGCATGACCCAGGAACTCGTTAAAAATAGGTTCAGCCCAGAATTCTGAATCAGAGTTGCTAGAAATGGATGTCAAAGAATCCATGCTGCAAAAAGCTCTCCGAGACTAGGACACTCCTGCCACTCTGTAGAGCCATCCATCAGTTTTGTACAATGCTAAACTTGAGGGAAGATGGAAAGGTCCACAATGGAAATTTAGGAAGATTTTGAACTCAACTCACCTCCTCCTATGGACATACTGAAGCTACAGTCACATTACCCACAGTTGATCTACAACTACATAAGGAAAATTTCCTCTGAAAAAGATCTGAGGACTAGCTCACCTGGTTTTCCACATCGGCAAATGAAAGAAGGGGCACACAGAAATGAGACACAGTCTTGCCATAAATCTCACCCTGCAATGACAGGCAGGAAGGAACTCAATAACCAGAGCGTTTCCAGAGGAGAAAGCATTCACACCCCACTTAGACACCTCAAGCTTTAACACCTGAACCTGAGAGGCAAGTCGCCAAAACATCTGGCTCTAAAACCACGAGAACTTAACGGCTAGAATGAACTGAAAAACTCAGTTTAAATGACTCATACTGCAGGATGGGGGCAGAAACAGCTGCTTTATGAGAAAGATTCATTTGCTCATCTAAAGCTTGGCTGGGGTCAGGGGTCTGCTGTGATAATCCACAGAGAGGGAGCAGCTCGTAGGTACCATTTTCACCCTCTCTCTATGCTTTGCTAAGCCATCTTTTTTTTTTCTTTTTTTTCCAATAAATCCTTCAAGTGATTTTCATGCACTTTAATGCCTGAGAAGTCGAGTTGTAAAGTTTGATATTAGCATAATTTAAGACACCTGTGTTGGATTTTACACCACAGGGGTTGTCATTTCCAAGATATAATTTATCTTCTCTCTGAAGCTGACCTCAGATAGAATTGACCACTTGCAACTTTTTATTTACCACATTATTCCCTGTACATGCATCTGTCACAGGGCTACTTTTTTTTTTTTTTTTTTAAAGTAATTACTATTATGTCTCCAGCAGATTGTTAAGACCCTTCAGGGAAAGAACTAATCTTATTTAGCTTTGTAGCTCTAAGACCCAGGGGAGAACCAGCGATTTGTTAAGTGCTTTTTTTAGAATAAACACATGGAGGGATGGACAGATGAACAGACAGATGGACAAATAGACAGAGGGCTGTATATGTCTATATGTGGATGACTGTTTCAAAATATGTAATTAAGACTTGTTTAAGTAAAAGAAAATGGTAGTATGAGAGCAAGAAACAGTGGACTTAGATTTCAGTAACAGGTGCAATCTGGTGGCCTAGTGGTCTAGAACACCCTGGACACAGTCCACATTCAAGTATCAGAGCCTGAGGGGTAGAACAATCAATGAACAACTAAACAATAAATAAAGTGCTTCTTCCTCCTCTCCCTGAATGCCTACTTGTCTGTATTCCCGCCTGCACCTTTCCTTAAAAAAAAATGATTTCAGTAAAAGAAGTCTACTATTACAAATAATTTTTCCAGCTAAAAATTGTACTGGTAAGAGAACAAATTTGGAATAAACAACTGAGATCTGCTTCCTACTCACCCAGTCCTCCTGGGAACAGCCTGGAAGCATCTCATTGACTTCAAGTTCTCTCACACGAGCAAAGCAGATAACACCACCTGGCCTATGCCTATCTCACAGGGACATGAACACGTTAGATAATAATAACTAGAAATTGCTTTTGAGGTTCTGGGAAGGCTGCTATGTAGTAATAAGAGACATTAATAAGAAGATCAAACATCTGACAGTATGTAAAATAAACCATGTCAACTATGTCAAGGTCAGGCAGAAAGCAGAGAGGTTTTCTTCCTCTTAAGTAAGAATCAAGAATGGTCCACATTCCGTCATCTTTTTTCATAACAGACTTCATGTGTGCTGCTTATAGAAATTTTTTCTTTAAAATCTGAATGGAATGTAACATGGAGAACCTGGGAGAAATTAGAAAGGAGAAAAACATACACTTAAACTATCAAAATGGAATCTTTCTGACATGATATAGTAGGGGAGGAAAATATAAGCAAGTGTCTCCTCTATAAACTTAGGACCATTTTCAAAGACGCTAACATAAAATTGAACAATTTATATTAGGTGTGAAATATCACATGAAAATAAACTGATGTGTTGAAAGTATATACATACTATAGACTAGAAGACTAAAATGACAAAGCAGTTATAGATAATAAGCCGACAGGAAGATAAAATAGATTTTTTTTAAATTATCAGTCAATCCAAAAGATGACATAAAGAAAAATGTAATAGTAAAAAAAATAACTATTTTTCTTTTGAAATCAACAGCATAAAAACTTCCTAGCCTGCTAGCACTATAGGCAAATTTCATCAAACTGATAAAGGATATTCACAAAAAAATCTACATCTAACAATACTTCATTGTAAAAGAACAAATGCCTTCTCTCTAATTTAAGAACAAATGAAGTGTATCTACTGCTGGCACTTCCATTCAACACTGTACTACGGGTCCTGGTCAGTTCAATGAGACAATTAAACTAAATAAGCATTCAGACTATAAAGGAAGCAGTAAAACTGCCTTTATTTGAAGGCAATACTATATTCTCTGTAGAAAAGCCAGTAGAATCTGAAAGAGACTGAACCAGTGAGTTAGGCAAGGTTCACAACGCACAAAAATCAACTGTGTTTCTATGTACTATGACACACAACTTTAAATTCAATAATGTGACTCATGATAGCATCAAACATATAAAGCACTTAGCAACAGCAAAAGATGCATTAAGTCATGGAGAGTGAAAATTATGAAATATTACTTAAAGAGATGTTTTTTAAAACATTAAAAAATGAGAAACACCACATTCATAAGTCGTAAAAATCTACATTGTTAATATGCAGATTCTCTTTAAAATGATCTATAAATAAAGTGCCATTTATAATTAAAAGCCTAGCAAATGCTTTGTAGAAATTAACAAACTGATTTTAAAACTTACATGGAAATGCAAAAGATCGACCAAAGAAGAAACTTAAAGGGTTTGTACAACCAGATTTGAAGACATATTACAAAGCAATAGCAATCAAAACATTGTGATATGGTATCAAATGAACAAATATCTAAGTAGAAGAGAAGAGAGAATTCAGAAATATACATTTGCAATTATAGTCAATTAATTTTTTTAAATGTGCAAAGGCAATATTAAAAAAATAGCATTTTCAACAAATGATGTTAGCATAACTACATATATAGAGATGAAAAAAAAAAGAAAGAATGTAGGTCCATATTCATACCACATACAAAATTAAATTCAAAAATATTACAGACAGTGTAAAATCTGAGTCTCTAAAATATCTAAAAACTTAGAGGAAATCATTGTTTATTTTAAGCTAGATGAAAATTGCTTAGCTACACCAAAGGGTGATCCAGAATAGAAAAAATTAAAAATCAAACCCTCAAAATTAAGAATTTTACTTATTAAAAGACAATTTAAAAATAAGTTTTTCAGTTATATATTGAGGCATGCCCTGATGGAGTAGTGGTTAAGTCAGTCACGTCTGATGGAGTACAGTCCATGTACATTCCAAGGATCCGGGTTAACACGTAGGTCTGGGGGGAGCAACCAATGTAAGCAACTAAATAAAAATAAAAAATAATTCTTCCTCCTCCCTCTTCCTACCTGCCTACCTTCACTCCTGCCTGCAGTTTTCATTTTAAAAAAATTAATAATATTATATATTGAAGAAAACATTTACAAGTTGCCTATCTTAGTAAGTTATATACAAAATGTATAAAATGTTCTCCTTTAAAAAGTACAGTAAAAATAAAGCAAGTGATCCAGTTTTAAAATGGGACCCAAGTTTTGAACAGTATCTCATTAAAGAAGACATTTGAATGACAAACACATAAAGGATGTTCTACTTCATTATATTAGGTAAATGCAAATTAAAACCCCAACAAGACGCTGCTAGACTCATATTGAAATGTCTAAAATTTTAACAGACTGATAGTATCAAGATTTGGTAAGAATGTAGAACAATTAAAATTCTCATGTGATTGAGGACATAACATGGTGACCTAGCAGTCTAGTACCCCTGGGAGCTGTCTTTCATACATCCCAAGGTCCTGGGTTCAAGGCCAGGGGAGAACAACTAAATAAAAGCAAAGTGCTTCTTAAATAGGTAAATAAATAGAAAAAAATGATCCCTTTTCCTTTAAAAAAAAAAGTAAATGATTGATATAATATGAATGAATCTCAAAAATATCTTGAAATAAAGAAGCTTGGTAAAATAAGTACAGACTGTGATTTCTTTATATAAAATTCTGAAAAATACAAACCTACCCAATACTAACAGTAAGCAGATACATGATTGTCTAGTGATGTCAAGGTCACTAGAAGTAAGAGGGAGTGATTACACAGTGATGATGGATATGCTTATGATCTTGATTTTTATTATGGTTTTATTAGTGTGTCCAAGTTTATCAAATTATACAATTTAAATATTTAAAGTTCATTGTATGTCAGTTATACCTCAGAATACTTACAAAGTAAATATAGAGACCATTATGCAGTCTGCAATTATGCCACCGATAGTTTTGTCATGTATCTTCTTCAAGGAGAATCAATGGATGAACTACATGATCACTCAGAGTCACTTCTAATTTCTTGCTTAGTTGACTGTTTCCCTAAGTAACTTGTTAGCTAAAAGTGAGAGTTTTCCAGAATTGACAGACTTGCTAATAAATGTTGAAATAGACAAATGCATTATTTCAACTAGGGAATAGCTGAATCTGGGATCTATGACAAAATGAGAACCAGTAGACTACTCATTCTGAATCCTATGTCTTCTAACATACAAGAGCCAGCCACTGGGTAACAGAAAGACCAAAGGGTACTAAATCAAGTCTGAACTGAAATTCTAGTTCAGCTACATACCAGCTTTGTGGCTTTAGGTAAGTTAATTAAACTCATAAATTTTGTGTCCATGAAGTGAGGCTAATAATACTGGCTCGGTAGGATTTTGATGATTAAATAAGATAGCAATTCAGCACCTAACATTCAACATGTCATTTTCTTCTTCCTTCCCTGTTCACTCTGGTAAGATTTATCTCTATCCTATTCTGCAGGTATATGCGCATCTCTGTCTCCTCTGCTCACAACTGTAGTTATTTCCAGAGGGCACGTATGCCCAAATTTAATAGATACCAGACAACCAAATTTATACATAAGCCAAATTAGGGGATAGCTATTCATATTACCAAAATGGAGCTCACTTTAATTACATTTTTTTTCAAGATACCAAAAATCTTCACAGTGCCTAAAATGCCACTTGATTAACAAACTTTCATATACATATTAAGCCTCACCAACATAAGATTTTTCAGGAATCTCTCAATTTCTAAATCAGAATAATAATTTTAAAAAGCAAAATTGTCACTCTGAAACTAAAATAATTTGAAACTAAAATAATTTGCTCTCCAAAATGGCCCTGAAAATAAACACTGCCTTGAGACTCACTCAAACCCTGAATGCAGAAAATCTCCAATCAGAACAAATAGCTTCCTCTCTCACTGAATTAAAATAGGAGAGAAAGATTCAGAGAGACAGGGACAAGAGAGACAGGAGTAAGAGAGACGGAGACAAACATCATAGGCTGAAGAAGAAGTCTGACTGAGTTATAAGACTCCCACTTACATCTTAACCATTACCAAGTATATTTTATTCTCTAGGATTTTAAGGTCAAAAGGGTAAAATTATAAAATTTTTGTTTTTCTAAAGTTTTGCTAAAATCTAATCATCAAAATGAAAGTTCTGGTTTGAAGTAGACTCAGTAAAGCAATATTGGATGCATTTTTTGTCTTGAAAATTCACCTAAAGGGTGCTAAAATAGCGGCAGGATTTTTGGGCATTCTGCAATTAGCTTTTTTTTGTTTTGTTTTGTTCTTTAAAATCCTGAAATGGAAAAAATAAAGTACATGAAGGCAATGAAGCTGAAAATTGATTCAAATATTATATAATCACTAATAACTCATCAAATTTGAGCAGCAAAGACTAAAATCGTGCTCTCAGTATACGGGCAGAAAACCCCTGCCTCCCTATTCCCTGGATTCTTATTAAAATGCTAAGTCCTGGTCTTACTCTGGATTTTCTAAGGACAGGTCCTGAGAATTAAGATTTTTACTAAACACCCTATGTGATTCTTCACACTGGGAATATTGAGAACTTCTAGACTTCCCTTTGGAATGGAAAGCCAGGAATCAGGTTGGAAAGAGAGAGAATTGAATGAAAGTTTCTTATGACTAAGCAAAAGAAAAGTTAGAGGAAGGTATGTGAAGACCTTTTTACAAATCCATGAAAAACCCATTTTAAAGGCGTTATCAAAACACTTATTGATATGCTGACAAATTCTCACTTTCCCATTCAATTAGTCTTTTCCAATGATGCATGATGTCTACTCTCTTTTTATAGAAACAGGATATCCTAAAGAGCAGTTCCCACCTGTACCAGGGAGGATGAGTGACTTCCAGGGTAGCTCAGGTCCTTTAGTGATCAGAGCACTCTGAATGGGGTGAGGGGAGTCAAGGTGTTAATAATGCTGCTGGGAGCAAATGGGAAGCTAGAATTGGTGTGGATAGTGGGTTACCAGTAGAGAACTTATTCAACAAGTTAGCCAGAGTTTTCTACCCTAGGCTGACTCCTGACCATTTTCAGGTGAGTCTGGACCTCTTCTTATTCATTCTTTGTTGACACTTTGCTTGTATATATTTCACCGGAAGCTACTATGCATGGGGAAAAGACAGGTAGTTAAGGTCTTCCCCCACTGGATACCTCACTGTTTGCTGTCAGCTAACAAAGGTTACTCAAATTTAAATGCACCTTACTGCTATTTTCCTTGTGTCCTCCACCACCCTGGCCACCCTGCCCCAGTCCCTCTACAGAGAAGCCTCCCTCCCCGCCTCTTGCCCTCTTCCTGCCCCCATGATAAGGAGTCAGGGAAAGAGGGAGTAGCAGCTCTCACCAACAGTGGTTTCCAGAGACTGATGAACAAATTCCCTTGTAACTCATTTCTCTTCTTCCTGTGTGAGAGTGAAGATATAAAACAGGCACATTTACAAGGAAAACAAACAAAAAAGCCTATCTCCATGCTTGGCGCTTGCACTGTGTGGGCAGAACTGGTAAGTGTTGTGGGAGAGCTGCCCTTGTGATGCAGGGAGGAAGAGGCCACCCAAATAACATATGATTCTGTAGGATGATGCCTGAAAAAGAATGTGGATGTGCTCCATACACGACAGCCTCCTGCCCTGGGAAGTAGGACACACACTGGAAGTAGAAAAGTCAGAATCCACAGAGACTTAGCTTCACTCTTGCAAAGATCTTTAACCCCTACTGATGCAGCATCTGTAACCTAAGGACATCCATGGCAGAATTTGAATAGTCACTTCTCTTGCCCAGATTGTGTGTTTATTCCCAAGACTAAAAACAAAAACAGAAAAAATTGTTAGTGAAAAAGAGATAAGCAAGCAACCTAGGGCAAAAATCCTTTCATCGTCCTGTTTACCTTACATCCCATTTTCAATCCAACTTCTAAACAAGTATAAACTGCCCCAGAGCATCTCTTCTTCCCTCTCTACTTTATTCCCATCTTTATTTATTCCTTCCACAGCCCCAAGTGGCAGAGACTACTTCTAGATTCTGGCACAAAAGGGACTCACTCACTGCTCTTCTTTCACACACTTCACACCATGTCTGCCCAACTGCATCTGGCTCCTTTTGTGAGTTTCAGAACACATGAAGGAAGAGCCTCTGTCAGTAGCGAGAACCTGCACAGCATGTGAGTAGTTCTCTTCTTACACAGTACAAGAACGAGGCTACATCTGGGACTCAAAGAGCATGTAAAGATGAATGAAGGAAGGTTAACCAATTTCAGTGGAAATCAGATTAATTTCTGTATCAGTAATCAGGGTTCTCCAGAGAAACAGAACCAATAACATGGGGAGGGAGATGATTATACAGAATTAGTCAGTTCATACAAATACAGAGGCTGACAAGTTCTAGGATATACAGGGTGAGCTGGCAAATAGGAAGCTCAGAAGACTCAAAAACAGTGTAGTTCCAGGATGAAGACCAGCAAATTTAAGACCCAGCAAGAGCTGATGTTTCAGTTACAAAGAAGAAAAAATCAGGATCTTCTTCAAAGATAATCTGGAACAAGGAATTCTCTTTCACTCAACAGAGGTTGGGCATTTTGTTCTATTTGGTCCTACATGTGATTGGATGCGGTCTTCCCACACTAGGGTGGGCTATCTGTTGGACTCAGTCTACTGATTTAAATGTTGATCTCAAACAGAAACACCTTTGGAGACCAAATATCTTTTGACTAACATGTTTAGCCAAAATTTTGGACATCTTTGGCCCACTCAAGTTAACACATTCAGTTAACCATCACAATTCCAACAACTGGGTTCTGAAAAATAAGACTCTTAGGAAATATGATAACAAGTATGTCAGTAAGAAAGGTCACAACAGCCCTGTTTTTTATCAGTATGAAATCTTATCTCAAAAGCTGTTCACTAGAATTTTCAGAAAGTAGTTGGTAAACTCACCACTGATCCCGAGATCACATCCAGAGTAAAGGTTCTTCAGGAGAGAGAACTATTAGTTAAATGCCAGAAGATTCCCAACCATTGTATATATGGAAGTAATGGGCCTATTTCCTTTCTAGGAATTGATACCCTAATAGCAAAACTCCACAATTCCTGAGAGGCTAGTACTCTCCAAAGGTAAGGAATGGACTTGCAGGCCCATTTGCTCATTTGATTCTCATATTCCATGGCTCATAATTGATTATATTAAATGGGGAATGTAGCTCATCTCAGAGTTATGATTAGTTCCACAGATTATCCTGCAAGTTAAAGTCCTCAGGACTTTCTACTAATGATCCTCTAAGGGGGATATTAACTTTCATAGGAACAATGCTTGCATCCTGATACATGCAGAATTTATAATTTTTATTTTCATCTTTACTCCTAGATCACAAATCAAATAGCCTTTACCATGCAAACAGGACAAATATAGTTAATCTCTTTGACCATTACCTTTTCCAGTTTAATCTTGGAGAAACTCTTTTAGCCTGTATACAAACTTTCCCAAAAAAAGAGATCCAATTTCAACAACTAAAAGGTGTACAAAAACCTCAACCTCCAGGGAAAGTAAGCAGAGGGAGTCAATCAATTCATTCGCTAGACTCCTCTTGGCCTTGGGAAGAATGGGTCATTTGGAAAATTTTGGCTGGGCATTTATCAAATGCTGAGGTAAAAGAGACAAGCAGCCAGCCATGATAGAAGGGTATCAACACACAAACATATGTTCCCAAGACAGTCCTATCTACCAAACATTAAGCCATATTTTTATCCCAATCAATCTGGAGAAGGAGAAAGGCAGCTAAATTACTTAAAGTCAACACTGAGAGTTAAATTTAAGATTGGAGAATATGTGAAAACTCAGACTTCATTACAATTGTATAATAAAAAGCACAATTGATTTATTTAAACATTACCTCACTGGCAAAAACAAATGTTCTGATATTAAATATTTACCTGAAGAATAGCAATAAATTCCCTTCAGAGGGACATATTGTGGTCTTTGTATCATCAGTAAAATCATATCATCCACTGTCTAACATAATAACACACATAATAACCACATGAGCACATTTAAACTACTTTTGGAGAATATAAGAATCTTGTCTTCCAAGTAATTAGTCAATAATATTCTGCTTTCAGGATCATTAGAATCCAGAAAGAGCAGTTTATCCCTTTTGATTTGAGTCCTAGATATTTATGGAACAAGACAAATATTCATTGTTTCAAGTTGTTTTCAGATATTTTCCCCTTTTTTTAAAACTTTTTAAAATTAAAAATGATCATTTTTGTGTGTATATATATATGTGTGTGTAATTATTCACTTTAAATTTAAATTAGAAGAACAAAAACCAAGATGATTTTCCAATATGCAGAGAAAAGGAAACCCAATGCACTATGGGTAGGAGTATAAATTGATACAGCCATTATGGAAAATAATTGGAATTCTTTTAAAAATTAAAAATAAAGACACCATATGATCCAGCAATCCCACTTCTAAGTATCTATATCCAAAGGAACTAAAATCAATAACTCAAAGATATTTTTGCAGCATTATCCACAGTAGTGATATGGAAACAATCCACTATGGAATTCATCCATTAGTGAATGAATGAATGAAGAAAACGGACAAAGAAAATGTATATAATGGAATATTATTCACCCAGAATAAAACTAAATCCTGACATTTGTAACAACATGGATGAAATTGGAGGACATTGCACTAAATAAGCCAGAAAAAGACCAATGTTGTATGGTCTCACTTACATGTGGAATCTGAAAATGCAACTCATAGAAATAAAGAATGGAATGGTGATTACCAGGGGCTAGAGTTTGGGGGAAAGGGGACATGTTGATCAAAGGGTACATTTCCAATTACAAGATGAATAACTTCTAGGGATTTGATGCACAGCATGGTGATTACATTTAATAATTTTGGAGTGTATATTAGCAATTAGCTAGTATACAATTTGCTTAGACCTTAAAAGTTCTTATGCACACACACACACACACACACACACACACACAGACAAATGGTAACATTGAGACAATGGAGATGTTAATTTACATGATAGCAATAATCATGTCACCACATGCACGTATATCAAAACTTCATGCTGTATGCCATATATATATATATATATATATATATATATACATATATACATAAAATTTTGTTTGTTGATTATACCTCAGTTGAGATGGAGGAAAAAAAATTCAAGATGTTTTTAATGCCACTTTGTTATTGAAAATCAGAAAAGAAAAAACAAAGCAAATAAAGCAGTATTCTGAAGGATAATAAAGAGAGACTTGAGACTACAAATGAGATTAAACTGGTTTAAGGATGGAGGACATAAAAAGAGGAACCATTGATAATGGATTGGTTAGCTAGAACTTGTCTGTGGGTGTGTAGTTGGGGAAGGCAGGGACAGAGCAGAGTTATAGGAGAAAGAAGGAAGAATTAGCTAGAGAGTTGAAGAAAGAAAACAAGCAAGTTAGAAAAAAATATGTGACTGTAAAGTAGTGATAAAATAAGATTCAAAATAGTAAAGTGAAAGTGTTACTTAAGCACCTCTGGTAATAAGAATTTACTTAAAGATTATCATGAAATCTGATATTTGCTCAAAAAAATCAAAATATAAAACTTACTTTAGTTTATTTGGGAGGGAAAAGACCTTCCCACCACTTCCAGCACCATGAAGACAGTCATGAAACCTCCAAGCTAGCATAGCCATAAAATATCCTGCAGTCTAAGCTCACTGGAATGCTGCTCACCAACAGATAAAGAACTTCCTTATTTGCCTGCAAGTGGAATCTTGTGTGTGTCTTGCAAATATGTGTCTTGCAAATTGAATCCTTTGTGTGTATAGCCCATGTGAAGAATTTACAAATGACTAACTTGGGTTTGCACTTGTAATCCCCATTCTAATTAACACCTCTTTTCTCTTGCGCTTCTTCTAACCTATATAAGTGTACCCTCAACCACCATCAATGCTCAGCCTTTGGGGAAGAAGCCCTGCTGAGCCTGCGCATAATAAATCTGCCTAAAATACTTCCAAAGAGTGCCTACTTAGTTTGTTCAGAGAGAGCCATAGCATATTTATAGCTTTTATTGAAATACCATTACATAAATTTCAGATATCACTATAAATTAAAATATTTATAAACTATTTTAGGTTCACCACTAAAGTCCATTCTATCCTTCATCATGTAATTGACCCCCTCACCCCTCTTCCACTTTCTTGAACCTATAGTTCTGTTTTGTTTCTCTATTTTCCACATATGAATGTAATCATATGGTGTTTCTGATTCTGGATTTTTGTCAGAAATAAATGTAGTTATTAAAACTGCTGTCTTTTTTCAGGGATGTACTCTCCTAGCAATGTTGGTGCACTTCAATAAATGAATAAAATCAGTGAAAAAAAAAAAAAAAAAAAAAAAAAAAAAAAAAAAAAAAAAAAAAAAAAAAAAAAAAAAAAAAAAAAAAAAAAAAAAAAAAAAAAAAAAAAAAAACCCTTAGGCTGAAAACCACTTACTATGTCCACTTTAAGAATTTTTTGTTATGCTTACATGGTTAGAAAAATAAAATCTGAGCCAAGGTTAGTCCCTTCAATAGAAACAAGTTACAGAAAAAAAGAACTGTATTTTCTCAACTAGAGGATTTTGTATGCAAATACAATGTAAGCACAGGAGAGAAAGGAAAGATGCTGAGATTTAAAAAAACAATCTTGAGATACTCTAGCAATAAAATGAAGACAATCTTAATAATTATTTCCAAAACTCTTATTCTTCTAAAAATGTACACACTTTAATGGGCATGTAATATTACTTATTTCAACTTAACTCTTTTAATAAAATATTTAATGTAATTTTTTAATTGGGACTCTTCAGGTCCCACTCATGGATGTGACTTTGATATAGTGTGATATTCTGTGATGACATACCTAAACTGCAGCTTCCATATTTCTGAAAAATGAGTACCTTCATTCTACAAACTGAAGTAATTAAAATAGCAGCATCTAAAAATAATATTTGCATAACTGATCTCATCATAATGAAGATTTTCTTTTTAAAAATTTTTCAACTTTATTGAGGTATAATTGAAAATAAAATGATAAGATATTTAATGTGTAGAATATTATTTGATATACATACATATGTATTATTAGAGGATGAGCCCAACAAATTAATAAATTCATTATCTCACATATTTACCTGCTTTTTCGGTGAGAACATATAAATAATACTCTTGGCTAATTTCAATTACACAATGCACTATCATTAATAGGCTGATCATACGTACCATTTTAAACAGGAAAGTACCATTGTTTTTCGTATTTCCTGAACATCCAGCCATTTTAATGTAAATATCAATCTTGTTCTAGATTTAATAAACCAGGGCCATCTTTTAATGTGGTGCAAAAGGAGCAGTTGAGTTACCCTGGCCCAGTCTGCTGTGGAGGCCCAAAAGTAGCTGCCCTGTCCCTCAGGATTATTGACTGCCTTTGCTGGGGCTGACTGCAGTGGCCAGCAGATGCTACTGCTGCTCCCATATCTGTGGGGTCACAGGAGCTGCTAGAAGAGGATTCCCCAACCCCAACCCGTGCATTCCTGTCTTTCAAAGGATAGTAGGACACGGTAGCATGATTGAATAAGTACTATGGGGGTTATCTCTGGTACTATGGGGGTTATCTCTGGCACTGTGGGGGTTAATTGGGCATGTCTGGCACTGGGATGGTTAAAGTGGCATGTGTTTTAGGCAGGACACTTACAGCAGGGATGATAGGCACACCAAATTTGGTTTTTGCTAAGGTGCCAAAATTCTTTACACCAGCCCTAGCAATTTGTATGAAGTCCTGAGAGACCATACCTCATTACTATGTGATCCCTGATAAACATCACATAGTGCTTACTTGTCACTGGCCTGGCTGCTCTGTTTCAACTCAAAGGGACTCCACCCCTCCTTTTTTGCCATCCCAATGTCCTGTTTCTGTCTCAAGGAAATTTAGTCAGTCTAATTTTAACTACAGTCACCATGTTTTACATTAACTCTTCAGACTTTATTCAAGCTAATGTAATTAGATTTAGGGAAAAAGAGGGCATGACCTCAAAAGTGTTCAGTCAAGGGCAATAGACTGTCAACTAAAAATACTTGTAGTGTAGAAATAAATGCTTTATTAATTATGGGGACCTATATCACAGAATCCACTACACATATTCATGTTTACTCTTTTAAGACTTATAAATGTTGACCATCTTCTCTTTGCTTTTTGATCTTCTTTGAATATGATCCAGAAAATATTTTTCCTTCTTAAGGAAAGGTGCAGGCTGGAATGAAAGTGAGCAGAGGCAGGCAGGAAAAGAGGGGAGGAAGAAGCACTTTATTTTATTTAGTTGTCCATCTTGGTTGTTACCCCTGGTTGTGGAATGCGAATTCTGGTTCTTGGGATGTATGTGGATTGTGCCGGCCAATGACAGCTGATTAAACTGATACTCAATTGTTAATATTTATTGAGAGCTACTATTTGCAGACAGTCTGCTAGAGTATCAAATAGACCAGCCTAGTATTAGACTCAGAAACCTATGCAATATAACATAAAGTTGAGCAACTAATTGCATAAAATTGCATAAAGAAGATGGCACTAAATTGAGTTTTATAGTCTTTCTAATAACTTGTAAAGTAAGAAGAGGAAAATATTTTATCAAAGTAACAAGGAGCTAGGAGAATGGGAATGAAAACTAATCTTTGTTGAGTTCTAGATTTTTACATTAATGCAGTTAGTCTTGCTTAATTTCTATAAATTAACTAAAGCATTTAATATCTTTAAGGATTTGGGATACGATTTATTTTTGTATATACAGCATCTGTCTTAATGAAGTGCTTAACAAATGCTGAGTGAATGAATGAATCGATGAGAAGAATTAGGCGCATGGTTAAATAAGTTGTCCAAAGTAGAATATTTAGAAATGTTAAAGCCAGGATTTTAGCCTAAACCTGTTTTCAAAATCTATGTTATCCTTGATACAAAATGAGTTACAGATGACTAAAGAGCTTTAATAGTCTCTCTTCATGTGGAGTCCCTTATTAGTTTTTTTGTTCTGCCACGGAATTCTTTTTCCTTGAGCTTTGGGAAGTATGACTGCATGACATATTTTCTTGCTAGCATGATATACTTCTATCGCTGGGATACATAATTTCTCCTAAACACTTAAAAAGAAAGAAAAATAAAACCTCAGTTTATATCTGTCCCCCATTGTCCCATGGGATTGAAGACAAAAATTTTATCTACTTTTATTTTCTAACTGCAAGTCAAAAGAATATAATTAGTTTCCTGACAGGATCTTTTCTAATTATTTTTGCCCCATTTTTTACTACCTGTTCCTATCAATATTTTAACACCAGAATATATAATGCTACATAAATTGATACTTGTGGGAATTCTCAAGTCAATTTTCTACAGATGAATTCTGGCCCCTGTGGTCTGACTTTAACCTGGTACATACCAGGCTGCTGGATTGTGTTCAGATGATCCCTAATTAATATAATACATGCTCAGTCTCCAATCTTCTACATGCTTCTCTCTTTTTTCCATTTTTAATCTGCTGTTTAACCATTTATTCAACATGTTCTGCCTAATACTTACAGGCTTTGAAAAAGGCATAGAATAATTTTTTAATTAATCTCTTTTTTATACAACCCATGGATGTTGTCTAAAGTGTGAGGGTACTCCTATAGGGTATAGGTGTCAATACCATGATTTTATAAGTTTTCTAGATTTTCTGTCCCCATTAGAGTAAAAAAAAACACTGAAGACATGAGTGTTTCTGTTTAGTAAATTCAATTTATATATATACACACACACACACACACACACACACACACACACACGTGTGTGTGTGTGTGTTAGTGGTGATAACAGGAATAAACTGCCAGCATTTTTGAGAGGCAGTCAATATCAACCAAAGAAATGTTTGGGTTTGGTTTGGCTACGATTAAGTTCTACCCTGATCCTGTGGGGTGGAACAGTTGTAAAATAAAAACACAGGGAAAGAAAGCAACTGCCATTGGGGAGAAATCTTGGGAAGGACACTACTCATGATGGTTCTGGGCCCTCTCCTCATAGATCTTGTTATTGGGTTTCCCCAAGACCAGTGTCTTGTGCTTCCCATGGTCCCAGCTCTAGAGCCATGAAAAAGGCCACTGGACCTCTGAGTATTCAAGCATAACCTGAGGGATTTCCACATGACTGTGCCCTTCCCTTGGGTGGGACATGAATATTCCAGTTCAACTGGATAAAACTGATAAATCCCCATGGATTCTGGGCCTGAATGAGATCCAGAGTTCCTTTCTGAACACAGTCTTTGCTTATGTCCTATGGTGTCTTGTACTAAAGTCTTCCTGGTTCTAACAACACGTGGTTTAAAAAAAATCAAGTCCATAAGTTGATATTCTATTTTTCTGTATTTGAAAAAAAAAGTTAACATATCTTTTCTGTTTTCCTAAAATTAACCAGGTAATACGATTTCCTGTTGATAGATGTCTCATTCCTCCCGTAAATGTGGCTAGACCCATACGGGCTGACTCGGTCGTCACTGTGAAGCTCTATTAGTGTAAATGACACAGTAGTTAAAAATGAAACTGCACACCCAGGCCTTGTTTTAAATACAATTGCCATGTGTGCTCATGAGTCACGCATTATGCTTTTAGGTAATCATACCAGCAACAATGCCTGATTCAGAAAGGTATCTGACCTGAGGCACAACTAGAGGAAATATACACACAAGGAGCACACCATGTGACTATAAAAATAGAGCACATGTTTACAATTCTACATACAAAGGAATACCAAAGATTGCTAATAAATCACCAAAAAAACTAGGAAAGAGACATGGAACAGATTCTTCCTCAATGCTTTCAATCATAGCCAACATTGCCAGAACCTTAATTTTGGACTTTCAGCTTTCAGAACTGTGAAAAATGTGGCAGCATAATTCACAATAGCCAAGAGCTAGAAACAGCCAAAGAGCCCGTTGACAGATGAATGGATAAAGAAGCTACGGTATAATATACACAGTGGAATACTACTCAGCTATCAAGTAAGATGAAATTATGCCTTTTTCAACGACATAGATGGATGCAGACCAGAAAGAGAAAGACATCATAGGATTCTACTCGCATAAAGTACATATAGAGAAATCAAGTGAACTAAATCAAACAAAAACAGACTTTTAGTCAATAAAATCAAACTAGTTGTAAGAAGCGAAGGAGGAAGGAGTCACAAAGTAGGTAAAAGATCAATTGCACGGTGAAGAAAGAACTGGACTGATGGTGGTAAACACTGTATTATCTAAGGATAAGAATTTATAATGATGTACACCTTAAACCTAAATAATGTTATGATATAATGTCTTCCAATAAAATTAACACAAAATACACATTTCAATTAGTTAAGCTATTTAGCTTGTGGCATTTAGTCGTGGTGGTCTAACAAAATTAATACAGAGAGCATTCACTGAAAAATGCCAGGTCTGTTCACAATGCCTTAATTCTGTGTTCTAGAAACTGAAATCAAAACTCAAGTAACTGTCTGAGAATGACCTGTAGCAAACCAAACTACTGTATGTCTTAAGGTGTGGTCTCAGAACAACCTGAAGTCAAAGTGTTTAAAGTCTGGAGCACTTGATGAACTTCCTGGTCACTGGACTCAGTTCAGACTGCTGAAAAGAATTTCTGGAAGAAAGATCTAGTAATTTTCATTTTAGTGTGCTCTACAAAGATGTGCGTGTGTGTGTGTCTGTGTCTGTGTGTGTATGTGTTGTGCTCTGTTACGGCTCTTTGGGAGAAACCAAGCAGGCTCTCTTTTGGAAGTATTTTAGGCAGATTTATTACATGTGTGGTCTCAGCTGGGTTCTTCTTCAAGGAGCTGAGCCCAGGTTTCCTGTTAGAACGAACTTATATAGGCTAGAGCGAACTTATATAGGCTAGAGCAAACTCAGGAAAAGAGAGATGTAAATTAGGGGAGGGGGGCTTCAAGGGCGGGAAGTTACTTGTCTGCTGCTACATTCCAGCAAGCTCTGGTCACAGGATCTTTTCATGACTTTGCTTCATGGCTGCTGGAAGCAGGTGAGCAGGCCTTTTTCCCCCACTTGTTTACTTCCCTGAATAATTAATGTATTTACATTGTTCAAAATTCTGAAAGAATAAATACAAAAACGTGACTGCAGTCAACAGTTTTATTGTTTACTTGAAATCTGCTAAAAAGGTAGATCTAAAGTGTTTTCACTACAAAAAAAAACAAAGAAATGGAAAGTGGTACTATCTGAGATGATAGACACATTAATTAGCTTAGATACGACTTTTTCACAGTTATGTGTATGTCAAATCATCACGTTTTATACCTTAAATATATACAATTCTTAATCGTCAAATATGAATCATTTTAAAATTTAATTCCAAAAGTATAATGATGGTATATCGTGAAAAGCTTCCTGTTAGAGTTCAGAACAGGCCCCTGAGTTCAGAATATCTCTGCTGGGCCCCAGACTCTAATTTTGAGGCAACAGGAGACTCTGGAGCTGCACCCTGCAGGAGGATCTGCAGCTGGTGACCTGTGACCAACCCACGGGAGGGAAGAACATTCTGCAGCTTCTGATACCACCAGAAACCCAAAACAAGGACATCTGGACTGTCCAACTCCTTCTGACTGTACTCGGCAGCGTCTCTCTCTCTCCTCCCTGCCTCATTCAACAGCCCCTTGCTCTCCCATATAAACCCTGCCTGCCTGCCTGCCTAACAAACGCTGCCTCCCTTTTCGGACTCAGCCAGACACTCATAATAAATGCTGACACCTACCCGAGCCTGCGGCAGGGCTGGTTATTCGGGTGACCCGGTTCCGTGCTCCTCTGAACCTTTCACTTCCCTCTTACCCTCTTCCACAACACAATGTCCTTTTCCACATTACTATTCTGTCTTTTCACAAGACCTAAGATGGTTTAAGATTTAAATAACGATGTGAAATATCTGTATAGAGATTATGTATATATGTATACATAATGCATATTAAATTTTCGATATGTTTTGCACTCTTTAGAACAAATATCAGCCTACAATACACAGCACATTTATTATTTGGGCACTTAGCCACATATCTTGGAAATTTTCTTATAGTCATGCATAGTTTCACAAAACTTCTTTTCAAGAACCATTATTTCTTATGTTACCTGAAACAGAAGTAACAAAACAAAAAACAAAACAAAACAATAGACTGTTGTACCGAGGAGAAAAGTATTGTCCATAGACAATTAGAAATTTCTATTGTCTAGAGCAAGGGGAAATAGAAAGAAACTTTGTTCTATAGGTAAATGGAAAAATCCAAACTGGAAATGAGGTAAACAAGAAGTAATAACTGAGCAAGTCATGTGACCCAGTGTCTTCAGTCCCTTTTCCTAGATATACACTAAGGACAGTGAAATTACTAAAGACTGGTTACTCCACATTCTAGAATTACCACACTGTCAACACAGACAGTAAGTCATGTCATAGAAACAAGGGCACAGCAACTAAGGGAAAATAACCAAATGAAAAGACATTAAAAATTATCCTGTGTTAGTCCTTGCAGATTTACATTAATACAAGGGAATCTGAGAAGAAATAATGGTTCCTTTCTCTTGAACAGTAATTCTGAATCCTGGCTGCAATTTAGAAAAATCTTGTTTGATTAAAACCCAAATCCCCTTCTTCTGCCTCCTGACTCCTGTTTGAGTATTCATCCTTTATCCTCTCCACCTCTGTTTTTCTCATTCTTCTCCCTGTTAAAACAGGCCATAGAGGAAAAGGTCCATCTCCCCAAAGTCAAAGTGAGAGGTGGTGGGGTGGTGGGGATCAGGTGGGAGGTGGTTTTAGCCTCAGATTCAGGTTCTGGGGCCTCTCACACAGAACGCGTGTTCTCCGTAACACTTGCAGCAGGAAAACCGCATACAAACAGGAATAGGCCTCCTGCTTCAGAAAGCAGAGCTAATGCAGTGAACTGTGTAGAACTCTGGACTCAGGGAGCATGCTCATCACTGGCACACAGGCAGGCAGTTTGCTAAAATAAATGCCTGCCTTTGAGTGCTGTCAGCCTGGCAAAGACTGATCCCCTCAGCTGGCATGAAACTCTGCTCACAGGTGGTGTCTGCTATCACTGTGACCTGGAGAACTCAGATCAAATCTGCCCCTGGAGCCAGCTTCTTATTTTGCTCTGTCATTCAACTCTAGGATTCCTACTGATATCAAAGGTATTACCACTGGGCATGATGAAAAAGGCCAGGCTGGCCCCTCGAACTGAGCACACAGGACCACAGGAGTGTGGAAGTTGTGACTCCTTTGAAATGTGCTTGTAAGGAAAGTGAGCAGGGGAGGAGGCCTGGCAACACACAGCCATTCATGCCTTGCCTTTGCCAGTTTCACTCCAGAATTTCTGCTCCAGAGGGGAAGGAGTTACAGAAAAAAAATGCATTCATTTCATCAGGTTTCAAAGGGAGAACACCTGTCTGTAACACATTCATAGGATTTGGGGGGATTTCTCTACCCTTTCATAAAAGCGGCTTATCAATTTATTCGTTATACATGATTGTCCTCCCAATTTAATAGAAACTGATATCACTAATCAGGTTAAAGTCTTCATTGCTAGTTAGTTTTCTGTCATTTCGATTCATCACTCATAAATCCCAAACAACATGGAAATGTTTGTGTTAGCTTCTCCTAATGATTTGGGGGATTTGGGGGTTCGGTTCAGGAGCATAGAAAGGAGTGACCCAGAGAAATTCCTTGAATATCCAAAAGAATTTATTTTGGACCTTCTGAGAGGGCTTGTAGAAGAGAGGAACAGCACCCCAGTTTCTAGCCGCTGAGGACCAACAGTGGCCACCCAGCCACCAGGTGCCTGACAGTCTAGACTGGCTGAAAGCTACTGACTAGATAAAAGGGACCCCTTTCTGAGAATGGAACCCTATGTGCATTTTACAACCATGTTGTAAATAACTGAATTCCGTTTGTAATTCCTGTTCTAATTCACACCTTCCCCTCTCCCTGACCAATGAAAGCATATCCCAAAAGTATTTCAGGACTCAGATTCTACATCTGGCCGGTACATAATAAAATGTCTTCACTGCTTCTAAAAGAGTACCATTTGGATTTGTCAGTTAAGAAAGAAAGCTATTACAGGCTGACTCTGTAAAGGAGTAAACCAGCACTGGAGGGGAAGGGCTCTTTGCTATTTTATGGGGGATGGAGGCAGTGGGACCTTCAGATTCACAGCAGTCACTGGGAGCCTAGAGGGAAAGTCTGTTTAGAAATTCATTAAGATGTTAATGCAGACATTCCTCAAAATAATGAGGATCATTATCAGAAAACACTGAGAAGTGTGCCTAGGACTCGCCTCCAGCAGCAGCAAGGACACACTGAGACAAAGGCCAATGGAGATTCCCACTGAAATGCCACACACACAGAGTTCTTAGCACAAAATGGCATCATGCAGGCCTTTTTGGTTAGACCTTGTCCTATCAGTCTGCCATTGTCATCTGAGGGAAAAGAAGATGAATGGTTCTGCACTCGCCTTTTGTGAGAGCCATACCATCACTTTTACATCCAAGGAACATCACTGATTTGTTGTTGTGATATCGCAGTACCACACGATGCCCCAGAAATGGTTCAAAGAAGCAGCAGCCGGAAGTAGAAAATCTGAAAGATCCAGAAGGCAAAACTCAATGTTTCTTTTTCCCATCTCCTAGGAGTGTGGTTTTGGATAAGTGATTCTCCTTCAGTTTCTTCCTCTATAAATTAAGAATGATAAATACTAATCTCTGAGGAAGCTTCTGCATAAGACTGTTCTGAAGTTCACAATAAATCATACATATGAGAGTGCTTTACACATTATAACATCTTTCAAAATGACTCAATTGTTATTTCCATTCACCACTCTGACGCCGACTCTCCCATTGGTCATGGATAGAACCCAGCTGGGCACAATCTGAAGGAAGACACAATAATTCAACTTCGCCACCATGAGAGAACAGTCATTGACTTGGAGTGGGATTTCCTGTATTCTGTAGAATCATACAAGAACTGGATTATGACATCTCACTCCCTCCTCAACCAGGTGAACCGGATATGGAAAAGAAAATGGGATCTTTTTAATGAAATCAGATTTAAGAAAAAAATTGATGTAAAAAAAAAAACACCCTCATTATTTCAAGTAGAGACTGGAATTTAAAATTAAGGAACATCCCTTACAAGAGATGAAACCCTGTCATTTTGTTACAATTTTTGGGAGAAACCAAGCGAGCACTCTTTGGAAGTATTTTAGGCAGATTTATTACACGCGTGGTCTCAGCTGGGATTTCTTCCCCAAAGAGCTGAGCCCCAAGTTCTGGTTAGAACATGCTTACATAGGCCAGAGCAACGTGGGAAGAGAGGAATGTAAATTAGGGGAAGGGGTTTCAAGTGAGGGAAGTTCTTTTTCTGCTGGCAAGCAAGCTCAGGTTACAGGAGGTGTCATGGCTTTTCTTTATAGTTGCTGGAGGTGGTAGGCAGGCCCCTCCACAATTTGAATCAACTTGGATAGATCTAGAGCGGATTATGCTAAGTGAAATAAGTCAAAAGAAGAAAGATAGTTGCTAGATGACCTCATTCATAGGTGGACGTGAATAGAGGAAAAAAAGGAACGGAGGAAACGAAACCAACCCTTGGATAATTGCAGTGGAACTGACGTGACCTGTAAGGAATGGAGATGCGCTGAGGAGACAAGTGGTGGTGGAGCCCACTGAACAATAGTGAAGAAAATTTGGCAATTCAGTGAAGGACATATATCTGAGGAATGGGGAAACTGCACATAAGGGGAGCCTACACATATGAGTTCATTTTAATGTGTAAAATTAAGTTGCTGCATTAAAAAAAGTAAGAAAAGTAAGGAGCACCCACTGATGTTGTGTCACAGAGATACAAAGGAGATACTGAGCCCAGACAAGAAAGAGTGTGATGGGACATCACTGAGTGGAAAGGTAAGTTTTTATCAGCAAATCTTTGTCCGGCACTTCAGAGTGACCATGGATATCGTTCATTAACTTTTACTTCTTTCAACATGCTAGACACTTATCACACTGGCTGGATAGAGCATTCCTGAAAAAAAATGTGTAATGACTAGGACTCTGAACTCTGAATAGCCTGTGACAGTCTTCCCAAGACAAGTCACTAGACAAGTGTGTGCCAGAGCCCTGCCAGCACTCCTAGCTTCTACCACAAGTTCAAGATGAAGAACAAGCTCAAAACAGTTATTCAACAGACAGCATAGGTCATTCCCAGGAGTAAAATTTGGAAAGCTGAGGTAAATAAGGAACCCTGAGTATTTCTGAATTTAACTATTATGCTTTATTTTGTGGGGTTTTGGTCCAAGGTGCTAATTCAGTATGTCTGGAGGGGATATTCAATTTTCTGTTCTTCATTAAGTATCTACTTACAACCTTACAAATAATAATTTTCAAATCTTTTACTAAGATATTTGAAAAACAAAACCATTAATCTGCTTCTCTGTGGATAATTTCAAAACACTTATCTCCATAGTACCCAAGAAAGCAGACAAAGACAAATCTAATAACAAGCGAGGAGAAAATATCCTTAGTGTCTCCTATGGAGAAGCTAGGTGAATCTGAACAAAGGCCTGTGTTATTTGAACACCCTCTGTCCGCCAAATAGAATACTGAGACATGGTAAGTCCAGCTTTTGGGAATGCTGTTTTTCTTACTCTGCTTATGACTGTTTAAATATGATTTCCATATTCTACTGAAAATATTAGTTAACTGAATTATTTCAATCTGTTGTTTATCAGACCATCTGAATTTACACAGGTTGGGGGATTTATTTTCCTCATAGTTTGCCAATTGGAGGTAACTAGGTGAATGCAATCATTTTGTAGATAAAAGTTCTATTTTTTCTTTCCTCTCCCCAGCCCCAACTCCAGCCATGTTCGGTACAGAACCAATATACAGTTGTCAAATTTTATTTGAGGAAATCTCATAAATATTTCAGCATGTTTATGAATTTGAGATTATATTATCTGTATTCTTCAGGTCTCATCACATAGCACACCTCATTTGTTTGACACTATCACAAAATAAAGTGTTTCACACAAATGATAACTATAGCTGATTTATTAGTCTTTGAAAATACACTTTAGACAATTTTATTTGAAAATGTTCCTAAAATATACTGAATGCTTCTCTGCTGCTTAAACAGAGATTACCTGTCATGATTCTGCCTACTTGTTTTGCAATTCAAGGTCAACACCATGAACATCCTATTATCCTGCAGGCTTGCAAAACAACACGCCTTTCAGTATGACTGGAGAGGGCTGCAGGCTCCTACAAAATGGCAGCTGCAGGCTACTTCAATGTTTATTTGTATTTCTTGAATCTACCTTTTCTCGTTTCTCTGCCTCCTCCATCACAGTATGACCATTAGTTGTGACTCTTGACTCTAGTGAGTGAGCCTTTTCGGATATACTCTTTCTAATATATTATGAACTAGGCAAGTTCTCTTAAGCTTCTTAAATCTCTGTGTATAGATAGGCACAGAGTGAAGATTACAAAGACTGTTTTTTTTTAGTATATAAACTTAATACATGAGCTTTGAGAATGTGGTTACTTATAGACTTTACCACACTACTCTCTATTTCTCAGCTGCATTTCAAATAGACTAAATGACCAATTGAAAGGGGGAGTAGCTCAGCACTTAGCCATGCGAGATGACTTTGAGTCACTTTTGTTCATAGCATATGTTTTCGTGAAAATATAATATATAATTTTGAGTGTGTGGCAGATGCTGGAAGGAGTTTCTGTATTCAAAAAAGTTGCTTAAACATTGTTGACTGGTCAATATACTGGGTATTGATTTTGATCATTTGACAATGTCTATTAGTTGGCCCATTTTTTTGCTCCTGCAGAAAGGGCTTCGGTTAAGAAGACTTTTTAGTGTTATGGACCTTGGAGTTCCACAAATGTCCTAAGGAAAAAGTGGTTGTGACCATGACAAGCTTTCTTGTCTCCATGACCAGGAATGGCCATGTGCTCTGGGGAGGCAGGAGAGGGAGAGAACCCGGAGCACTGACTGCCTGAGAAGATAGTCACCAACAGTGTCACCCTGGAAAGATGGAAACTTGCACTAAAATAGTCCAGAACTGCTAATTTCAAAGCCATTAAAGTGGGGGTTTCTGAATCTTCTGTTAAGCAGATGTCTCTAAAAACAGATCTCGCCTTTTTGCCCAAACATCTGATACCACAGGAAGCTGGAAATTGGGTCAGCTGAGTAGTCAAAGGACTCTCACAGAGAACCCAACAGAAAAGAAATGTCCTTGACTTAGCTCCCTTCTCTTCCTAAATAGTTAATAACTCAGGCCTCCAAAAGGAAATGTAGTTAAATTTCTTTTACCTCCAGTACCTGGAAAACCCTCTAGTCAAGTTTTACAATTTATTTCATCCTCAGTACCTTATAAAGCAGATCCTAAGAAATTACTTTATTTCATTTTATGTTATTTTTAAAGGAAAGATGAAGGTAGGAATGAAGGCAAATAGGCAAGCAGGAAGAGAAAACAGGAATAAGTACATTATTTTATTTAGTTGTTCATCTTGCTTGTTTCCCTGGGCCCCGGGATGTGAATCTAGGTCCTTGGGATGCATATGGACTGTGCTCAGCTGAAGCTGGCAGACTTCACCACCACAACACCAAGACAGGCTAAAAAATAATTTTTTAAACACTGTTCTTAGCCTGTTCTGAGAAGTAGAGAAGTTGTATGTGAAGAAATATCTGAACCCTACTGCAACTCTCTTCCAGCTATTAAATAGCCACCTATGACAATCTGTTTTGTCATCTGACCCTGAAGTTCCATCTCTAATATTTTAATCAGAAAATAATTGAAGTTTTAAAGAGGAGTCTGACCAATAAGAGCCACCAGCTTATTTTTAAAACATAGCCTCAGAGACCACAAGATATTTCTTATGATTATACATGTGTTCTTTACCTCAGATATGAAAAAAGGACTCCATCAAAGTATATCACCACTACAGCAAGGAACGTCTCATTTGTGGAGAGTTAATAACTTATCACCCATTTAGTCAATTAATAAATGTTCTTTGAGCCCTGCATTCCTAGTGAGACTGTGCCAGAATTGGGGATCATAAATGGGAACAAAACATACCCAAACTGGGCACTTAGAGAGCTGACAGTTCAGTGGAGGCAGACAAGCATTAACAGAGAGGCACACAAGTTCCTCGTTATCATTATGGAAAGTGTCTCAAAGGGAAAGTGAGAGAATTCTGCAACAAGCCTGGGAGTCCACAAAGTCTTTCCTGAGGAGGAGACATTTCAGCTGAGTCGTGAGGCTGAGCCAGGTGAAAAGAAGAATAAACTGGTCAGAGAGAAGGGCGAAGGCATTGCCCTGAGATGAGTTCTGTGTGCTCGTGCCAGCCATGCGACCACGAGGAGGCACCTCTAGACTCTGCATTGTCACTAAGTGCTCTTGCTGTGATTCGCCAACCCTTGCTCCTCCCCATCCCAACAAGCTGGGGGAGTCTTACCTGACACCACCTCTACTCACACTCCTTCCTCCTTTAAAATACTTATTATGGGCCTATATTTGAAGCACTTAACAGCTTTAAACTAATTTTAAAAACTGATCCTTATGTAGAGGGAATGTAGACACTGCATGCAGCATTCTCTAGGTTTCTTTTTGTGACCAAGACTTTCCAGAACAACAAAGGTCATGGGGGGCCTTGGAATGCTCTGAGCCACACCCAATAGGCCAGCTCTGAGCACTAGAGGCCAAAGTTCACCCCTTAACCCTCTGGAAAGATTCATGTATTCCCTTCATCAACCTAATGTTTTCCCCATTACAAAAAGGAGCCATTTCACAGCCCTGGAGAACTGCCTAGAAAATCTGCTCACCTGCTTCTGCTTTTGAACTTCCTTGTGACTCCTATTCTCTTGCTAATTACACACTGTAAAGGTGATCCTCCCAAAACTCCCCTCCCAGGGATATAAATCTGATCACTCTCAGCCAGGAGGGCAGCTCTTTCTGCTAAAGGGAGCTCTATTCCAGTGCTCTCACTTTATCTTTCTCCCACTTTCTCTAATAAACTTATCAAATTACACCTCTTTAACATCTCAAGAAACCCCAGGAACCCTGCATCACTTGTTTCTGTCAGCTCAACAAGGTTTAAGCAACAGAAATGTATTTCTCAAAGTTCTAGATACTGGTAGAGGGTTTGAGGGGAAAATATTCCCATATCCCTCTTGGTTCTTCTGACAAATAATCAAATAATCATCAGGTAGATTGATTTGAGAAAAAAATTAAAAGAAAATTTTTGTTGTGTTTGTGTTTGGCTCCTGTAGCCCCAGGTCTCAAACCAGGTCCTTGGGCTTTATAGGATCTATGCTTGAGTTACCTGAGCCACAAAGGTAAGCCCTGAAAGAAATGTATGATATGCATACATTGTTTATTACAAAACATTTTTATTATTAAAATAATATGTCTGCCTCCTGTACGCATTGAAAAAAACTAGTAAGACTAAGTAACTTGATGTGGCTTCAATGGTGATTGATAAATATTAAATATTTTCACCTAGAGACAAAGGACGTTGGTGGAGTGGGGAAAGGTCAATCATGTGAGATTAGATCTTTCTGAAACAGTGAGGAAAGTGCTATAACAGAGATTTTCCTTTATACATGCAACCAAGTCTTCAGAGTTCCTCCTATGATATAATACTCATGTCAAGAAGACATATTTTTGGGGTGGCATATATTTATTCCCTATACTAGGAAGTCCAAGATCAAAGCGATAGCTAGATAAGTTTCATTCTTGCATGCTCACATTACACTTGAGGAAAGAAAGGGCAAGGAAGCTCTCTGATGCCTCTTATTATAAGGGCATTACATGCCTAATCCCATTACAAGGCCCACTGGAGGCAGATAAGCATTAACAAAGATGCACACAAGTTCATCACTAAATATCTTTATGGAAAGTGTCTCAAAGGGAAAGTCAGAGAATTCTACAACAAGCACTTTCCTCACTGTATCAGAAAGATCTAATCTCACATGACTGAACTTTCCCCACTCCAATAATGTCCTTGTCTCCAGATGAAAATATTTAAGGTGGTGATTGAAGCCACATTGAGTTATTTAGTCTTACTATATTTTTCAATGTATACAGAAGGACAAGAATGGATAGCGGAAGGCTTAAATAGGTGTCTAATAAAGGGTTCCTTTTACCCTTCTGCATATATGCCCACCGTGCTCTACCCTGACCCGTACGGAGTACTGCAAGGCACTCCCTGTACTGATTTCATAGTCAGAGAGAGAGAGGGCATGGTTTTGGTTTTTATCTCTACCTCCAACCCCAACAGAAAGTGTTGCTTCAAACGAGGCAATTCTCCCCCAGAGGAAGGTAGTGGAGTTTTATCAAGCAGATTACCTGCTATAATTGACCAGACTGATCAGAATTACATTCACGGAAGGGGGGTTGATTGTAATTAAGTTACTGGTTGCATTTCACCACTGCTGAGTCCCAGCAGAAGGTCATAAGGAAAGGAGAAAGAGACCATGGCTATACTTCCTAAGTCTCTCCCGCTTCTAGGTCAGCTTGCAGGCTGGCTGCACAGCCCTGTAGCTAAGATCAGGTTCAATCAAAGCAGCTTCTCCTCAGAACTGACTCCTCTGGATAATACTCTTGCACTTTTTCCCTCTCTAGGGTGGTAATGACCTCACTCTTCCAGCCTAAGGCTCTGCCTTATACTTTGTGGGTTCCTACACCTTGCCTACATCTTTATAAATGTCCTTTTTCAGAGTCTCCATGATTTATTCTAATTGAGCTTGCCATTTGTTTCCTGCTGGGGACTGCGTGATATAGGGCAGATAGCATATGACCCAGGATGACTGCTCAGTAATTGTGACTGGGTATGAGTGTATAGGAGAGAAAAAAAGTACAAAGACTGAGTCCCCAGGGATGGGTCAAATGGCCTACTCATAGTGCAAATTCTTTGTCCTTCCCAGACCTTGACACCTGGAGTGTGAGTGTGTGTGTGTGTGTGTGTGTGTGTGTGTGTGTGTGTGTGTGTGTGTGTTAGGGGCTGGGGGTCCTTACTGTATGCTGGGAAAATGGACTAAGTTGTCTGATGACAACTCTGTAAGATACAATTTAGAGATAAGGGTACAGAAGTTCTCCGAGGTTAATTAACCAGGTTAATTAAGATTATTAGATAGTATCTCTTGTGTCTAGCTCCAGAACGTATCCTCTTAACACATACTCAAGCAGCTTCCTGACTTCCAGTCACACAGTCATAGGGTTTTAGCTTTCCTGGAAGGGGGGCTTGGCAACTTCCAAGGACACTAAAGGAAACTGAAACCCCGCCCCCTGCCCGCCCACCCCAGCAACAGGAACACCCTTGATCTGGAAAAAGAGGGCCTTTGGAAAAACATTTTTATGACTTAAAGAACCCAAGTTGTTGTTGGCTAATTTTCTTTCCTTCATGTGCAGTGATGAAGACAACAGTTTTCTGGTATGGAAGAGTGACATTGTTTGTCATTCTCCAAGTAAGGTTGGTCTCACCTTCATGGCCCACACAGTACATCCTGTGCCTTTAGGTCTGGGCTCTGCAGGGCAGGGCTTGTTCCCTTTGTCTGACCTAATCCCATCTATTGTTTATCTGCTTATATCACCAGGGTTTTCAAATAAATAAACCATGACTATTGTTAACATGATTTCTAAACAGTATGCAGGGCAGGGTTGCTCCTCACAGGTCTTAGTCAAGACTCCCTCTGTGAAGGCACTATAATCTCATGAACTGAGTTATTTCCAAAAAAAGTGTTCTGTAATCATCAGAAAAGCAGTAGGTCTAGTGATTAGGAGGACAAACTTCAAAAACAGATTGAGTTCCCGTCTGATATTATCAAGTTACTATTTATGCCTCAGTGTCCTCATCTGCAATCAATCTTCCTCATACATTCAATCCATCCCATGAGGACAGTTGAGGTATCTCCTTCTCAGAGTGATTGTAAGGATTAAAATAGTGAATATACGTGAAGGGCTTATAATATCTCCTGGCACACATGTGCACTACAGGAAGATTAACAATAGCTCTATTTGGCCAGGCACCAGGACAAACGTCTTTGAAATCTGGACATAGCCAGGAGAAAGGTGTTACAAAGTATGAGTATGAGGGAGTTAAATGAACTGACTTTCTTGCATGCTTTAAAAAAAGAGATCCTAAGAGGAAAAGAATATCAGGCTCTTTCAGACAATTTGTTCACCAAATATTATTGATCATCAAATATGTGCCAGGCAGTTTTTATTAAGAGTTGGCAATATGGCATTGAGCAAAAGAGGAAAGAAAGAAAAAAAAAAAGACAGGGATGTTATATTCTAGTGATGGGAGATTAGCAATAACTATATACCTATCACATTTGACAGCATTGGGTCAAGGTGCTATGCCAGTTCACTGGGGTAGAGACATAGAAGTATATTCTAAAGGAGATTTCAGTCTCTTTGGGGAGCCTGGGCAGTTACATGAAAAACCCATATTTACCAAAGACCTATGAGTATTACTGATGCGTGCTGCTGAGGGTAAAGGTAAAAAGCCTGAGACAGAAGCCTCTGGACCATGTGTTCGCAGCAGGCAAGACCTGATCCAAGGTGGGGGCCTCATGTGTGCATATTCAGAAGTTCTGTTTAGTTATGGTGACCAGCGATGATCAGAACTGACTCCCAGTAACCATATTCATAAGAGAATGATGTACCAATCAGTATATCAAAATATTTATAAAGGTATTTTCTTTCTCAGTGATGAAACCTAATTCAACTGCATAGGGCAATCTCCTGCTGGGATTTGAGACACCTGAGGTGGATGGGAATGAAGGAGACGAACGCATGTTTAGGAGGTTGGATCAAAGAAAATTGAATTTGATAGTCACTCACCAAATGAAACAATCTCAGGTGAGATTTCTGCAACATGGGTCACTCTCAGGAGCTGCTGTTACAAGTGTCTTTCGCATTCAAATTCTTTTTCCCTGGCTGAGCTAAATATAATCCCATGCAGGCCTCTCACTTTTCATTAAAAGGTTCTTTCATCAGTACCTCAGAATAAGTAGTTTTAGCCTGATCCTAAGTCTTTTCCATCCAGATTTGCTGTGATCTTATCCCGTAAAGTAACATCTGGAATAACTACCACCACATCTGGGATGATCTCACATCTGTGATGATCTCTGTGAATCTAACACTCACAAGGGGTCCTGAGAACAACGTACCAAATAGCATCCTGAGGGTTGGGGGAATCACTGACTGACCTGAAACATCCCTAGAATACCTGAAATAAGCATCGATGAGTTAAGTCTAAAAGACAGTAGGTGTGCACATTCTGAGATAAGTAAAGAGAACTTTACAATAAGAAGAAACACTTTGAACAAATGAAGGAGGCAGGAAAAGAACATGACCAATTTGTAGAAATTTCTGACCAAGAAGGAAACTTAACGAGAGTTTGGCTCAGGGTGAGGGAGATGGACAGGACTATAATAAGGAGGGCCTTATTCAGTAGTCAAACAACTAGGTATATATTATATAAACAGAAGGGGTTTTCTGAAGTGTCAAATAAGAAGGTAAAATATGCAAAGAAGGATCTTTGGAAAATTCCTTTGGTAATAGTGCATAGAGAAGAGCGAAAAGGAAGATTTGGAAGAAGAGGTGGTAGGAAATCACATCTCAGAATAGAACAAAGGAGGAGGATTCTGAACCTTGAGTCCATTCTAACACCCTATATTCTCATCACCCTAAATAATTACATTAGAAGGAAGATGTCAATGATAATATTGAAGATAACACTCCCTAATTCCCAACACTATTCCCTTGTTCCTTACCTAGGAATGACTGGGTCAGAGAAAGTTAACCAATGACCAGAATGGGCAGTTTCTTTCATCTCATATTCAACTTGCTTTTCATAAAGCCTATTTCTTGGATATTTCAAAAAAATTGAAACATGCCCTCAGTATTTCCTGACCAGCAAAGTTTATGTGGAATAGAACAATGTATCTGTGAAGGGGGTGTTAGATAAATGAAGAATCAGTAAATAGGGTGAGGATTCTACATTTCCTGCTAGATTTAACAGAGCTAATCAGCATTAGGGTACAAGCATCAGCTGGGAATGTTTGTTGAATCATCAAGCTTAGTACACTATTATCACTTTCTACATTAGTAAAGTAAGAGCTGAGCTAAAAGGCCTTTGACATTCCTGGGTCTATATTCTAGATTCTCAACATTTTAGGAATTCATGCCATACCAGCCTACATACTAGGGTCAGGATCATACATTCAATCCTCTATTCATTGAATAAATATTTGAGAGTCTACTATGTATCAGGCATTCTCTTAGGCTTTAAAGATACACAAGAAAGAACATGGCCCTAGTCTCATAGAGTTTATAGTCTAGCGGATAAAGCAGGTAATAAACAGATTAAAAATGACAAAGTAAATAAGGTACAATCATAGAGAATATGAGGGGATATCAAATTTAGATAGGTAGTTGTAAACAATCTCTGTAAAAAGGTAATAGTAATCTCAATATCTGAAGGATGAAAAGGAGCTAGCAATCAAAGAATAAGGGTAAAGCTTTCTTGGCAAAAGAAACAGTATCTCCTGAAGGCTAAAAAGAAAATATCATGACAAAGAGGAAGGCAAGGAGAATTAATAATGGTTTAATTTATCTTTACTAGACAGTCTCCACCTATAAGCTCTAAATGTTTACGTGTATTAATTCTTTAACTTCCAATTTTCCTGTAAGGTAGATGACAGTACTAATCCCATTTTACAGAAAAAAAACTGAGGCAGAGGCATTAAGTTCTCCACTTGTAGTCATAAAGATGTAACTGAGGGGCTCATGCCTCAGTTTCCTCATTATGGGTTCTTTGTGTCCCTGGAGAGAAAATTTGCTCCAGAGCATGACACATAAGAAGAAAGGAGAGGTAGAGCACAAAGGTAAAGGGTGTGTAGTTAGGAAGAAGGAAAGGGAAAATGAACATTCCCAGATAAATGTGGAAATGAAAATGAGGTAGCAGTGAGAGTTTCCAGACCTGAGGTTGTTTTTTTTTTTTTTTTTTTAAGATTCCCACCGATCACTCTCTTTCCTTATCCTCACCCAGGTGAGCCTTAAGGTGGGATAAGATCTTTGATTGGCTTTCTAGTGGCTTCTTTTAAATTGATTGGAGGGTTTCAAACTGGCAAGACTGATTTATTTCCTTTGTCCTCTCCAACAGTCTGTAGCCCTATCAGAATACAGCTTCTTGGTTGATGGTTAACTGTATTTAAACTTCCCTGGCTTTATAATCTGTAATTTTGAGTGTCTGCATTCCATTCTCCATTTTCTGGGTAATGTCTAGCTGCATTTTATACCAAATTAGTGCCATGTCATGGCTCCCTGGCTTGACTTCCCTTCTACTGCAGCTCAAGTGCATACCAAATGGGCCCCCCTCAAGGAGCTGGCTCCTTGAATCATCCAGGGAACAGGGACAACGTTCTTTCTTTTAACTCCTTCCTGCTGAAACGGGGTGTGGTCCTTTCCAGGTATCTTCTCCTTGCTATCTGTGGACGTGCAAGGGCTGAGTGATCTAGGGTTTCCTGACAGAAAATTATTTCTCCACTGGCAAGGGCAGCTATGTGGTGCCAACAGCTAGAGATATATTTTCTGCAGGCAGGCGGAAGCATTTTATTAGCAAGAAAGCAGTGAGAGTAGGCCCAAAGCTGGTATTAGAGGTTGATCTAGGGCTGGATTCACTTAAACACAGAGCCAAGTAGCTGTTCAAGGAAGAAGGAATTGACATTGGTCTCTTTGTAGTGCTCAGTAAGATGACTGCTTTTCTTTTTCCAAAATTTTCCTTAATTTCCCTTGAAGAGTTCATTAAAAGAGCTAAAGAGAAAAAGAATGTTTAGGTGAACCCTGGTAGAGAAGCAGTTAGATTAGTCAACCTCCAAAGGAGCATGTCACATAGCCTCTGGTTTCAAGATTCAGGCCTGGAGGAAGCAACCAGTGTGAACTAAATAAAATAAAACCACTTCTTCCTCCTCTTTATTCCTGCCTGTCTGCCTGCCCGCTCACCTTCATAGGTAGTAAGTAATGGAGCCAGAATCAACAACCAGAAAATCTGACTCTCGTGCCCGTCCACACCACTCACCATGTCACTTAGAGTATTGATGAAACAGGAAGAAGGCAATGTGACTAGAGTACAGGGATCCAGAAGATGGCTTGCATGAAGGTGGAGAGATAGGTACTGATACTAACGAACTGCAAGACTAAATCCAACACACAATAGGAAGCACTGCAGAGTTCTACGTAGGATAGTGATACTGGCACAATTTTGCTTTAAAAGGATCATCTGACTATGGGGTAAAAATGAACTAATAGCATTATCATCACCTGGAAGCTCATTAGAAATTGAGATCACACTTTCCAACCCAGGTATATTGAATCAGTATCTTCATTGCATCGTCTTCCCTGCATGAAAGCTTGTAAATTAAAAATGTGAGAAGCACTGGATTAGAGATTTCCCTTCAAAATGTTTGGAGAAAGGAGAATCCTGTGAACAAGAGAGGAGCAGTATAGCCATTAAAGATGGAGAAAGAGAGGGTCACCAACACCAACAGAGAAAGATATTTCAAGAGGAAAAGAAGTCTAAATTGTCTCAATGTTACTAAGATGACAAATAAGCCAGAAAAGGATCAAGTGGATCATCAACAGATCCTGGTGATCAATAAAGAATTTGTCCAATGGTGAGTAGTGATGAAATCAGAAATCTAACTGTAATCTCAGGCAAAGAAAAGAGGGAAAGCAAAGTCAGGGAGGCATAAGACTTGAGCCAAGTTGACAGAGAAAGTTCAGAAAGAACAGAAATTTGAGGAGGAAGGATATAAGACATCATGTCGGTGTCAAGATTTGGAAGAGGAGAGGACAGAAAAACAAATCCCCACCCATGAGACATCATTTGAGGGTCTTAAATATCTGCTGCTCTATAGACCTGTCTTGTCCTGAATAACATACATGGTAACATCGAGCAAATGGGTGGCACATACCCATTCCTTGGGTACGGTCTAGGTCTATCAAAGAATAACAGTCAGCTTCAGAATGATTCAGAGCATTTTTCTATTCACATACTACTTGCTGGGCACTCGTCTTGGTGCTGAGATTGTGACAGTGAACTAGTGACTTGTTTTTGCCTCCGTGGTCTTGTGATGGGGTTTTGCAGAGAGAAAGTGAGGATGTACTGAGAAGGAGAGCAGAAAATATGCAAATAGATAGACAAACTGATATCAAGTAGTAATGAGACCATGAATTAAACCAGAGAGAGTAAGGGGATGCTGGTATTTTGGATAGAATGATCTGAGAAGGCCTCCTTGGGGTGGTGACATTTGAACAGAGCTCCTAATAAACAAGTAGGATACAATAGCAACCCCAGGTTGATTTTAAAGCACTTTCTTAATAGGACCCTATAGATGTTATTCTAAAAATGTGAACTTTGTTTGTTCAGCAAGTCCTCAG
Source organism: Solenodon paradoxus (assembly GCA_004363575.1). Classification (NCBI taxonomy): domain Eukaryota; kingdom Metazoa; phylum Chordata; class Mammalia; order Eulipotyphla; family Solenodontidae; genus Solenodon; species Solenodon paradoxus. The sequence goes on along the minus strand of RJWH01000209.1, from coordinate 463,177 downwards.
GTGAGGAAGTATCTTCCAAATTGATAATCACCTATAATAAAAAAAAGGACCAGACTGCCAAGAAATTGTAATAAACACTTCTGGAGCAGGGTGAATCAGTGAACCTGTGAGGCTCAGGCAGGTTGACGGGGTTATTGGCTCAGTCTAGAGGATACTGAGTCAAGTAGTTTGTGTAGGGAGCCAATGGGTATTAGGAGGCTCCAGGCTGCAGGTCACTCCTCCTCTCATAAAGCTCTTCTCTCTGCTTCCCCTCTCATGCAGTCCTATCCCATTCTCTCTTAGTGAATTATCAGAACCAAAGTCTTGCTACTTACTGGGATAGCTCTTCTCTCAGCAACAGCTTCCTCACCACAGCCCAAGTACCTAAACAAAAATACCTAAAAAGTCTGAAGAAAGATGTGATCCGACTTCTATTTAATGGTCCGTCCTTTGAATCTATTTGTCCCCTGAAAATGTTCCTCCGCCTGAAGACTCAGACCTAAATATATAAAAGCTCTGTGGGAGCTGAATTTTCCTCACAGAAATGCCTCTTCTGCTGTTAATTTTGAACATACCTGAAAGCTCTCTCTCCGAACTTTAAGTAAATTGTTTCTTTCCCATCATGCTCGGTGAGATTTTATTATAAGAAAATGTATTCCCATTTGTGGACCTTGAAAGCCAGTGAGAGAATTTGATTTTCTAAATTATGTTCTTCTATTTGAGCTCTTTGAAAGCCATTCCTTTCCTAGATTATGCTTAATTTTGAACAGGTGGCTTTCTTTATTCAGTTCATTATAATACTAGTACCAAATTGGCTAAAAGAGCTCTTGATGCCCTTCTTAGATGTAACTGGCACAAATGTCTGCCTTAATAAAATTGAATGTCTAGAGGTGGGGCTCTTTTCCCTTGAAAAATGTCACATCTATGCTGAGTGCAACACAGTTACTCCAAATTTCCTATTTCAGCCAGAATAGATTTGTCACAATGTGACATGTGGTACATTTCCTTACAGCATATCAAGACTATCTGAAAGATGTATTACTTCAATTAGGTGTGTCAAACCATCTGCCACAGAAAATTCAAAATGCCCTCTATGCCACCTGATGGAACATAGATGATTTATTCAGAAGGTGGCTGGAAAGTTGGCAAAGACTCAGTGCCCCATGAAGGGAGGAGTTTCTGTCATGAGACACAAATATAAAACCTCATTCCTAATAACAAGGGAATGCCTGCTGAAGGCAATGGGGAAGGGAACACAACAGATGCCTGATTATATTAGTTTCATTTACAATAGATTACAGATCTCATGTTGGCTTAATTTGAATGAATCTTGACATAATCCTTGGTTTTGGAAATTTGATCAGTTATCCTACACCTGTTTTACCACACCACCTGCATATTTTGTGAGCAGATGATAAACAGTTCCTAAAAGCCTCATTATAAGTTGACATGCAAATTGTCATATATGTACAATCTACAAACTCTGATATATTTGGGGTCGAGACAAAGAGGAATAGGATGGGATATGACTGTGTCGTTAACTGCTCTGGATGTCTCTCCTTCCTGTAGGATTATCCAGGAGCATAAAGCTGAATACTTGAAAGCTTATTTTGTAGAATCAGCAGTGAGGTGTGAACATGCCATCCCAAAAGGAGAATGGAGGCTTTCTGTCTTTCTCATAACAGGAATATTCTGAATCATACTTTATCGCCACTATTTCTGTCTTTTGTTCACAGCCAATGTGGTATGGATCTAACCCAGGCTTGTAACTTATCCTCCCTGTCCCCTGTCAGCTGTCTCTGAAACTCTTTACCCTAAAACACTCAAACACAGAGTGGCTCAATCTCAGCACTATTGACATCTTGTAATTGATAATTATTTGTTATGCAGGGTTGTATCTGTACATCAAAGAATGTTTAACAACATTCTTGACCTCTGCCTACTAGATGTCTGCAGTACTCCTGCGGTCATGACAGCCAAGTATCTCCAGACATTTCCAAGTGTTCTGTCGGGAGGGATGGATAAATCATCCCTGGTTGAAAACCACTCCATTAATGGGGGAGAAGAGATGCCAGAGTTTCCCATGGGAGATCACATGACATATTTCAGCCAATTACAGCCTTATGGCATGGTCAAGATGATAACTGTCATCAGTTACTTCATTGCTTCATCATTTGGTCATGGATCTACCAGTGAGACCAAATTTTGGGATTTAAGTCATTTATGAATATAAAATTTTTAAGCCCTATTCTCTAACAGTCACAACAGGGTAAATATGCCATCTTCATGAGCCGCCAACGTCCAACGCCGTGGGGTATCTATCGTGTGGTCCTCCGGAGAAACCATGGCCAGGCAGATGGAGAACTCATAATCTTTCTGTCTCATTGTCAAACACTATAAGAAGCAAAGTGTTATTCAGTCAGAAGCTAAGTATTCGTAGTTCACACTTGAGTTATGTCTCCTGTTAGTATATGTCAGGAAGCAGTAAGATGGGCTTCTCACAATCCCATAGAATATGTGAACTTAAATACTATGACACTCAGGATACCAAAAAGCTTACATGATCAAATTACATTGTAAACTGACATATGAAAACATACTTTATGCTTTAAATCAAGAAATAAATGTTAGATAAACAAATAGGCATTGATTCTGTCTCTCTCTCTGTCTCTGTCTTTCTCCCCTACAAACACACACACACACACACACACACACACACACACACACACACACACACACACGGTTTCTCATGGTATATTTTAACATTTTAAACTAAACTTTAGATTCCTTCAGACTCTACTTTATTCTAGACTGGGGCTCTAAAGCATTGGTGTTCATTATCTAAAATGTATTTTTCTCTTACCATTATGCATAAAACTGACTTTAAAAGTTCATAATTCTTTTTTCTATTTTACTCCTTATAAAGTGAAAAACATATTTCTCCAATGGAAAGGGGTTTCCTTCTTGCATGTCTATTTGACACTTCTTAGATCTTGAGTCCCCTAACATCAGAACATAATATTGTCATTAAATAACTGAAAGAGCTTTCATTTTTATAATACTGTTCCATGTGTAGCACTTTTCCAATATAATTATAATTTATCCTTACAAATGCAATCATCCTCACTTGACAATTGATAAAACAAACTCAAGGTTATTTTCAAGATCATCTGGAGAGGGCAGGAGTAAGGAAAATTAAACACCATTTCTCTGGTTTTTTGTCAAAAAACAACATTAACCACTTGTGTTCGTTGGAATATAAAAGAGATATGCAAGTTGCTGAAACAGTTCAATACCATTAATTTATGTTTGCATGTGAATGATAGATGAAATGCTTTAAGAAAAATGGTAATACACTATACTGTGACATCTAAACTGGTTCTTTGAGAAAGGTGAAAAACAGGTAGGTCAATCTCTTTAAGTATAGCAATGCCAGTGGTCAGGTACAATGACAAGAGATACAGGTTGTAGGCACATTACACATATGTTCCTCTTCCTCCTTCTTCTACAGATCCAGTCATATTAAATCAATGTAACATGAATGCCTAGGGTGGCCCTGTAGAAAATCATTAAAAGACAAACAAAGGTTGCTACATAGTTAGAGAAGGAAGCAATTTCCATGACTGTATGTGGGTGATAATTGGCAGTGTGAGCAGTTAATACCAGGAAGTCTCTAGGCCTTTTATTTAGAACCAGCTCAGTTAGTTACCTCTTTTCTCCTAGCAAACCTACGGACTCTTCAAGTCATTGCCTTTCTATCAGCAAGCTCAGGCAACTCCCACACTTATCACTGTGCCCTCTTCCAACCACTGGATCTATAGCAAGTGCCCTTAGCTTGACAGAGTATTGAGAATGGGAGAAAAAGATCTGTAATTGCTTCCTAGTTCAGCACTCAGAGAAAAATTAGCAAGTAGAGTTTCATAGTCTCACATTCTCCTCTTGAGCTACTTTATTTTGAGATACATTTTCACATTCAATGACTTATAAGAAAATTGGGGCATATAAGCTCAGCTCCTTAAAGTGATAGGAATAACTCATAGCAAAACAATTTGACTCAGCCAACATGCAGCGCATAGCCATAAAGCCCAGGTGATGACACTGTATAAATCTGAAGCCAAACAGATTTAGAAAATAAGGCATCCAGGGCCTATCAACTACTCCCCATGGATCATATGGTCTTGCCAAATAGAGTTGTGCATGCTTTTTGTCCTAAGTTGCGGTGCATAAATTATCTCTGCATGTTTATCCTCATTATCATATTTTGTTGTGTATAACACACTCCCATGTATAAATGTGCACCCACATTTTTTGGCCCAAATTTTCAGGAAAAAAATCTTTTTATTAATTCAAATTTTATTTGTTTACATTTAGGTTCTTGTTTTTTGTGTTATAAAAGAATTTCAGCATTTTTAGCATATGTGATACAAGAAATTTTAAGTAACAATAAAAAACACGAGAACAGATACGAGGTACAGGAAGCTTTCCTTCCTATGGTCTCCATAATCCGAGGACACTCTCTAGGGGAGGAGGGCCACAGTGTCTTCCCGAAGCTCTGTGGTAATGCTCTTTAGCATATTTAATATCTGTTAGCTTAAAGTCTGCAGAGTCTGTGTTTTGTAAAAAGAGCAGCTAGATTGCTAACTCCTCCTAAAGTGTACAAAGAGAAATGTCACACTGTTCGCTGATAATAAAGGCTGCATCACCTGTTATATCAAGTCAGAGTCACTTACTCTGTGGTCAACAATACCTCGCTCTTTGTTTCATTTCACTGAATCATTGACTGAAATTGCTTTCTTCAAATTCGTCCTAAGTCCAACAAAACCAATCATCATTGCCCAGGTTATTATTTTGCATAGGGATATCATTATTGATTTCTAGAGTTGATCTTTTAACTCATGAGCATAAAGAAAATAAATAAAACATTTATACAGCTACAAAATTAGTACTACCCATGAATAATGTGCAGCTTTTTTTTTTCCCTCACGATTTTGGGCAAAAAGTGTGTACTATACACGGCAAAATATGGTATCTCCACTATAACCTGAATCAACATTTTTTGGAGCCTTGAGTAATTTCCTGATAAAAGGGGAGAGTAAGAACTCTTTTCAATCTTTAGGGTGTCATTAAGGACACAGCAACAATAGTATCCTCAGTGACCCCCCTAAAAAAGTGATCTACCACTTTGGGTGCCTACCACAAAACCATGAATTCAGTCAGTGACAAACCAATAGCTAGGTCATTTAAAATCATGACATCAATGGTGATGACAATCTGTGCATCAAGTTCGGAAGCCTCTCCTTGAATGCAGCTAAGAATTTAACTTTTCATGAGTTTTTACAGCACAGTCATAGTCAAGATAGAACTTTGATTTTTTTGCACTTCCGTCACTTCTGCTAAATAATAAAACTTTGGGCCTTATAACTCAGAATCTCTTAGATCTGATGACTAGCAAATACATTTCAAAGAATTCTAAGACTTTCAAGTAACCTACCAAGAGAAATACGTTCTCTAGAATTTGAGACTATTTAGAGACTGTAGAAAGATGTCATATTATAGGTCTAGCAACCATTTTTTCCTCAGTGAAAAGTTCCTAGACAAAAAGTAGAAACCACATTGCCATTCTACAAGGATCATTTGACTTGTCTAATCACTGACTTCTCTCTTGGTGCCATGGGAATTCAGCATCACATCAACACAGCTTGAATCATGGAATATCTGGGCTCAAATTGTTTTCCAATATGCCCAATTCTTTAACCATAGCGGACAGAGTTCCAATTAGTCTAGAACCTGTTTAGAGATAATGTGTTTGCTCAGTATAGTGATTTTGTTCTATTCCTGACACTTTGGCGTATATACCATTATTATGGTGTTTGAATATTTATCAATGAACCAACTCCCCTCCTGTCCTGAAAGGGGACATGTAATCATTTTCTCCTTCACATGATGCTTATATACCAGCTGAGAAAACAGACAGCCAAAATGGGAATTTTCAGCTTTTATATTCATTTTCTGACCACACTGTTAATATAAACAACTGTATTCTCATTATGAGATTAAAAAAATAGAAAAAATAATAGAGATTCTTTAACACAAATAATGTCCTTTTCACTTAGGCTAGTAGATATTTTTTTTACATTGTTATTGCTGCGTAAACTTGTATCTCTTCATAGATACATCTCACATTTTGAGTTGGGACACTCATCTGTCATACTTACATGGAATAATCTCCATAGCAACACTTTTTCTCTTTAATTTTTTAGTATTGTCATTCTTAAATGTAAATTTATCTGGTTGTTTGGCTGCATAAATCACATGCCAAAAAAATCCCCGGAATTCATTAAAATTGTGTAAAACCTTGTGGTCTGATGTCTCTAGAAATGAAAGAATGCTCGATAAAAGCCCAGTTTTTCATTATCATCGAGCTTTGTGCTATTCTTTCTCACAACTTTAACCTCTGTACCTTTGCCAAAAAAAAAAAAAAGTAGCCAGATGTAGCAAATACTTTAAAAGCTAAGTCTATCTTTGAGGTAGTTGCTCCCATTCCTTTTATCTTATCTTATTGTAGCAGCTGAAATGGGGCTCTGGAGAGCTTTATATTCCTGAAACTGTTTCTTAATAGATTCTAAGAAAGTCACTGGGTTATTTGAAGAATTCTTGACAGAAACAGATGAAGAAAAAACACCCTATGAAACATACCATACACTTTGAATCTAGAGATAGCCATGTGAACTACAATCTATTTCAAATTTTGTGTGGATACCTTCTCTTAAGAGAATTGCACTTCCAATAACCCTTTCCCCATCCCTGTTCCCACCCCTGTATCCACACCCCATCCTCCACCCAAATCCATCAGGGAACTGCCCTCCTGAAGCTTTCTTCCTGGGACCCCTGGTGTGACATTCATACCTGCCTAGGTCCTCTGTGGAAGTTCTTTATGCAACCTAAGTGTGTTTCCCCGGGAGTCTCTCTAAAGCAGAGTCAATGACTCTGGAATTCATAAACTTTTCAATACCTATCCTAGACCTATACAAGAAGATTTCCTGCTCAGAAGCCCATATGTCACAAACATACACATAAATAAAGATTATTTTAAGGCATGGATGCCGCTGTCACTTGGAATCCGGTGTTCTGCTCTGGTAATGTGCAAACCATAAATCAACAACCATGCTTGTAACTAGTACCAGTCAGCCTCCAGGGAAATGCTTCTTCTCATTCCTTCTCTCGTATCCTAGAAAAAAAGTCAGTATGTCCAAATACCAAAAAAGTTTTGGATTAAGTATCTGTTGATGCTGGAAATAGACACAGTTATGGGGTCAGCGGTGTTTAGGTTAAAAAAAAAATTAAGACAAACTAATTAATGTCAAATCCTTCCACCAGATAGCACAGATGCAATATATTCTATTTTATTTATTTTTTTTAAAGGAAGGGTGCAGGCAGGAATGAAGGTGAGTAGACAGGCGGGTGGAAGAGAGAGGAGGAAAAAGCACTTTATTTTTTACTTAGTTGTTCATCTTGGTTGTTGCCCCCAGCCCCAGGTCTTGAACCCAGGTCCTTGGGATGCATGTGGACTGTGATGGGTGTACTAGACTGCTAGGCCACCAAAGTGCACAGATGCAATATATTCTTAGAGATAGAAGCATTATTTCCTAGGAAGGCTGAACATCTCTCTTCTTGCTCTTTGCATTCCAAATTCATGACTCTGGAGATATTCATGAATAAGTGCAATAATCATAGCCATTATACTTGGCTGAGGAATATTTTACTATATTAAACAATTCATTTTCCCCTTGAATGTGTATACTTAGCCATAACACCAAGAAGTATGATACTATTTCCTGCCACTGGCAATTAGTTGGAAGATAAGCTGATATAATGGCAAATAGTTTTATAAGGATATTTAATAAATTTATTACCCTTTTAAAATAACTTTAAATTTCAGTTTTAAATTACTTTATTAGGCATGTGATATTTATTAATTATAATTTATACTTCTGCCTTTACATTTAATTAATACTTGTGAATAACAAGTTTTATACAGCTATGAAAGAATACTATATGCAAACTTTTCAATTTGTTATTTATGAAAGTAATATTTCAAGGTAGGATGATAGAAGATATCTTATCTAACAGCTTGTCTGTTGATTTAGAACTTAAAAATATCCAGGCTGCATAAATATTAAGGGCAGCCCTATTCTTTCCCTTTAGTCAAGAATCCCCAGTTTTCAGTTCTGCTTTATCTGGATGATTTCTCACTAGGCTCTTCACGCCATACAACTCTTCTAGAGTTTTCTTGGATTCTCAGAAGGACATAAAAATGGACACAAATGACAAACCTCCTCCAGCCTTCACCCACGATTTTCTCTTCCATGTTCTGTTCCCTCTAGCACAAATACACAAAGACATGATCTCAAAGCTTTGGGAAATGGAATCTATCACACTCCCACCAGAATGTTGGAAAAAGTGCTCCCAAACCTAGCCTAGAAATGAGAAGAGTTTCCAAATGAGAAGAGTTTCCCTCTTGCCCTATATCATAGGACTTTAGGACCCATTCTAAAACTATAAAGGATATATTCACCTTGAGTATAATGTGCATATTCTGTAACCAAAGCAAATTTTTCTGATCAGTGAGTCATTCTCTCAAAAAAGAAAAGAAAAAGAAAAATTACTCATGTGGGCTACAATTATTTGGTGAAACTTTCTGGAACATTACTTTTAGCACTGCTCATATTTTTAGATCTTCGCTTTGTGGTCTAAATTTAAGAAGTTAAACAGCCCTTTGAACTTTATTTGGAACAAACTACCCTTGTCTCACTATTTTAGGAATCCCCAGGATCTAGCTAATGGGGAGGAGGTTATTTTACCAATCTGTGCTCTAATAACTTCAGGGATCCATCTCTCAAGATGTGTAATGCCTGTGTAAGCTATTAATAATAATTTGTCATGATTAGGAAAAAAATTAGGTAGTCCTATGACTGTCAGGTTGTTATCCTAATGAAAAGCTGTCAAGATCATTTTATTTTCCTCTGAAATGTCTCCATCAATTAACTTTAGCTGATTGCCAGAACATTAACCTTGGTTTGTCTTTCAAATCTGCCATTCCCAGAATGGTGTGTAAATAAAGACATGGTATCAAATGTCTTACTATTTAAAGTTGATTTTTTTAGAATCTTGTTGATGCTATATAAATAAAATCTAATGTCTTAATCATTAAAAATGTATTAAGTATTTTCCTGTCACCACCTTAAGTTGAAAAAAAACATCTTTTACTAGACTGGTTGTAATCATGTGTCATTTGTCTTTCTTCTGTCTTCAACCAGACTAATCAGTTAAAAATGTTAATAAACTCTCCAATAGCTCTCAAGTCAGTTAGAATAAAAAGCAAAGTCCTTATGGACCTGCAGGTCCACATTATCAGGCCCCATCTAGTTGAGGCCCCCATTTTGTCTCTGGCCTTATTTCATCACCCTCCTCTTGTTATCTTTCATCCAGTTATACTGGACTGGATTCCCCAACTGTCCAACAATGCAGTGAAACTTCTTTGGAAAACAGTATGACGAGTCCTCAAAGACAGAAACTGGAAATACCATTTGATTGAATAATCCCACCTTTAGATGTAGGTCAAAGAATAAAAAAAAAAAAAAAAAACATTAATCAGAAATGAGGCACCCATTTGTTCTCCAGCAGCACAATTCACAATAGGCAAGATACGAAATTAACCTAAGAGCCCACCAATGGATGACCAGATAAAACAGATGTGAAATTGATACTCAATTGGGTTTCTATGTAGCTATTAAAAAGGATGAAATTGTGTCTTTTGCAATGACCTGGATAGAATCTAAGATGACTATACTAAACTAAGAGAGCCAGAAAAAAATAGTAAAGTACTGAATGATTTCATTAATATGTAGAATATAAAAACAAAACATATGAACTGACAAAACACAACAAAACTCACAAGATGCAAGACCGTAGTTACCAGAAGGGGAGCAGAAAAGAGGGGTGAGGGGACAAGAGATGAAGGAATTAATACGATGGTGGTGACGAGCACTAGAACTCTGTGGCAGGTGCAGTATGAGGAGCACATAGATTGTAGCATGAATTTAATATCCTGAAAATCATGTAGCAATGTAAACAAAAGAAAAATGAAAGAATTACAGCTTTAAAAGTAGCCTTTCAATAAGACTAACTCCAAAAACCCTTCTAAAGAATGAGTGAAGTTTTATTTCTGACTTTACTTGGGTGTTGGACTTAAAATAGCCGGATTTAAAATTGCATCTGATTTATATGCATTCCTTTGAGTATTTCAACATTTTATAAGTGCAAAAGAATATTGAATTAATGAATAATGGCTGTTAATTGGTAATTGTCTTTTCCAGAGCTCTTACCTTGGGCTTCAGATGATATTCAAGGAAAGTGAGCTGACTCCCACCATGTCTCTTGAAATTTTTCACAGTCCTGTTTCTTAAAAGAACTCAAAAGTTTTCTTTTTAAAAATAACAATAGCCATTTCTGAAACCATTTAGTAGCATATTTAAGCAATCATTTGTTCCTTTTTTTAAACGCTTTTTTCTCTTAAAATTCCCCTCTAAAGCTTCAGATATTGTTTGTTTTTTGTTCCTAAGCCAGGAGATCTACATAACAACTGCATGTCATTGGAAACTTCCAGGCAGTTGAGAAGCCTGACTTATCCACTATCTGTGGCATATTATTGGTGTGGCTGAGGATTAGTCAATGGAGGTGATAGTTTTAATTATTCAGGTTGTATTTAACTCCCACTCCTTTACCAAGCTTATGAAAAGGCTTTGGAGCTAAGTATGCCTTCGGTCAAATCCTACTTTCACCATTTATCTTCAGCAATTCCACTAACTCCTCGGAGCCTCAGTTTCTTCAACCTCGTAGGGTAGATGACAAGATATGAAATAAGACAAGAAAGACAGCTCTCACCACTATATGATTCATAACAGATATTCCCTAACTGGAAATAATTATTATTTCAGAGTATATCTGGCTGGTTCAGAAGTGAAGAACATAGGAGCAAGGTAAGATTTCAGGAGAGAGAATATTCATTTCCTTATATAAACGCTTTCCTCAAAATGTTAGGTAGGTTTAGATCATTAGTCAGTTTGTGTAGGTGACATAAATTCATCTGACCACAGACACACAAGAGCTAAGTTAGTGTTGGGGTGAGGGAAAAATTCCCCCACCCCTTTGAGGCTCTTCACAGGATAAATGAACAAACAAGGATCACATAGGATTAGCAGGAAAAAAGACCAAATTTAATGACAAGAATTTAATGGAGAATTCACATGACCGTAATTCCGAGGTAAACGAACAGTCTTAAATCCTGCGATAAGAAATGGAAGAGGGGACTAGAGTATCAAGGAGAGAGGATGGGTAGGGACAACTTTACTAGTTTCTAATTCTGCCTTCATATGAGGGAATGACCTCATATGGCAAACTGTTGCCTCTAAGCTTTTGTCTTGCTGTAAGACAGGTTTCCCTGATAAAAGGTTGTTTCTGTGGGTGATCCCATGTCTAAGCACCCAAGGGAGGGTTAACAACTTTTCTTGAGACCCACACAGCCTCAATTAGCCTTAGCTCCATATACCAAGATGACACGTACTAGAAAAAGCGAGCTCTGGTCATCTGGAAAAAGCCTATTTAGACATATTGGACCAAACCCAGAAGAGAAAGGAAGAGTTCTCAAGGGACCAGCAGACTAACAGTCTTTCAAATAAGGTTTAGTGCCTCCAAGGAAATCCAGTAATATTATAGAGCCCTCCTAAATAAATGAATTGTGTTTTATTTCAACCCGCAACTGAATCTGGCACCTGGGATTTAAAAATTCCCTGTAACCTCTGGGAAGGTTTCACTGGCTCTGTCTTAAAGCCTAGTCCTCTGTCCAACTCCAACATCAAATCATGGCTACAGTTTTTCAGGGAGCCCAGAAGTTCCCCTCAGATGAGGTTCATGAAGCCAGCGTTCTCTCAATTACATATGCTTTGGTCTTATATTAGTCTTTTATTCCCTCATATGCCTGTGAAGTTTTGTGTTAATATGGATTTCTCCTTTTTTGCATCAATTTAACATCAAAACTAATCCAAACATCTAAGAGGATAAATAGGATAAGACATATGTTATAGTAGCTCTCTGCAAGACTGGCTCATGATTTTTTTCTTGATTTTAGTTTTTGACTATGTTCTTCAAAAATCTAATTTTTATATATCCCTGGGAGAAACAAGATCATGAAGTATGTATCAAAATTCATTAATGTGCCCTGGTGGCCTAGTGGATAAGACCACCAGACATAGTCTACATACATCCCAAAGACCCACGCTCACATTCTGGGACCAGGGGAAAAAAAAAAAAAGAACAACTAATAAAATAAACACATTTTTCCTTCCCATCTCTTTTCCTGCCTGCCTACTTGCCTTCATTTCTGCTGGCATCTTTCCTTAAAACAAAATTCATATAGCTGGCTAATTGTCCTATCACTTTGGGTGTCCTTTCAACAGCTTCTATCCATCAGACCCTCCAGTCTCCACAGAACTCCATATTTTACCCTTTTATCATGAAAGGTTTGCTCTGATATTATGAAGGAGCTGCTATTGTTGTACATGGAGTAGGTAGAGAGAGAGCAACATTAACTCTTTTACCCAAATATTCTGCTTACCTAGAGTAGGAGCTAGTACAAACTTAGTTCTGATTGTAGAACCTAGCAGATTTTTATGAGAGAAGTAGAAAAAAATTATTTAAAAACATTGAGAAGCAAAAAAATATAAGTCTACCACCTAACTAAAGTCTCTCTGGATATGTATAAATCAATAGGTTCCTTTAGAAGGGAGCTAGAACTGTGGAACAGTTCTATTTCAGTGAAATCAAGGAAGTACAGGGAGCATTATCATGAAGGAGTCTGTGAAGACTATTTTTTTTTTAAGAGGAATTTATTTATTACTCACACTGAAAGGTATTATTGAGTGGTATGCATTCTTCTCCATCACATGTAGATGTAGTTCTTTGATGTCCCATGACCAAAGAAATAAAGACAAGTTGTCTACCTCTTCATACACCAAGGAAAACAGATATTTGCCATAGTACTTCCTCTCTCAGAAGGAAGAGAATGGAGATAGAGAAGTCCGTGCTCAATGGTACTGATGTCATCTTGCTGGGCAGGTGTCAGAGAACCTCAGCCCTGCAGTATGGTCATTTCCATTATTTCACTCTGATCCTGCAGTTGAAGGCCCCCTGATATTCACAGGGGGTGTTTTGTTGTTTTGTTTGGTTCTGTATTGTTCTGTTTTAACTGATTTTATCAGTCTGTTCCCTGATTATACATGCTTAGAAACCTAAAGTTTATGTACTTTTTTAATTAGGCCAAACTTTTAATTTCCTTGGCAAATTAATTCCCTCAGAATCTTGGTATTTTTCTGATCCATTTGCTTCCTGTAGGTTCCAAGGTTAGTAACTCGCCAGAAGAGCTTTCCTAGTTTCCAATACTGTTTTTATTTGCTCATAATCTGTTTCAGTTACTCAGCAATGAACATGCCTTTGCAGTCTTTCTTTGAGCCAGACTCTATCCAGCATTTCTTGAGCAGAATGCAAAGAGATATAAGACATGGTCCCAGGTCTCAAGGAGAAATGCAAATGGGGTAGGAAAATACATACGTATAAAAAGACAAATGATAATTCAGGGCATAGTTTTAGTACTAAATGAGTGGTATAATAATCTACACATATTCAGAAGAAGATATAATAACCATGGTGGTAAAAGGAGATGAGAGGTTGACCTGCAATAAAGACCATGACTCAGAAAGGCTGAAAGAATTTTAACAGAGGTACAAGAATGGGAAACGTCTGTGAGATACAAAAGCAAGTGGTCTATTGAATAGACCAGGAGTAAACCAATTTGACTGACATGAAGAATTCATATAAGGAAGAAACAGAAAAGAAGTTTGGTGAAGTAAAGAAATATCAGGACTTGGGTAACCTTAATGCCAACCCAAGCAAATCTGAATAGAAAGTCAATATTACTAAGTATTGTGGAGATAATGAGTATAGGTTCGGATATAGGTAGGCAGTCACATATTAAAATATGGCTGTTTCTGCCAGTTATGAGACTTTATGCAAGTTGTTAAATCTGTGATGCTTCCTCAGTTATACAAAGATGGTAATCCAGTTACAACAGTATCATTAGTAGGGTTGATTCTCAATGCTAATGAAAAGTTTTCTACTTTATCTACTTATCTCCATGGGAAAATTGACACACACAAAATTGTGTAATTCTATTGAAGTTCCAAGTAAGTATCAAAATCTGGAAATGGAAGTCAAATCTACTGAAACTTGTCGCATCGAAGACATCATATACTTCTAACTTTGTGTTTCTTCTAATAGTCAAGACTTAGCTAGCTCTAATGTAAAAGACTTCTTAAAACTAAACATTTGGGGGGAAATGTCAATTTCTATACAACTGCAAAGTTTTTTTTATAGAAACAGTAGCAGCATATATAGTTTATGATACTGAATCCATGATTTAAAAAAGTTTAATCTTTCCATGAAGCATTAACTGCACTCAGTCATGCTGTTAGACAACTTTTCCATGTCCGACCCTATAGAACACTGTTAATTTCATTGGCTGGAATGACCACTGTTAAGGGTCTTTAGTTCCTAGTCAAAGCAGTTTTCTATTGTCTACAGAAGACTGATTTTGGAACACAGTAATTGTCTATGTTTTTATTGACAGAAGACGAAAACTCGTTTCCCAATATTTGACCACCTGCCAGTGCTCACAGAGCAGAACAGTGGCAGAACTAGAAAAAAAATCTATATCCCTAACCTCTACCTAACTCTTTTTCCATTACACCATGCTGACCATGCTGCTTTCATCTACAATATTTCCCTTTCAATTTTACAGGGAGAATTGTTACTTTCTAGAACAATGGTGGTAATAAGTTAATTAGTGCCCATTTTACTAAGCATAGAGATGATGATGAATCTGCAGAAGTTCACAATTTGCATGACTTTTGCTTATTTCTCTAGAATCCTTCCTGTTTGAGCATTGAATTATCACTTCTTAAGGAAAAACACTAGTTAAATGGAATTTCACTGGAAAATTCCTCTGCTTTAACATAGACCATCGCTAAATTTTATTATATACTTGGAGAATAGTCAAGTCATCTGAAACACTAATAATTCTATCAATCTAGTAACCAATTAATTAAGATTAATAACTTGATTTTGGATACTCACATTGTGTGTGTGAGGAGGAAGGGGCATTATAAAGTATCTACAACAAAAACAAGGTCTTGGGAAAATTATTTTTCAATCTGTCTGAAATAAGTTGAAAATAAGGCAAAAATTTGGTGAAGAGACTAATAGAGCAATTGGAATCAATTGAGCAGGTTGCTTGTCAGAGGTGGAATTCCATCCAGATCTAAGACAGAAGTAGATTATAGGTGAACGAAAAAGAAGAAAGGCAGTGAAATGCAGGAAATCTTGAAGAGTACTGTGGAATTTTCACTGGATGGGAATAACAGTTAAAGGCAAATTTAATGTAACTTGTAGGATAAAATAGTTTTATTGAACATGTAGTAGATACATACATGTGAATCTATATGTCGATATATGTATCTTTATCCAAAGATAGATGTATCATCAATGCATATGTTCTTTGTTCTATAGATTTAGATCATGGTTTTAAATACTGACCAGGAAATTTGTTATTAACATATGAATAATCTCAGAGTCATTTACCTTGTACTTCTGTTTAGTTCTATATTTCTCTTGCAAGTATCCTTGCATTTCCTTGGACATTATTTATGTCCAAAATAGAGAGGAAATGGCTATTTCTTTTCATATATGTAATGTATATAACTGGTAGTCCACATCTGAATTAATTTCAATGTTTCATCACATACCCAGTCCCTATGCAAAATTTTAGTGTTTTTGAGAAATTTATACTCATGAAGTATTATATAACCATTTCTTTTGAGGGGATAGAAGGAGCTTGAATCTTCTTTTGCCTTCAATTTCTAATACTGTGTTGATAAATTTTGTAAAGATGGCACTAAATAATAAACTAATGTATCTCAAATGAATAAAAATGGATAATTAATGCTATTGAAGACCTGAATTACTACAGTACATATACATACACACATATATATGTATATACATATATATTGCCATAACTTGTTAAACTTCTTGATTTTGACAAATGAAAGAAGTAATTACTCACCAAAGATCTGCAATGATATGAATAGTTATCATCCACTATTTTAATATTGCCCCATCTCCTTATCATTGTATAGACCAAATTTGAAATCCAACTGTCAAACCAAAATTCAGCCAGTTATTTTTATATTTTATGATCACATTGCTTTATAGCCAATTAGTTTTGTAGCAAAAATGCTTGCAGTGAAAATGCTTGAGGATTCTAAAAAAATGCCTACAGGCAACCTCTAACTCAGCAAATAAAATTTCCTGAAATTCTCCCTTCCATATTTGGGTCTCCAGTCATATCATTCTCCTGGTCTTCTAATTAATAGATTAAAGCGTTTCTTTGCTTCCTTTATCTTTTTTAAATGTTCCTCAAGCAAGCCTCTAGGTTGCTTCATATTATATTCTATGTAAGTTTTCATGGTCTTACTAATAACAATTATATGTTCTCATATTTTTTTTTCTCAATTATTAGAATATCTTAACACCTTGAGTCTCCCTTCTTCAACAACTGTTTTTGCTTCCAAACCATCTGTTTTGCTTCTAGTTCACAAAACCGGAAATATGCTTCCCATGATTCCTTCTCCCGCATGGTGCCGGGTTGGACAGTCACAGAAATGTGCAGGAGACTGGAAAGTGAAAGTGAAGCAGCCTTACATTCTGAAAGTAGATGTATGGTCTGAGGGTCCTTTGTAGCTCATGCTGATCTGTTGGCAAACCTTTTGGTTCAGGAAAGTAGCCACGCCTCCAACTGCTGGTGGATTTCCTTCTTTAGTTGCTGAGTCCTGGAGGAGGTATGTATAGATCTCCATAATGACAGGTGTAATTATCTGTCAGTCATATTATCAAATTAAGGATGGTGAGAGGCAGACACAGATTCTAATTTGTCTTTATGGTTTCCAGTTTTTTCTTCCTCTTCCCTGCTTTATAATGTTCTTGACCTACATTGAATTCACATCTGCAAGTGCAGAGGTAGCAATCTTCCATAGGTTTTCACCAGCTTCCACTTTTTGTCATTTCTCATTCAGATGATAAATCCCTTATTCCTTATCACTTACTATGACTCTTCTTCCCTACATGATACAGATATTGGTGACAAGTAGCTCTAGGAAAACAGGATGGATGCTCTAACTTGATTCTGGCTTATCTAGAATCGGTCTCTGTCTGATATGATTAGGTTTAAAGACATTAATGACTATGTTGTCCAGTCACAAAGATGACATGTCATACAATAGCAAAACAGTCATTCAAATGATCATTTGTAGACACCTATAGGTAAGTACTTCTAGAAAATTAGGATTAGGGTGACTAAATAGTTGGTGCCAGGTTAATCTAGGCAAAATAAATATAATGAGATTGATCATTATGTTTATGTATGTTAAAGAACTTCAGGGAAGAAAGTGAGTCAAAGGATTTAAATTCACTTATCAAAGTTCAAGTGAGGAACTAGAAAGCTTGTTTCCAGTGGTCACAGGACTAAGATTTCTGAAAAATAAACTGAGTCTAATGCAGTAAACAACTTAATTATAGGATAAATTGAACTAATAACCTCACTGAATCTCTTACATTAAAGTTAAAGCATTGATTGGTAAGGAGCAAACCCAAAAACTGAGGCGGGACATAGGAGCAGGTTTCAGTGAAGTGGAAAAGCGTGGGGTTTGGTAAATAAAAGCCTATCTTGAATCACTACAATAGATAATGCACGTTTTTCAACAATTCCTGACCCAAAGCATTCCACAAACCAGACCCTTGAATGAAGGGGAAGCTGAGTCCCCTTGAGAAAGAATCTTGCAGTATAGTCCAAGTTTTATACTCTGTCATCGTAGTCTTCATCAAAAGAATTTGCAGTCATTTACTAGGGTTACCACACGTTTGGGGAATTACTGACACTAGCTATGAAATGACCATAAATGCCCAGAACCAAATCCCACTGTGATCAAGCAGTTAGAGTAAGAGCTTACGATGAATTGGTACTCAAGATAGTTTGGGCTCAGATTCACTCACTATGGGTCCAGTGGGTCACTAAACTGACTCTGTAGTTACTTCCCCAATGTTAGGATGCATTGTTGGAATAGACATACTCAGAAGTTTTCAGAATTCCCACAGTTGTTCTTTGGCCTATGAAATGAGAGTTATTATAACATGATGGAGATAGACAGACATACATCAATTGAAGATAGATTGATTTAGAGATAATAATATTGTCTGGGGTAATAATAAACTTAGAGCACTATAGCTGCTTTTTCCCACTCAAACTGTATGCTTAAAGCAATGCCACACTGCTAGAGGGATTGAGAGATTTCTGCCACTATCAAAAACTTGAATGATATGAATTCAACTTACCTATTTGACTTGTGCAGGCATCAGGAAAATCTTAGAAAAAAGACAATGGATATCTTGAACTTAAGTTGTAACTTTAATTACAGATGCTGTTCTATAGTTTTTTGCTTGTTTTGGGAAAGGCACAGGCAGGAATGAAGGCAAACAGGCAGGAAGGAAGAAAGAGAAGGAAGAAGCACTTCATTTATTTTATTTAGTTGTGCATCTTGGTTGTTACCATCAGTTTCAGGACATGAGCCTAGATCCTTGGGATATATGTGGGATTGGGACATATGTGGATTCCACCTAACCTCTAAACCACCAGGGTACATTCCAGATATTTTTTTAAGGTTGCAATAAATCAGTAAACCCTCTAGAAACTTATGTGCAGTATTGATCTGGAAACTGCTCTCTCTGTGTCTGTGTCGGTCTCTATCTGTATATGTTTGTGTAGATATAGATGTATAAACATGTGTTGGTAAAGGCCATCATAAGTAGTGTTCTTTCAGTTTACAGAGCTTGCAGTAGACCACTCTTTTCTCAGGGAGTTATCAGTTCTCCAACCTTGTGTCATAATCTAGTCTTCAGGGACCTTGATCAGCACTTCATTAAACATCACACTGGTCCATTACATTGATAATAAGGTGCTGACTGACTCTGGTTAGTAGGAAGTGGCAACCAGTTTAGACACCTTGGTAAGGCACACATGTACCAGAGGATAGGTAATAACTTCCACAAACAGTCATGGGCCTGTCACCTTGGTGAAATTCATAGATGTTCATTGATCTTGGGATATTCCTTCCAAGTGACAGGCAGTCTGTGGCATCTGGCTTATCCTACACCTATGAAAGGGTCGCACCACTTAGTCTCTTTAGATTTTTGAGGCAACATATATATATATAATTTAGTCATGTTCCTTATAACCAAATACCCAAAAGATTGTCAGTTTTGGTGTGGGCCCAAAATAAAAAGCCTCCATAATGTGCCCAGTGTGCTGAGCAAATTGTTCTGCATTAAAATGATTCCATTTTCTCTACTACCTCTCATTTCTTATCAGTATTTCTGCTTTATTGTGCTTTAAAATCTCTTTTTAGCAGTATTCCAATACAAGTCCTTGGCAACAAAATTTTTAACATTTTTATCTGCCTGAAGATGTTTATTTTTTGTCTTTTTAATCCAATGTTCTAATTTCAGTGAGCATCATTAAAACTATTGCTTTGAAATCTTCCTCAGGTAGTTTATTTATTTCTGCTGCATTAAATTTTTCTCTGGAGGTTTGTCTTGATCCATTATTTGAGGTATAATTCCTCTGGGTCCTACTTTTGTTTGATATTCTGTGTTTATTTCACTTGGTTAGGTTAAATAGATCTCTTTCCCAGTCATTATGTATTGGCCTTTGTCAGGATCGAATGTTGCAGGGTGTAGGCCTAGGGTATTGGCCCTGGATACTGGGCTTTCTGTTACTATTGAAGCATCTGTCTCAGCATGTTACAATGACAAGGTGATGCTCAAGAGCCCAGCCCATGGGGTGGGAGCCAGGCCAGTGGGAAGCAAGAAGTTTATTACTGGAGAGCATGAAAGGCACAAGCTTCCTTAGGGGCTGCAGCTGCTTGCTTTGGGGAGGAGGGTGATCTGCAACCACAGCTTATTCTGTACTTTTTAAAGGGTATTTTTTTTACTGGTTGAATAATTCTAGGTTGACACTTGATTTTTTCAGCATTTAAAAATATTACATTACCCATCTTTGTCACTTTTGTAAGCAGTCACTCTCCATTTTATTCTTCCTCTTTAAAGTGAGTGTCTTTTGTTCCTCTGGTTGTTTTTAAGATTTCTCTTTGTCTTTGATTTTCAGATCCTGGTTATACTTATGGCTAGGTTTTTGTTTTTATCATACTTAGATTTGGTGAAGTTTCCTTAAATGTATGGTTTAAATTCTTTTGACATTCTTAGAAAACTTTTGGCCCCATTAAAGCTTTAACTTCATTCTTCCCTCTTCTTTTCAACATTTTCACACCATTATTAGGCCTTTTTCGTATGTTCCTTATGTCTTTTACACACTTTCATGTATTTTTTTAAAGTCTTTTATCTTTCTGCACTTCAGTCTCTGTGTTTTACATTGCCCTATCTTCCAGTTTAGTCATTCACTCTTTCCCTGTCTCATCTGCATTTATACTCATGGAGTTCTTAATTTCAATTTACTGTATATCAGAATATCTACCTCATCAACATTGTTTAAGTAGATTCATGTTTTTAAAGTCTGTGTCTGTCAACATTTGGATCATCTGTTAAAAACTGGCAGTAACTGGACTCTTTCTGAAGTTCTCCTAAGAGCAAATTTCCTTTTCTTTCTGTTGAATAGTCCGATTATGGACAGGTCACCATATTTTACTCAGGGATTGAGATGTTTTAAAGCTTTAAAGTTGAATTTTTGTCTTTACAAAGGGTTATCTGTTTCTAGTTATTGCTATAGGCCTTCTAAAGAAATTCAAAGGCATTTTACTAGAATCCTTCATTTTCAGCTGGTCCTGATTTCCCATTGTTGTCTTCCCATCTTCATAAAGCAATAAGTGTTCTATTCTTGCCTGTCACTTTATATTTACATAGTGTTTTGGTTCCACAAAACACCGCTAGGGAGAACATGTCATGGAATATCAAGCATTAAACTGTAACACTAAACTCATTGTGCTTTTTGTGCTCCAGAAATTTTCAGCTGCGTTGTCTGCAGTGGTGTCCTGAGATATTTTGTGTGTGTGGTAGTGATGACAGAATGGGAAGGGTATTTTATTCCACTTTCCTGGTTGTTTTCTGTGGCCAATTTTATCTATAGCAATCTAAACCATCATTGTTAGGAGGAGAAAACTCTCTGCTTGCTTTTCAAAGGAACAATTTTTCTCATTTTACCTTCCAAAAATGCTCCTTGTCAGCTTTATAGAAATAGGTGGGCCTGGAAATGCACATAATGACTGAGAGGGCTATGCTGTCTTTTCATAATTTCTCAGTACAAAGCTCAAACAAGCTCTGAGTACTTCTACGTTTTCAAATCAACAGATGTTCTTGCTGATAAAAGTGGACTGATCAGAGACTACCATGAGAATTGATATTCATCTTTAATGGCCTAATCAGCATTTAAAATTGGTATTAATTAATTAATTAATTAATTCTTGATTTCACACGCTGTACTTGACCAGGAAGGGGACAGATCATTGAAAACTGATTAAATCCAACGTCTCTTTTTAGCCACTAGTTTTGAACTTTTTCTCCAAAATATTTTTTTCTTAACCAGGAACTTTATTATACACAAATATCTTTTCATGTTCCAGGGACACATAAACCTATTAAGAAAATTACCACAGGCAAAAGAGAGAGCAAATGGAAGACCAGGTATACTAAAATATATACAAATTAAAATATATGTGTCCAATGTGAATGGGAAAATGCCCATTTTTAAATGCCTACTATATATCAGGTACTTATGATATATTTTTAATACTTAAAAAATCCTCTGATGAAAATACCATATCCATTTACATAACAGAAAACAGATCCAGTGAGGTTCAGAAAGTTGTTCAGAGACATCTAACAAGTGGGTGGCATTCTTAGGCAAAACGAAGTAAAAACAACTGCCTCCTGTTATCGATAGGAAGATTACTTTTATCTTACAAATGAAAATAGAAGTCAGAATGAACTTACACCAAGATTTTGAGCAGACTAAAATAGCAGTCCTTTAACTTCGTTATTTTTGTACTTATTTTTTAATTTAAAATGTTACTGTAATTTTAGACTTGCATTCATTTGGAAAGAATAATACTAAGATGTCGAATTCCCCATTACCTATTTTCCTCCACTGGTATTATCTTCTAAAACTATTTTACAGTATCACAATCAGGTTAACAATATTGATACAATCCACCAATATTATTAGTTATATTTCTAAAGTTTGATTTCTACTCATTTGCATGTGTGCGCACATGTGTGCGTGTACTTAGCTCTATACAATTTTACCACTTGTTAAGACACAGAACAATTCCATCACCAGGTGGAATCCTTATGTGACTTACAACCACACCTCCCTCCCTCCCCTATCCTTCCTGGGTTTCTA
Source organism: Solenodon paradoxus (assembly GCA_004363575.1). NCBI lineage: Eukaryota > Metazoa > Chordata > Mammalia > Eulipotyphla > Solenodontidae > Solenodon > Solenodon paradoxus. The sequence goes on along the minus strand of RJWH01000209.1, from coordinate 440,565 downwards.
ATCCTTGGTAACCACTAATCTGTTGTCCACAATTTTTAAATTATTAAAATTTTGTCACTTCTAACATGTTATGTAAGAGAAATCATATAATCTGTAATACTGGCTTTTTTCTCTCAACATAATTCCTGGAGTTTCTTCTCATTCTTATTATCAATTGTTTATTCTTTTGTAATGCTGAGGAGGAATCTTGCTATGGATTTACCACAGCTTAGTTTATCATTTGCCTATTTAAGGATATCTAAGTTGGTTCCAGTTCTTTACTTTTATAAACAAAACTATTACAGACATTCATATATGGATTTTTGTAGGAATATATATCTTAATTTTTCTGCAGTAAAAGCCTAATAATTCCATGTGGTAATTTCCTGTTTAGGTAAAACAAACAAACAAACAAAAACTGCCTAGCTACTTTCCAAACTGGCTATACCAATTATTATTTTCATTTTAATTTTACTGAATAAATATTATTATAATATTATATAGGTCTAAGGTACAGTTCACCATAAATTAACATCTGTGCATAATACATTACGTTCTCTACAACCACACCCATTTTATCCTTCACCATATAATTGACCCTCTTTCTCTAATTTTCCCACCCCCCTCTTCCTCTTCTGATAATCATGTTATATTCCCAACAATAATACAGAACTTATTAGTGTCTCCACATCCTTACCAGCATTTGGTGGTGTCACTGTTTTTATTGTGGGTACCCTGTTAGAAGTGATATCGCATTGTAGTTTTATTTTAGTTTATTCCTTTTTGAAGAGAAAGGTAGGCAGGCAGGAAGGAAGAGAAAGGAAGAAGGAACACTTTTATTTGTTCGTTTTGGTCGTGAACTCAAGTCCCATTGTCTATACCCCAGTCACCTACTAAGCACCTGAGCCACCAGAATGTGCCTCTTTCTGTTTTTAATTTGCATTTCCCTTCCTTAATTGTCCTATTTAGCACTGAATTTGCGACATCGGTAACTAGAATAATAAAAGAAAACTTGATTTTAAAAAATCCAACCTCATAATCTCTACTCTGTTGAGAATACTCTTCTTGACTAAGTTTGTTATCCAAATCCAAGGGGCCATCACTAAATCTTATTGAGAACTGTGGTTATCATGGAGAAGCTTGCATAGATATTGCATTTAAATATTTCCTTTGGAAACCTTTTTAATATAGAAATATAGAAATATAAAATATATATTTATATTTATATATTTTATATTTATAAAATATAAAAAATATATTTAATATAGAAAAATGTCAAATATAAACACAACAAAGTGAAAAGTAAAATGAACTATAATGTATCCACCACCCAGAGGTTCATTAATTACCAAATTTTTGCCAATATGATTTCTTCTCTTTCCCAATTTCTATTGCTTTTTTAAAAATTTGTAATTCAATTTTCTTCCTGTGATTTCTTCCATTTTTCAGTTAATTCATTTTTTAATTAAAAGAGCATTGCATCAATATTTTATATAGGTATAAGGTATATATCATCATAATTCCAGAATATTTTAAAGCAAGCTCCTATGTTAAATGGCTTCACCTATGAATCAAATCTTTCCTGAATAGTCAGGTCATGAAATTATCTAAGCTAAAGAACATAATTTGATTGTGGGACAAGATTCAAAATGTTTTTGTATTATTGAAAATTTTTAAAAATAGTGCTTACAGACAGGTATACTTCTTGGAATGCTTCATTGAATTATTTTTAACATATTCTCTTTTTGTGGATTTGACATGTTTCTATACATATAGGTAGATTGATTTTCCATGCTATTGTCTTGATAAAATGAAAATGCTCTTTCCTTATTAAATGGGAAATCATGTGAGATAGGCAATTGAATCTACTCTGTAAGGGAAAATGGTTCTTCTGATTGACTTTAAGCTCTCATTTTTTCTCTTCTACCATTAAGAAATGACGTTGAAGTTTATGCCTGAGTTAACTTTTGTAAACATGTCCAGCTCTAGCACAAGCTCAGATGTCCTTGGAACATTTCAGTTTCTCTATGATACTAGAGATGATAATGAGGTCATTTCACAATTACTTCTTTTCTCAAAAGAACAGCTGGCTCTGTTTGGTCAGCAACATTCTCATTGCTGCTTTCTCAGAATCACCACAGTATTTCAATTGACCCCTTCAGGACAGATTGTATCTATGTAATATCCTTCCATAATAAAATATCTATAAGCAAATGACTACCGTGGCCATTGAGGGGTATGCCCTTACTCTGAACCAGAACTTTTCTATTTCCTATCCTTTCAATAACTCTATCATCTCACTGAAACTTTAAAGTTAGATTTCCACAAACCAAACATAAATGATGCTTGATTTGTTTTCCAACCACTCCTTGCCAGAATTACTGCACTATTTGTGGCAGAATTTCTTTTGGTACAGATCATAATAATTCATATATTATTTGATCACCCTATTGTTTTTTAGTAACTTTCATTGAAGTAATAGAGCATTACAGCATTATATAAGTTTCAGGTATATATCACCATGCGCTAACATTTGTATATACTCCAATAAGTTTTTTTTTTTTTAATAGCCACTTTAGCTGCTTATTTCTAAACATGATTACCTATCTCAATGAACAACCTGTGGTATATTTAAGGATGTCCTGAATAGCGGCAAGTATAAAATCTAATTTCGAAACGCCTCTGCTCTCTCATGGTATACATACTTTTCCTCCATAGAAAAGAAAAAAAAACACAATGATAAATTTACTCCTTAACTCTTAAGTGTGATTATTTAAGAGCTGTTGTTAAATCCTCAGAACCCAGCACACTTCAGGTGCTATGCCTGTTAGCAGTTTACTGCCTTCCATTCCAAGTCTACCCTTCATGGTCTTCACCAAGATAATGGAGAAATAACATTCCTTTGCCAGCTGACATGATGTTAAGTTTTGTCGACAGAAGGTGCTAGAGAGACAATGGAGGAGGAACAGGTTTATCCTGTTACGGTGTGCTTCTCTTCTCAAGCTCCCGCAGCTCAGCTTCCCCCGTCCAGCCCCTGCAGCGCGTGGGGCTTCTCTGGTTCCAGCTCCAGCGATGTGTGCTAGTCAGTGGCACCCAGTGTCATCAGCATCTCCCGCCATTTCTCATGGGGTTTTGCAGTGGAGGCCCACAAGTGAGACAATACCCTGTGAACAGCTTCTGTGACAATCCTCAGGTGGTTTCGCGGCAACTTCTGGTGTGGCAGTCTCTCTGGGGACAGCTTCCAATTGTACCTCAGGCTCCAGAAAGTTCTGCTGCCAGCATGACAGTGACTTCTCTGCCATCTGGTTAGCCATAACTGTGTGCTTTCCAACAAGGCCTGTGGCATCTCAGTCCTAGAAGTTTCTCCTCGAATGCTTTATGCCAATCCTAGAGGGAAGCGGGGCTTAAGCTCCTTATAAATCTGCTATTACTATGTGTGTTTGTTCTAACCCCTGGCCCCAGATCGCAAATCCAGGCTGTACATGACCTGCACCTCAGCTGCCTTAGCTGCCTGAGCCAAAAGGGTGAGCCTCCTTTGTTGTTTAAAATGAGTTCTCTTTACTTCTTATTAGCCCAATTTCTCACCATATCAATTCTGTTATAGTTAATAATTAGTTATATTAAACTTAAGTGTCCATCAACAGATAGTGGGTAAAGAAGTGTGTGTGTGTATGTATGTATATATACACAATGGAATACTACTCAGCTATCAAAAAGATGGAACTCTGCCGTTTGTAACAACATGGATGGACCTACAAGGAAATATACTTGATGAGATAAGACAAAAGGAGAAAGACATATGATTTCACTAATATGTGGTATATAGAAAAACAAAGAAAACAAAAAATGAACTAAATCACACAAAAATAGACTTTTAGTTTAAAAAACCAAATTAGTGACTATAAAAGTGGGAGGGAGAGGGAGGTGGACAAAGTGAAAAAAGGGACCAATTATACAGTAAAGGAAGAAATGGACTGTATTTGGTAAACTTACTGTTAAATATATATATATGTTGACCTACAATGATACACATCTTAAATGTTTATATTATGAAGCAATGTTCCTTCAATAAAATTAATTAAAAATAAATACCTGTTGAAAAAATAGAAAATAATGAAGGGAGGGAGGGAGGCAGGGAGGGAGAAATAATGCTGATCTATCTCCAAATCAGTTGTGTATTTGCTGTTATTATTTGGAGTTAGAAAACCAAAAAGATAAAGAATTTTGTATGAATATGATCCTCTGTCACTTCATTATTTTTCATTCATTCATTCTTTATTCACTAAAAATGAACAACTGTTTTGTCAAGCACATACTAATAGATTGTACTATATTTATTGGGATAGTGAGAACTGGTACATCTTCAAAGAGAATCCAAACTTTTAAAAGAGTAGAAATATCCTTGAATATCAGATCTTTGAAATATTCTTAGACTAATTCAGAAAGGCCTTCTATTTGTCAATCCCTCTAATTCACTGATTCTAAGATAAAAAATTTCCCATATTTTAACATCTTTGAAAATAGGTGGTTGCCTTTTAGCTCCTTGTAATCTTACCTTAGGCTCTGAGAAGCAGGCATCTGCTTCCCAGCATTCCCACCCTTCTCCTCACACGATCCTCCAACCCCAACCCTTCCCTTGAACATCTCAACCCTCTGTCAGTGAGTCTGGACTGCAGATGCACAACTTCAAGACAGGTGAATTTCCTTGGGCCATTAGCTGTTTGTGATATTTACCAGCTGTATAAAGCATTCATTTCTGATACCTTCTTTGTTTTAATAAAAAAAAGGGACTAGTACTTAAACTCAATTGAGACTCAGGGAAAATCTAAAAAAGAATCTTAATACGTACACAACAAATACCTAAATGATAAGAAAGTGAACAAAATTATATTTTAAATTTGATGGTATCTTTAGACATAAACACCAGTGAAAGAAGATAGAACCCAGAAAAAAACCCAGGAATATATGGTCAACTGAGCTTTGATAAGAGCACTAAGAAAATACAATGGGAAATGAGTCCCTTTAACAAATGTGGAGAAAGCTGAATATCTACATGAAAAGGAATGAAGATGAGCTCTTACACAAAAATAAACTCAAAATGAAGCAAAGATTTAAACATAAGACCTGAATCTATAAAATTCTTAGAAGAAAACATAGAAGGAAACCTCATGGACATTGGTCTTAACAATGATTTTTTTGGATATGACACTAAGAGTACAGAGAACAAAAGCAAAAATAGACAAGTGAAGCTACATATATAGCTACACACACAGATATGTATGTATATATATATATACACAGATATATGTGTATATATATACACAGACACAGATATACATGTGTGTGTGTATATACATATATATATATATATATATATATACATATATATATATGGAAAGCCTACAGCTTAATAGCAAAAATTTAAATAACTCAATTTGAACATGGGAAAAGGATTTGAATACACATTATGCAAAGAAAACACACAAATGGCCAATGGATATATGGAAAGATGTTCATCAGCACTAATTATCAAGGTAACACAAATTAAAAACCACAATGAAGAATCACTTTACACACGTATTAGGACAGACTATTATCAAAATAACAAGTATGTGAAGAAACTGGAATCCTTGTGTACTCTTGGAGAAATATAAAATTGTGCAGTTGCTATGGAAAACAATATGAAATTTCTTCAAAAAATCAGAATAGAATGACCCTATGATCCAGAAATCCCACTCCTGAGTCTATATCCAAAAGAACCGATATCAGGATCTTGAAGAGATATTACATTCCCATGTTCATCACAATAGCCAAAATATAGAAATAACTTGAAGTCCACTGACAAATAGTTAAAAAATATCATATATATGTATACACACACACACACACACACACACACAGTCAACTACTACTCAGTCCTTAAAAAGAAGGGAAATCCTGCCATCTGAGACAGCACAAATGAATGAGAGAACATTTTACTAAATCAAACAAGCCAGTCATAGAAGAACAAATATCGCATGATTCCACATATATGAAGGATCTAAACTAGTTAAAACTTACAGAAATGGAGTAGAATGGTTGCCAGGGACTGGTGGAAAAGGAAAAAAAGAGGAGTTACTGTGCAACTGGTATAAAGTTTCAATTATACAAAATGAGTAAGTTCTAGAGATCTGCCATAAATCACTGCACCAAGAGTCAATAATACTCTGTAAAAAGAGGTTAGATATCATATTAAATGTTACTACAATTAAAAAAACAGCTGATGGTGTCTTAATAGTCAAATAAACATGAATACTAAAAATTAAATGTTCTCATATGCATTGTCGTAATAGCCCTAACACCTTCCCACCGCTAGGCCCCCTCCCCCAAAAGCACCTCAGATTCCATTGGTGTCATCATTTTTCTTCTTTCCACAAGCTCTGCCTCCCCCAGTGAAAGAACTGACACTAGATCTCACTGAGTAATAAACAACAGTTCTTTTCAGGCTGCCAATGTCAACTTTATCTCTGAGGTTCAATTGAATGAGTCTGAGTCACAACTCTGACTTTGGACATGGGTAAAAGTTGGATGCCAAGGAAATTTCAGAAAGATGTTCAGCCTTAAAGGTGAAACAACAGTCATTAGCCCCTCCTACCGGCATCAGTGGTACACTCTTCCCTGTGGTTGCTTCTACAGGCCTTTCCTATGAGCAGTCCCAGTAATTACAAGTCTTCCACAGGGACGTTTTTCCTGATGGGTGCCATTGTCCTTTTTATTTTGAGAACTAACCATTTACTTACAGAATGGGTTATGCACAAAAGCTGGGTAGACAAGGAAAACAAAAATTGAAGACCTGTGCTATTAGGGTTAAAAGTTTTGGACTCTATTCTATAGCTTACTAGAGAGAAATAAATCTAGTTCTAGTCAAGAGATTCAATTCTCATCTCATTAACTACGGTGGCAAAGTCCACCATCAGCCCTGAAAGGCTAATTTGATTAAATAATTGATGAACATTACTTCTTTTAGACTAATGATGCTAGTGTTAATGGAGGTGCTGTCTCACGGGCAGATTATTGTGCAAATGCAATAAGCTATCTAGTAGCAAATTTTAGGTGTTCTGGAAATTATAAAATGTTAAATAATTGTAGGTGATTATCACAAGTGTCTTTATTCTTTGTTATACTCTTAGATACCACATCTTGTTTCTTTCTCTTTTTTTATCCCTTCCTTAGAGGTCTTACCTAATTATTTAGCTGAGAGAAATCCTCAAGCCTGACTCACTACCATCTCATGTTTTCAACTAGCAAACTCAATCAATAAATACATTTGCGATCCTACTATGAGCAAGTCATGGAGTTGTCTTATTAACATAAAAGATGTTAAAAAAGATACCGAGTGCTACATGTCAAAGTGAGGCCACTAGAAACACATTCTGAAATGTCTAACAGAGAACCAGTTAGATACTTTTTAAATTTTACATTAGTACTGAAGGACCATTGCACCATAACATTTTACAGCTTTAAGGTGTCCATCACTGTAAATCAGCATCTGTATATAATAAACTTCACCAGCATTTCAGTTTATCCTTCACTATACAATTGATCTCCTCTACCCAACTTGTGTGCCCCATCCCCCTTCTCTACCTGCAGTCAAGAACTTGCTTTTATCAACTAAAAGTCTGCTTTTTTGATTTAGTGTATTTGTTTGGCTGGTTTCCCCACACACCATGTTGAGGGAGATCACACTTTGTCCTTGTCTTTCTCCTGGGTTATCTCACTAGGCATAATTACCTCTAGGTTAGTTCACATTGCTCTAAATGGAGGATTTCATTCCTTTGATAGTTAGTAATCCATTAAGATCACATCTTATTTATTGTTTGTTCTTAAACCCACTTCGAAATTCAATATAGTTTAGGTGGGATCACTGACAATTAAAGGACAGTAACAACTGATGATTACTACTCAAAGTAATATGGCATAGCATTGTAAAAAGGTCTGTCAGTGTTTTTACAATCAATATATTAATCACATCTTAAAAAATCATGGCCTGTTAAGGCAGGAGAAGAGTTAGTGCAAAGAAGAAATTCTTATTTCTTCTTTTTTTCTACTTTTTTCTTCTGCGTTAGGTATTTTTCTGGTTGAAAAAGTCTTTTGAACACATCTCTGCTTACATTTCCATTAGATTAATTTTCAAAATTGTGCTGATTATACTGAGGATGTAAGAAAAAGTACCCTCTACCTCCCCACCCACCAGTAAAACTTATAACCCATGCTCTTCCATGTTCTCCGGCTACAGTGCAAGCAGTCTTGCTCATAGTCTGTACAACGTCTCTAAGGGACCAGATCCTTCCCAGGACTCAAACATTTCAAAAGCTGTTCGACCTCATATCCTGGGTGTAGGCGACAAAGAACCAGCTCAAATAGAGAGTCTTGGGGCTCATGTATAAGCGTGGCTGGAAGGAAATTGGTCTTAGGTGCATTCAGAACCTAAAACTCAAATGCCACCAGGATGCTCCCTCCCTAGAGCTCAATGGGTTTGTGCTTCAGCTTCTTTATCTCTAACAGAGCTCAGCTGATAAGGTGCAGGAGGAGAGGGAGGAGCAGGTGCTGGTGTCAGACTCATTCTTTTTAAAAAATTTTTAATCCATGCTGTTTTATTTGTTTACCCTTGTTAAATCTTCAATGAGCACAACAGAATTTTATCTAACAAAGTCTGGCAAGTAATAAATACTAAATAAAAGTAACAAATGCTAAATAGATAATAATCTAATACATGGATGAATAAAGCAGAGTGAAGGTGACAGTCTTTGCAATATTGTATGCCAGTGACACCAAACACATTCATTTCTGTGGTTGCACTCTATTTAGATGTGCCAGTTGTCATCAAAGTCAATCCCATGGTCATCATCATCATCAAAAATGGTTTAGTACAACCTCGACACATGACTGCAGCTGCAGCCCGAAAGAAGTGGGAGAACTCAAGAAACAAATTCATTTTCCTGAGGTGGATGCAGTACTCGTCTTTGTTACTATAAGTGGAACATGCACTAAGTACTAGAACTGTTAAGTAGCAGACTCACATTCTTAGAAACTTAGTGACCAGAGCAGCAAATGAAAATTTCCATTTTTCAAACTTGGGATAAGTAAGAAACAACCTGACGGCACATGATGGTAGGTCAGATGTCCACCCCTGGGTATAACCAGTGTGGCTGGGTATAACCAGAGTCAGAAATCCTGGGCACACACCCAAGCCCTTGGCCGGGAGTGAGCTGTGTTGCTGGAGGAGCAACACAGATGGCGAGAAGGTACCACCAGAGCCACTTCAACACGCAAGCAAACTTCATCACCCCTAAGAAACTAATGTTTGTGTAGCCTAAAGGAATGCTAGACAACAGTAAAAAAGAATAACTCATGAAACCTAGCAAAAACAGTTTTGTTGTCATTTGTATGTTCATTTGTTTCATTATCCACATAAGTGAAACCATCCTGAATTTCTTTTTCTTTCTTATTTCACTCAACATCATCACCACTACCCCAGTTCCATTCAGATTATAGCAAAGGGTACAATTTCATTTCTTAAACAGTGGAATAGAATTCCATTGAGTTTTACAGATAAACGATTGATTCTGATCAGGAGCAAAGTATAGAATCCCTTTAGGTAAACAATTTTTTTCCCATTAAGGGCAAATATCTTTTCTTTTGTAAGGTAAAAAGAAAAGCAACACCTTGATTGGAAGCAGTGAAATGTGATAACTTTATTGTTGGCCAATCTACAAGGCTCTGTTGATTAATTCCCAAGTTTAGTCAAACCATTCCCACATAAGAAAGATGACAGTCACACTGAGCTGTATCATTTTGGAATATTTATTGTCTTTCTTAAAGCATTTATGAACATCTATGGCACTCTTTAATCAGGAATATAAAGTCATCTATGTAGGTTTTGCCCCTCAAGATAGGGAGCATTCTTAGAATCACATCATCTCAAAGCAACAGACTGGAATGATAAGCAGGTGAGTCTGCAAACATGGCGACCATCAATAATATACATTTTCCCAAATCATAACTCTGACATAGAGATCTTGCAAATATTCTAAAGGTCCTTTTGGACCAGTACTGGGTGAGTGTGCTTTCAACCATGAAGCTAGCCAGAAAACTATTTTATACCTGGAGCATACTACTCATTTTTAAAAAAAGCCTCTCTCCTCTTATTCTGTACCTGATGAAACTCTGGCTGTATCTGAAGAGAAAGTAAGTTTCAATGATAACCATCACCTGAAAGCAAGCATAAATTCCTATACAAACAGTTAAGATGGTTTAACTTAGGATTTTTTCGACTTTACAATGGTGCAAAAATGATATACATTCAGTAGCAACCATACTTTGAATTCTGACCATTGGGATCTGCAGTACAACACTGTTGTGATGCTGGGCAGTCGCCGTAGCAGTGAGCCACAGCCCCCAGCCACAGTCCCCTTGCCCCCACGAGGGTAAATAATCATTCTGATTTCACTTTCAGTACAGTAGTCAACCAATTACCTGAGACAGTCAACACTTTATTAGAAAGTAGGTTTGTGTTATTTTGCCCAACTAACCTAATTGCCCTGAGCACATTTCAGGTAGTTTAGGCTAAGTTGTTCATTTCAATAGGTAAGAGTATTAAATGCATTTAGACTTTCAACTTATGATGGGTTTACTGGGATGTAGGCCCATGGTAAGTTGAGGAAGAGTGGTACTTAGTACCAGAGGAATGCTGTGTTGCACCATCCCAAGTGTGTCTCTGTCTGGAGGACAGCTGCCTGTCCCATCAGCACCATGACCAGACTTTTCTCCCATCTGATACTCACAACCCCCAAGGTGATGCAGAGCTACCTCTCCGGAGAAGTTCTTCACAAAGCCTAATCTATCCTGTTTATTTTCTAACAAGATAATTTCACTGCTCTTCAAATTCTGGATTTGTTCGTCATTATTTCCCCTGTGTAGATAAAGCTGAATTAAAAATACTTTGTTAAAGGAAGTGGCCTGGGCAGAAGAAAGAACATTGTTCTGTCATAAAAGGCCTTCAATATTTAGAAACGTTAAGAGAGCCTGAAAAGAATCTGTTTATTTCAAAACTGCTGGCATTGTGACAATGAGTCCATGACAAAACACCCCTCAGCTATTCATAGCTTTCGAGGAGGTAAAAGTAACCCCCTGGGCCTTGGTAAACTTAGAGAAACACTGGTAAGGCCCCTTCTGGACAGGTAAGAATACTGCATTGTTTTAAAATGAGAAAACACACATCAGTCAGACCTTCCTATTATAAACTTTAGTCTTTGGAAAAGTACAGATGGTTGGTTAGTTAGACTGTAAAGGCACCCTTTTGGTGGGATATCAGCACCAGTAAACCCTGTACCCTTAGGTCTCTCCCACAAACCAATTACTTTCACGTATAGACACATTTCTGGGTGGGACATTGTCTTCCTGGATGTTTGTTTAGTTACAAAAGCTGTGAGAGGTAAAGGGACACTTTAGGGAAACAAGATTTAATCACAAAATCAAAGCTCCAGAAGGGGCTGCAGGAAAAGCATATCTGATAAGATAGCATTTCTTAATCAAAACTTACATATGTTATCTTTCAGGACTAGGAAAGGAGAGTTAACTTGCTCCCCTCTTTCATTTTTTACTATATTTTACCATTTATTTATGAGGGATGGCACAGCAGGGAAATCCTTCCAAAGGGCCCACCTTGGTACAAACTAAACATTGTTTAGCATACATACCACAGAAGGTAAAGATAAATACAATGTGAGCACCAATTGTAAAGACAGCCTTCTCATTACTTTCAAAACAAAATAATCACATCTTTCCTTCTTTCTTGTTTTCGTTAATATAGCACAGCACCCTGAGAGTAAAGTCTGTGACTGCATAAAGCACATGCTATAAGACAACTAGCTCTAAAATGCTTAAGTATACCATTATGATTATGGGTGTCCTTTCAACGAAATCCTATGTGGTTGAACGAAAAAGACACACAGTCTGGGACACAAGTCTACTCCACATATTAAGTTGTGATCTGCTGCATTGGCATGAGTTTTGGTGACACCTGGTAAAAGAAAAAGAACAAAATAACCAAATCGTGAAAAACTTCATGGTATCGAACTTTCTCCTTTAAATCCCCAAACTTGAATGACATGGGCAATAAGAAACCATGCCATAAACACTGCCTGGAGTTTCCTCATTATTTTCCATTCTGAACCACTGAAGACAGAGGACTCCTCTGCAGTTTACATTAGGTGTGCCGAGTAGTTCTCGACTTTCTGCATATCGTTTCCTAAATTAAGGAGCACTGAAACTGGCTACAAGGAGGAACTGAAGAAGCACAAGGACACAATAAAGGACCCAGATAACCCAGCAGTTGACTGAGTGGACCACAGAGCTCTGAGACTGAAGCCCCACACACAAAACAGAGACAAGGAAGAAGGCATAAGTCAAAAAATCCTTGAAATAGGTCCAGACAATTCACACGTTTGTTAACAGGCACTTTGTCTTGTCTTTAGATTTACTGAGTACATATCAATGTCCGATGACAATGATAATTTCATCAGAAAGGAAATGATAGAGAAGTAGTAGAAAGATCCCAAGTTATTACAAAAAAGAAGAGGTAATTGCATAAACCTGTTGATTATAATTACGTTAAATGCACAGAAAAGCAAATGCATTACAGGGAGTCCTAAAGCAGAGCAAAAATGATGACAGGTCTACTTTCAGTGGTCAAGTTGGTACAAGAAACCTAAACGAAAGCAGCCTGATTTAGTTGTGACACATCTTTTAAGAGGCATGCCAGGTATTCATTTCTTCACTCAATTTGGCAAATATCCATTGAATTCTAGTAAGTAATAGTCCCATGGAAAACACAGCAGGGAATATTAATTTAATGAAAATTACTTTCCAAAAATTTTCTGGTTTTTTGAGCTCCTTGAGAATGTGGTCATTCGAGTGGGCCTAATTGTCATTTTATTTTCTAGAGCAGAAAGTTAATGTTTTGTTAAATTAATAAATGAATGAGTGAAGGAATAAGTGAGTGGATTAGATAAGCCTCGAAGAACAAAAAGGGAAAGTTTCTACTAAGGGCTAAATCAGTATTCAAAATAGGAGTAGGTAATTACTTGGCTTTGATGAGACTAAATATTTTTAGTTCACTTATAAATTGTTTCTGTGTTAACCCTTTCACAGTGTCAAAAGTTAATGCTGCCTTTTCCATTTTTCTATTAAAATTTTGGCATGACAAGAATAAAAAGGAACAGTATAGCTTCGCACACAGCTTAAAATAAATGAGAACCTATTCAGAATTGCTAGTTGCAAGAGCAGATATATAATAATAAACAAAATCATATACTTAAAATAAGTAGTCAAAAGTCACAGTCCACATTTGCATAGATGCTCAACTCTACAGAAAAGAATAAAAGACATATGGGCTCTGAATATTTAGAAAGTGTGTCTCTCAAACAATCCATTTTCTTTTTTTAAACAACAGAGCATCTGTGGAAATAATTTAATGAGATAAAACTCTTCAGTTCTGAAGCAGATCATTTCTAACCACTGCTTTATAGCATTACCTTTAAAAAAAAAAAAAACCTCAAAATGGAATACCTTAAATTTTTAACCTAAACATTTAATGCTTTTCCATGTCATGTGGGCCTTATTTTGGGTTTTAATATCATTTAGACCCTCATGTGGAAAGCTGACTTTTATTAGAAAAGAAAAGGAAGCTTTACGAAAACTGACTTGGCCTGCCTATTTGTAAAAAAAAAAAAAAAAAAAAAAAAACACCTACTAAACCATGATTTTTCAATCTGTTCCCCCACAGTCTCTTCAATATTTTAAGTCCATACAAGCTGAAGCAGATTAGTCTGTCAAGATACTCCACAGGCTAAGCCCAAGACTGTATGATTTATGTGTGGAAGAGAAACCAACGATCTGTCTTCCCAAACCACTGAAATCTCAAGAGCATGCTGCTTAAATTCTGCATTGCCAGTTCATAATAGCTATTGGGAGTATAAATTTATTCAATTTGTCAAAGAATATTTACTACTGGCTTCTTTCAGATACCATTATAAACATAAATAAGCAATGTTCTTATTTAATTTTTTGCCACTGGTGGTTTGAGTATAATCCTGTCTGGAGAATAAGACCACGACCACTGAGAGTAGAAACTATACCAATTTGTTCCATTTATTAATATTTTATAGCTCAATCTGGGATGTACACTGTGTGTTTAATAAATTATCATGGGTGTCTGATAATCCCTGCAAGTTTATTCTGTCATATGATGCTCAATTACAGATTAAATTTATTGGATTAAAAAATAAAAGCAAAACATTTTGTTTGAAAAAAGTTATATGGTAAAGAAAAAAAAATTATGAAACTTAAGTATGCATCAGAAAAGAAAGAAAGAAACAACCAATTGAATTTACTAGTCACTTGGAAAAGATACGTGAGGAAAATGTAATTTAAGTGGAAGGAAGTCGCTTTTCCTTTCTTCTTCTACATTGACCCATATGTATAGCCAAAAATGAAGGAATTTGACATTTTTAATTAGTTTGTCACAGCTCTAACGAGGAAACATAGAATATCACTTGACTCTGAAAATGAATTACTTGGAAGACAGCCTTTTTTTCAAAATGTGATGGCCAAGGAAGAAAAATTAAATCATAGGACTCCTTAAGTTTAAAAATGTTGGGAGCTAGGAGCATAAAAGCATGCTATCCAGGGTTACTGCATAGCTCCACAGACATTTGCAGAGTATCAGCATGTAGGGCTCCACCACCCAAGTGTAGGGATAAAGCTATGCTCACTTCTCACATCCCCTTCCATGTGGAAGAACACCAATTAGTGGAGCACCCAGGTCTCTGACGTGTCCAGCAGTGACTCAACTGAATGAAGATCTCAGCAGAGAGAATTGGGCAAATGAAACTCACCAGACTCTTCTGATTGGGATCGCTCTTGCTATAAGCAGCATGGGTTCTAGTTTGCTTTCAGCTACAAAGAAGGAAGGTCACCAGCAAAGGCTTGCTCCTGAGCTGCAGGCCAGTGGTTTTCCAGTGCTGACTATAACTGGGTGCTGGTCTCCCCACTTTTGGCATTCCTACCTGGGAAACCTTATGTGACTGTACACCTAAGGTGTCCTCTACCCTCACCTTTATAATAGTGGTTATATTTTTATCTCTACCTGCCCAAGTCCTTCATCTCTCTTAATGGATTCAGAATTCAACTCCCAAGAAACAAAGTCCCCTTCTATATAACAACTTCATTTTGAAGGAGAGCAATCATATGGGACAGAATCTCTGTCCAGTCTGAATTGACTTCTCTTGCCATCAACCACTCCTGATCGAAATCTCATTTTGGAAATGTGATGAAGGTTTCAGAAATATTTGTATCTCTATGAAAAAAGTATAGAGTCCTCTTTGGAGATGTAAACATAAAAGACCCTTAAGAGACGTTCATGCCAACTGAAAAGAAAGGTCCTTTCAACTGGCACAAAATCATGAATATAAATCATTATCCTTTTTTTATTTTTTGGTTGTTAAGAGATTGTTTTAAGTCTGTTTCAGTGATATTTAAAGGAAAAACATTCTATCCATATTTTTGGTTGCTGCTAAGTGTGCTAACTGTGATATATAGAAAAGAGTAAAAGAGTCTTAGTAATTCCTTTTTTAATATGTACTAAAATATTTTACTATAATATACATTTTATGTCCTAAAACCACAACCTTATCATGTCCTGTTACCTAATACTGTCATATTGTGTCTTTTTTTTGAATTCTCAGTATTTTCTCAATCGGTTTATTCCATTTATATCTTTTGCCCATGCAGCTGTCAATATTCTTAAGTATATGGGACTTTTACCAACACATTTTCACAACTAGGTTTTGACTGATTTTTTTCTTGATGACGCAACAACTTGGCTGTCTAGCCACTCCCTTGTAAAATGTTCATCGCCAGTTACACAGTGAAGACTGAGTCAGCAGGCCTTTTTTCAAACAGAAATCTTGAGTAACTGGTATACAGCCACAAAGAATAAAAAGCTACCTATCCAGTAATAAAATAGAATATGTTCTGAATTATGATATGGCACACCTTCTGAATTATCAAATAAAAACTATCTGAATGTTCTTTTATTAATAAATTTATCTTATTGATAACTCAGCAACTGAGCAGAACATTTTATTGATCAGAAAACTCCAATGTCTAAACTTACAGAGAAACAATCTGCTATAAGTGATTTCGTCTTTAAGGTCTAAAGAGCACTCACTGATCATCAGATACTCAAAAGTTAGTTCAATGGACAGTGGTGGAGACTACTGGAAAACTGGTGGTGGTCATGGTATGTTATCATGTATTTGATGAAGAGTGAATGTGCACATCTAAACATATTATCTTGTAAATTAAAGTTACCACAATAAAATATATGTACATTTATGTATGTACAGATGTGTATAGATCTATAGATGGAAATATACAATCAAAACAAAAGCAAAAAAGTTAGTTTCATTGTCAAGAAGGTTCAACTCAATATAATCTCTCATTTTCATGTTAATTCAAATTAACATTTCATCTCAACAGACTAATTTGGAAGAAATAGGATTACCTATCAATGTGAAAAGAGGAAAAGATGGTATTGTAATAATAATAAAAAAAGACCACAGATATTTTTCAATGTATTGAAATAAGGCAACTAAAAAAAAGAAAAGCAAAACTATTAGAAATTCACCCTTTTTAGTCCTGATCTAACCTATATGAGTAAAGAAATAAATACCAGTGAGGTGCTCACTTTTACAGCAGAGAACTCAACATCGTGGATCTCAAAAATGGTACCTGATGAAGAAGAGGTTGCCTCATCCACATAGGGGAAAAAAGATAGCAACAGCTGATTAAGTAAGAAGAATTATTTGCTTCTATCACTGGAGCAAGACATTCTAAATGGTTAAAATATAAACAAATTCACTTTTTTCCCTGGGAGGTTATTGAAAAGCTAATTAATGATGTGCTTTATGTGCAAGGTATTGCTGGCAGACTTTTTTCTTTTCTTTTCTTTTTTCCAAAGGCATATTCAAAAAAGGTTAATAGACAAAGACCTTTGCACAGTACCCAAAACAGTTACATGTGAATAATAAATTATGCACCAAAATTTGACCGAAATTTGTTATGCAGTGTTAGGTTCTAGTCAAGCATGTAGTACTGAAGGAAAAAAATTTATGAAGTATAGGCATGATTTATCAAACAAAGTTTGCTAGTTACTTTCTCCAAGCTGAGCAGCTGCAACGTTTCTTACTATAAACTATCTCCTCATCATTTCATTTCGCCTACGTCTCTTCATAAAAATGTAGGTTAGAAGCACGTTTCTTTCTTTCTGTTTAGACATTTTACCTTTATCTGATTAAATTTCAAATGGACTGAGCCATCCTCTCCACCCTATATGGTAAGTATTAATAATTAATAATCATTCTATTAAAGAACAATGATTTATAGTCAAGGATCAGTCTGTTTTTAAGAAGGAATTTAGAGATTTCTTAAATGTACACTTCCCTATTGTACTTCTCTGCCTTGTAAGTGTGAATTTTTTTGCACTAGGTTTTTCCAAATGCAGGATATACTTATTTTAGGACTATAAATCTGTTTGTGTAGGAAGCCCAATGTTTTCATATTTTCAATAGAAGAAATAATCAGGCATAGAAGTCATACCCATAGGTGAATTTTTTTTTTTCTTGAAAGAAAAGGTGCAGGCAGGAATGAAGGAGAATAGGAAGAAAGAGAGAGGGGGAAGCACCTTATTTATTTCTTTTTAGTTGCTCACATTGGTTGCTCACCTCAGCCCTGGGCCTTGAACCCTGGACCTTGGGATGTATGTGGGACTGCTCCCAGGTGTACAAGACCACTAGGTCACCAGAGTGCACCCCATAGGTGCATTGTAAAAGTATAAAGTTATAAGTCATACTCATAGATGTGTTCTAAAGTAAGAAATGATCATTTCTCCAGGTGTGGTTCACATTTTTAGTTAACTGAGGTAAGCCATGGCTGATATGTAACTGAACAGAGAACTGCAAATGATGCTACAAAAAGTAACTTAGGGTTCAAGCTCAACCTTCTGTTTCCTGCAGCTCCTGATGGTTCCTCCCCCTCCTGCTTCCAGCTCCTGAGCCAAACCCCAGCCCGTGAGTCAGAGCCTGGGTTCCTGCTCCCACCTGCTCTCATCTGGAGGCACCCTCCCTTCCACTCCTGTTCTCTGCAAAGGTCAACTCCAAAAATGATCACAAATTAATGGTTCACGTCTTGTAAACACCCATTAATCAAGCCCATGATATAGGCTAAGGAGCTGGCTCAGTTCACAGAAACACTTACTGCAAAATCACACCCAGTGCTCCTTTTGACATCATCGACGGTCAGGCCTTCCCAGAGTTCGATTAAAGTCAGCCCTTTCTTGTTGTCTACGTCAAACACGGCCTGTCGGTGTCAAGAAAATGACAATGACAATTTCTATCATAGCATTTTACAGCACAAAACAGAAATAACCTCTCAAGTTCTTAAAGGAGAGACGATCCAGGACAAGAAATTCTGAAAATCGGCAATGGAAAAATGTCAACTGCTACTTTTATATTTGGTTGAGAATAAATGCTAAGTCTCTAGTCAGTGACAGCTGTGGGACACTGTGGAGGCTAGAAAATAAATGGGCTGACCGCTGCTGGTGTGTGGTACTGCTGTACCGGGTTCGGTCAGAATGTCAATTAGACATAAATCAATCATGATTTAAAGAAAGGAATGAACAAAAGGAACAAAGAGATCTTTGGGACATCAAAGCACAAGGGTGATGGGAAATTGCTGGCCTATGCTGCTGGATAAAGAATTCCAGGACACAAAAGAAGGTGCCCTGAAAAGGACAGCACTCCTGGTCAAACCTGGACAGACCGCCAGGTAAGTACTAAAACATTCCCTTTTAAGTCCTGAGGTGGATAAGGCAGCATGAGAATCTTCCTCCGGCATGCAAATCAAATGAAGATGTTTAGATTTTGCCCAAACATGAGAAGGCTAACCTCACCCTAAATACCCTCTCACAACACTTTGGTCGGTGGCATCAGGTGACTGGAGTGCTGATTGACCCCAGTAGGTAGACTCAACTGTTGTGCCTGTTTTAAAACACGTGCTTTCACACTTAGAAACATGACAACGTGAATGAAAGGAACCACCCACAAAGTCATTTAATATCATCTCCAACCCAAGAATTCTTCCACTCTCTGCAGATGATCACTGGGGCTCTGCTTAGGAACCTCCTGGGGCAGGAGCCTAACTTGTCTTAAGGCAGATAGTCCAGTGATGGAAGCAGAACCATCAGACCCAAAAGTTCCTCATGACCAAGTTGCTGGCTCTACAAGTGACCTCTCCTGAAGCAGATATTGTTCCCTCTTTGGGCTTTCAGAGTTGTTTCCTTTTTCTCGGGCTTAAATATTTTCCTTTCTAGATCTTGTCTCTCCCCTGGATTTACCTGAAACTATTCACTGCAGACTTAGACTCGTTATTTGCAACCACCTTAGAAGTCACACTGCAAACTCTCATTTTAAAACACATTCCTGATTAGGAAGCTAATAAGAAGAAACAGCAGAACACCGAGAAAAGACTCTTAGCTTTCAAGCTGTGCTGCAGCTCCGGCTTGGCCGAACACTAGCTTCGTGGTCTTTAGTGAAACTCTTCCTCATGTCTGTAATGGAGATCATAAAAGTCTACTTCCCAATAGCCAAGAGCTGGAAACAATTTAGCATACACTGACAGATGAGTGGACAGAGAAGATGTGGTGTCGCATACAATGGAGGACTACTAGGCTATTAAAAAAAAAATGAAATCCTATCATTTGTGACAATACGGATGGACTTAGGGGGAATTAGGCTTAGTGAAGTAAGTCAGGAGACAGACAATCACTGCATGACTTCCTCATATGTGGTGTACAGGGAAAGCAAACAAACCAAGGAACCAAATCAAACAAAATAGATTTTCTGTCTACAGAACCCAAGTAATGGTTACCAGAAGGGAATGGGAAAGCAGGTGGGCAAATCTGGCAAACGGGGTCCGTTATATGGTGAAGGACAGAATTGAAATGCTCTGGGAAGCTGAATACAGATGTTGATCTACAACAAAGCATCTTTTAGGCTTATATGATGCTACAGTGCAATGTTTCATCAATAAAATAAAAACAAAAATCTACTTCCTAAGACAAATAGGACACATAAAATCACACACATACTCTGAGAACCCAGCCTCAAGCCTGGGACACAGCAGGGAATGTAAAGCCGTGCTCTTTCTCCTTAACAGCCGCACTTATTCGCCCTTGCATGTGAGCCACGTCTGAGTCCTGAGATGCTCATTGGTTTTCTATAGGTTGATATTTCTCCTCAGGAGCAAAATATCCAGGGGACTACTAATACTCTGATTATTTGATTAAGTCACAGATGACTTATTTTCCCAGAAAAGATTTAAATTTCAGAGAAAATATTACAGCAAATTTTTTTTTATATGCACATTTTTATGTTCCTTAAAAAATTCAGCACAAATATGTGCTTTGAAAAGGAAAAAGCGGTCCTTTAGGAATGTCTGTGTAGTACATTAGATTATGTAGTTCCAAAATGACAATTTAAACAAAAAAAATTGTAATGGACACTTCCTTTGCAGAAAATGTGTCTAGAGTACTATTCATACTGATTTTCCCCCAGCATTATGAAAAACTGTAAATTTGGGAAAACAGAACAAATAAGAAAAAAAGAACCTCCAGAACTGTACTGTTAAGAACAGGGAGAAAAGAGATTTGGGTAGAAGATCACTGTGGACTCATGAATATAAGCCTTTGGGATTGGGGAGATAAAAACCTATGACAAATTGACTTACTGCTTTAAAAAATACGTTTAATAACACCTTTGTCAAACTCTAATTAACTCTCAAGGTCATATATTGGAAAGCGAAGTATCTGTTTAATTTTTTTTATGGACATGAAATTGAAGTACATATTTGACATAAAAAAATTACTGATAATCAACTGTATTACTATACATAGATTAAAAATCAATCTGAAAAGGACTCTCAATTGTAAGTGGAAATAACATTTTACATTCAAGTTTGTATTTCTTTTATTTATGCAGTATACTTTACAAAAACATCATTAAACAAAGACTAAGAAAACTGAAAATTAAGAGAAATTATACAATTACATATATAATGAGAATGCTATTTTCACCAGGATATTAAACTGAATTTCATAACTTTATATTTACTGAAATATTAAAAAAATACTTTTTATTAAATATTTAGAATATATACTAAAATTTCCAATTTTGTGTCAACTCTGAGTATATATTATTCATATCAAAGTTATAAACGACTCTAATTAATTTTACAATTAACTTAATGACATGAAGAAAAATATAGGACCTTATTAAATTTTTTCCCTAGTTTCAGATTGTAAGAGAATTCCTTTTAGCTAATAAAGCTTTAATTCTCTAATATTGATGGTCTAAACAGTAATTCATTATTTCATGCAAATGAAATGCATTGACATAACACTGCAATTCATAAGTTATGCTTACTACAAGGTTCTATTTTATGTTCAATATGTAGACCAGTATTTTACTACTATTTTCAAGTAGACCTAATACATAGTATATATAATTAAACATTAACCAATTTGTTCTAAGCAAACTTTTTTATAAGTTTTTTTAGGAAAAAATGTATTTATGTTTCTTGTTTTATTCTTTTTAATAGTGAGGGTTGAGATAAAAGTAAATCCAGCTATATTAGTATCAGTTCACTTACAAATTTAAATAAAGGTTAAGTCTCTTTTAGCAGGCGCCATTACTAATGCCATATATAAAAATGTGAGAGAATGATGCATCTATGATTAAAAAGAGGGAAATTTACTTTTGAAATATTTAGGATGATTTCCATTTAGTGGTACAAAGTGTAAACAAAAACTTGATAAAAATGGAGATCAAAACCTAAAGGCTACAATAAATTGTTCAATTACCAAGAACAGTATTACAGCTACTTTGTTTTATAGATGGATATGTTGGTTGTTTTATCACCACCATAAAGGGCTACCTTATGGTTAAAGTAGTTCATCACAGCCTAGGGTCTGGTGAGGAAGGCATCCTCATTCTAGTAACACAAAACGGGAAGTCAGGGTTATAATGGCCCCTTCCAAATGGCAAATGAATAGAATTTTCCTTGGAAACTAAAAATGGAATTCTAGTGCAGTATCTACTAGGCCAGAGCTATACACGTGCATTCCCCTCGGCAGTGCCACGTTCTCATTTGCTCACTAGCCATTGGGCACCTGCTATGTACAGAGCACAGAGCTAAACACGCATCATCCCTTCTCTTTCCTTGAGGTACTCAAAATTCATGTTGAACTACTCTTCACTATACTCAGTTTAGCCTACATGCCATTTATATGTAAGTCCCCAAATATCCCCACATGCCAATGACTTCCACACGCTGATTCCAATACTGCCTTCTCGTTCCGAGTTTCAGATCACACTTACAGCTGTGCATGGGAAAGCTCTGACTAGATGTTCAGAATGCCAGGCTATTCAGGAATAGCAAGTTGAATGTGTCCAAATGATCTGTTCTTTTTCTGCCTCTTGGTCCTCCTCTTCTCTTCCTACAGCCGCAGATTTCACTAGTATACAACAGACCAGCAATCCGCTGTAGTGTGAATACTTAGGACTCACCTCTGCCTTAACAACCATGTCCAGTTCATTGCTGAGTGAGGCCAAGTCTGCCTCCAAAAACCCTTTCAAAGCTCTTTTTCTGTCCTGTGCTTTAGGACCTGGAAATTTTTTGTCCCAATCATTAAAAAGACTTCTAACTGAACTATATCTATTCCCCATTCCGATCCCACATAAAAACTATACAGTGTTCTAAAATCCAAAGCAAATCAGCTGTTAACACCGGCTACTAAACATCATTGAAGGGCTCCCAGCTATCTTCTACATAAAACTCAATTTTCTTAACAAGGCATTTGTACCCCTTCATAAGTTAGCAACGTGATGCCTTTTCAGCCTTGGCCTTCAGAACCCGGTCATGCCCTCACTCCGCAATGTTTCATGTGCAGGTCCTGGAGGAGACTGCTTTCCTAATACCGCCATGATTCACCCCATTTTCTTCCCTTTGCTAGAAAGAACTTTTTGGTCTGATTCTCACTCATAAAACTCCTGTTCATCTTTCAAAATTCATTACTTTATCAATTTTTCTCATCAGAAAAGTATATTATACGTATGTAACCAGCATTCACTGTGTATGGGTCAAGCACCTTGGTAAGTAAGTGCTAGAGTAACAGTGAGAAAAGAAGAGCTTAGAGGTTACTTCGGTACAGTGTCAGTGCTAAGTTAGGGTAAGTACTAGTCTCAGGGAAGTATTTGGAAGACTTGGAGAGGGTTAGAAAGACTCGCCAAAGAAAGAAATACACTGCCAAGACATAAAAAAAAAAATGAGCAGAAATTAGCCAGATATGGTGGGGGGAGCATTTCAGGGAGAGAGACAGAATATGAAAAGTCCCAGGAAAACAGGCAACATTTTGAAATGGCTAAAGTGGAAAGAATGTTAAGGTGAAAAGAATCTGGAGGAGAAAAGGTACAGACTGCAAAATGCCTTTTAAAGAACATTAAAAACTCGTATTTGAGACCAGCTAAAAGCTATCCTTGACACCATCCCCAGACAATGAGGCAGCCTTCCTCTGCGTTCCCAGCTCAGCAGCTGGCATTTAACTGCAGCCTGGGCTTTCTCACATCTATCACTCTGTCGGTGCTGTGGATGGTGATGTCTACGCCTCCTGAATGTGCTGGAAGCCAGAGACTGACCCCTTCCTCTCTGCAGCCTGCTGTGGGAACAGGCTAGTCCAAGAAGGTGCTCACAAGATGCTTATTAAATGGGGAGCACATAAGCGAACAACAGAGAGAATGGCTATAAAATGTGGGGTTTTTTTTATGTCAATAAAATAACAATGTCAGTTACATAGTAGGAAAAAGTAAGACAAGTCCCTAAAGGAATGGTGGACCACTCTGAGGCTGAAATTGTGAGTAGGAACTAAGGCTGAAATTGTATGAAGATGGACAGTCTCTCCATGATGACCATGGAAGGATGAGTAGAATTTGGGGAGGCAGAGTCGAAGAGTGGAGTGGGTTGGACTGTAGGTAGAAGCACTGAACTAACCAGGAAAGGCACACGGGGAGCACAGGAGTGGGGAGAGGGCTTACTCAGAAGAAGATGATGGGGTAGGGGTGGGGTAGATGTTGCTGGAATGTCCTTAGTAGTTCAACAGCATTGTATTAAAGAAAACAGTATCAAGAACCGCTTTGCCTTTATTTCAAAGCAATGGATTCCTTTCAACAAATCCTGCCATAATATTGGAGGTGTTCAAGAAATGCTACAATTCAGAGAATAAGTGGTAAAATAAAGCATTCTGTCCTTTCATCCATTGGCTCTTCTCTGTAAGTCACTTTTACAGAATTCTACATAAAGGATCTTAGGGGAAGGCAGTAGCTATGAGGACAGAATGCTCCTGAAACATTGGCTTCTGGAAAGCACTGTGAACCTTCAACCCGCCTTCAAGGGGACTGCTTTAGGGTGCTTCTCACTTGGCCTCAGTGAGGGCCAGTGAACCAGATTCATGCCAAGACACTGCTGCTATGGCTCCTGGCAAAAGGAGCGGCCTCACGAAGAGAAACAAACCCTGGTGTAGATAATTCTATTTTGTGGTTTCATCAAAACACTGAATCAAGAAAATGACAGCCTTAGTTCACGTATGCAAATTCTCTCAGTCCAATATACTAGGGTCAAACACAGGTCTGAGAGAGACTGCAGGCGACTGTCAGGGACGCTTCTCTCTGAACTGACCAGCTTAGTTGTCTCTTTGGACAATATTTTCTACCTAAAAAGAAAAAAAAATCTAGAGGAGCACTAAAATGACTGGTGTACTCTAAAAAGTGGATTCACTTTTCAAAAGTGGGCTGAAACATGCAGGGACCATAGAGAAGATTTCTTGGCTTACACTGCAAGCTGTACCCAGATGATTAAAACCCAATTCTGACTGGGTTTCTGAAAATGTAATCCAGCAGTTTGTACCTATGATTTTGAAAGCAAAGGAAAAAAGGCAGGAATGATAAATTCTTAATTGTGTGTATATCATCCAGCTTAGATCTCGTAACAGTCCAAGTCTAAGGAGCAATAAAACCTTTCTTTGATTACACCACACTCTCAGTTACCAAGGACAGCAGTTCAATTCTATGTGTATATGTATGTTTTCTGAATGTTGTACATCAAAAATTCTAAATTTAGAAGCATGAAATTGATGAAATTTTCCATTCAGTCTACCCCCAGATTAAATTAATCCCATGACTACCAGAGCAATACATTTTTAGATGGTAACAAAAAATTCTAAAAATGTTTATAAATAAAAAAGCAGCAGTAGACATGAGAGGAAAGTTGGAGAGAAAGGTCCTTTACCTTTTCAGTTATGATGCGGTTGACGCATTGCTTTCCAGTCAACGGTAAGGTACACTTGTCCATGATTTTATGGGCATTTCCCTATTACAAAGAAGAAACATCAAATAGAGTTGTTAGGGACCAATTTTTATTTAGAACAGTATAACTAGAGGGCAAAGTGGAACTATCAGGGAAACCGTCTCTTCAGTACAGGCTGTTTCAAAACCTTTGCACAGTCATGCTTCGATGTTCTGGAGCCTGTTTCTGGCTCTAAAATAATTTAGGGAAAATGTCAACTGAATAGCAGTGGCACAAAGGATTTAGTTGGGCAGGACCTTGTCATAAATTCAACCTCCAATCTCACTCTTTACATGCTATAATGAAAATTTTCACTTCTAGTTTCCTACTTATTTTTCTCTTCCAGGTAATGATCTACTAGACAAACATGAGCTATTATATATCAAGGATTGGAAGCACGCAGAGAACATGAATGCATAAGGCCTTTTATTTAAAAAAAAAAAAAAAGAAGTAATGTAGACCCAGAAAACAGCAGTGTCTTATCTGTTTTCTTTCCTCTTCAATCTGCTCTTAACAAAAATCATTTTAGTTGTTTTTTGCATTTTCTCTTACACTTCTGTACATTTTCTTCTTACCTCTTCATTTTTTGTTTCTTCCTTTCTTTTAAATTTATTTTTTATTGTAGCAATTATTCTACACACTAAAATAATTTCCTATGTATTCCCCATTTCTTAGATATATTTCAGCACACCATGCCCTCCACCACATCACCAAGTGTCTTACCTTCTCATTTTTAAATATTCTGTTTACCATGCTATTTCTTGACTAACCAACTTTATACATTATTTACTAATTTCTTATTATGGCATATGAAGAATTAACTCTCTTACAAACTCCCATCCTCCTTCATTATCTCTAACTCTCTAGTTTCACTCTGTCACAGCTTGTAGTTAACTCAATGGTCGGAGCCGACATCGTACTGACTACATGCTGATTGGGCCAGGTTGGATAAGCTACCATGATCATATTCACTTTCTCATATTGCTATTTGTTCTTCCTAGAATTTTTCCAATCTCCAGAAAATGAAGACAAAAGCAAAGGTTAACTCCTTGTACTCACAACCCTCCCGCCCCAGCACTAGTAGAGAAGTGACCGCCGAGGCTCACATATGAGGATGGTTCAAATATGGCCCTGATGATCTGACCTTCAAATCTTCAGATCATTCTCTTCTAATTAAGATTAAGTTCTTTCCTAAGTATCAAGGATCAGGAACCTAACTTAATATTTCCCTTGAGGCTAACAGCTAACTGATCACATTCCATTGTTTGGGAATCTAAACTCACCACATGTTAAATCACCATAATTTTTAGTCATCTCAATATTTTACCTGCTACGAATTATGTGCCGGCTACCTGGTTTAAATCTTTCTTATAACTGTTGTCAGACCAAGGCAAAGTATCTGCTAAGAGTGAAGGCATTTTCAGATAACTGGGCCTAATTATGAAGATTTTATTCTTTCTGCTAACCTGCCAACTTACCAGTAATTTAAAGGTTTTAGCAAACTTAACCAGTGTATAGCACACAAAATATTCAATATTTTTTGAATGAATGAATAGGAAGAAAAAAAGTCTTAGATTTCGAAACAAGAAACTTTAATTTAGTCAAAACTAGTGTTAAGTACTTATGAAGTAGAGAGGCATTACACCTTTAATAACAAGTTAATGCATCTGGAGCTTATAGTATAAGAAATTTATAATGGCAGAAATGGAGTCCCATTTTCACTTCATTTTTAATGATCTATTTTCTTTTCTAGATTTCAAAGAAAGTTTGCACGTGTCACAGAAGCTTAATTAAAGAGCTGAAATTAATGATGAATATTTGAACCTCTTCACTTGTCAGTTCTCCTTACATTTAGCAAAACTCAAATAGAGCAAGTCACAATGAATCCCAGGCCTGCCTGAGAACAAAGTGAACAATCTGTGGGCCTCTGCAGAACATTTTTCTGCAGGGAGTTCTTACTATGTTCTATTATATGAACAAGAGCTACATCTGATGTGAAGGCAGCCCCTTGGATCTTAATGAACAACCAACTTCACTTTAGGGGGAATCAAATTTCAACTGACAGCATGAAACTGGGCCCCACGAATGGACACCTGTATGGACCATTTGCATATAAGCAGAATCGGTGAGCAGTTTAGTAGGGGTTGAAGCCAAGGGGCCCGTGAATGAAGATAGGAGGCCTGGCCCAGCTTCACATTAGCTGTTCAATGTTCCAAGCCCACAGGGTCCAATCTGTCCTGTTTCACCAAGTTACTATAAGCCTTTAATGAGAAGCAGATGTCTGCCATGTAGCAAGTGTTCAATGAATGCTAGCTAGTGAGGCTTCTGCAGCCTACAGTTAACACTTCTGCAGTGTACCAGAGAATTCCTTAGGGGCTCTTACATTTACGTGTGACGTCAAACATACAATTGATGCATGTGATTGAGACTGAATGAGTGTGAAGTTCATGGGAAAGAATTTGAGGATAGATGCCTTATTCTAAGATCCCGTGGCAAGCTTATGGCGAAACGACTATACAGAAACAACGCATTGCAGCTCAGGGGGTTACAGGAGCAAGAGCATTTGCTGTTAAAATGGTATCTCTTATATACTCAGAGGAAGGCTCTCTGCTCTGGGCTGACAATTCTTGTGAGAGCTGAGAGAGCTGGTAAGGCTGCCTGGAGTCTTAAGGAGATTTGGAGTTTGCAATGGGAGTGACGAGGGGGTATCTCTCTAGACAGAGGTTGGTAAGGAAGGGCTCTAGGTTTTGCCAGTCAACTTTCCTGCTCAACATTTGCATACTGCCCTACAGATTTTAAGCTACGCTGTCCCTATAGCACAACGATACTCAGAAAATGGTCTAAACATAATTCCTGAGACCCACAGAGTCAATGTCAACACAACTCATATTGGGGAGCAAACCAAATGACTAGCCTAGGAAGCTGGCATCCTGTGTGCTCCTGCAGTGAGAACAACTTAGCTCGAAGACTCCATTCACATAATACGTAGCTCAAGACATAGCACTGATCATGGAAAAAGAGAAAATGAGATGCAGAAAGATGAAAGAATGTCACAATTTCAATATTCAACAATAGGTTAGCTACGAAGTCAAAAGATGACAAACTCCCACTTCAGCACTCTATTCTAACCAGGCCGGGCTGCCCTTACAATGCGCTATGGCAGCTGCATAGATTAATGATTCACAAAGGAGGAACAATTGCTGAGTTTTTAGCATTTAAAAATAAACTCAAATAAAGAGACGCAGAGCAGTGTGGTACAAAAGCATACTCCAAAGACCCAGTTTTTCATCATAATGTGGCCATTTAACAGTCCTTTGGTCCCTTAAATTCTCTGTCCTGAAGGTTCTCTTTTGATTCCTGGTCTTCCTGGCCTGATCATGGGCAGAATCAAATTAAATGCTCAGAAAGTGCCATAAACTGGGAGAGGCTGAATCTATGTGCAAATATCTAGAGTTAGTGGGGTCTTGTCATACTTATTCTGCTTATTTCTTTGGTTCCCCATGAATAAATGTCAGAAAAAGCAGAGAAATGGGTTCAAAATGAAGCATTAAACATGCTTTGACCAGTCCTGAAAGCTCTTGATTTTAATGTCCTTATTCACTACCTTTGCCTTGGTGAATACCTAGATTTCTTTCTTCCATCTTCCTCTGCTATTTTTCTTTTTCCCTCTTCATCATCTAAAATCCTCAAGAAAAAAAACAGGAATTCATTATTTTTTCTAATTGATTTAAGATCTTAATATTTTCTCGTGCTTGTTCATGGTGATCTCTCTTTAATTCTTTAGGAATCTGTGCGAAATCCTGGGTCTAAACTCTTCAGCAATGAACAACTCTGATTAAATGTGAACAAAACTCCTTGCTATCATTACAATAAACTTCATGTTATCACAATAAACTTCATGTTATCACCAAACACTTAACTCCACATAACAAGATCCTTTTGCACAACAGGATGTTTTTTGCATTTGATGTCAACATTTAATTTACCTGAGGCAACAGAGCATTCATGTAAGATTTTGCTTTATCTAAAATGCTATTTTACGTTTAATTTTTCTGTTAAATGCTGCTTGCATATATATTTCTTCCTTTAGGCCCCTTCTTTGGAAAGCCCTAGTAATCAAGCACAGAGAAGGCAAATTCTAGAAGTTCATTGCTTCTAGGGAACAATCAAGACTTTAAGCCTTTGCTCATGCGACATGAAATACAGAGTACCACATACTCCATCACCCCACAAATAACAATACCCTGCCTATTTTCAGAACTTGACTTAGCTGTCCTCTTTTCTGGGTAAACCTTCCCCAACATCCCCATCTGGTATCCCTGCCCCAGGGTCCCAGAATCGTTACACACCTCCAGCACCTCTTAGGTGCTCCTGTACCTCCTTCACTCGGCACACAGGTGATTGTTGATCTCCTTCTACCCTCGGTGAACTCTACCCACAGAGTTCACTAAGTGCTCAATTCATCTTTGCATCTATAGCAATGAGTAGAGCACTAGGCAAACCATAGTGCTCAGTCAATGCTGTCTGAGCATTATAATTCTGATTTGAGAAACCCCAACAGATTAGAAGCTATCAACTATCAAGTGACTGTCTATGGACCACCAGGAGCTGTTTTCTAGTCCTAAAATTCAGACTTATCCATTTCTAGCATCTCTGAGATCACTAGAAAACCTGCCGCTAGCAAAAGGGTATAAAAGACCTGGCAAGACTTCAGAGGAGATAAAGGCATGATCAAAAGGAAAAGCAAGCACCTGAGACTGCAGTAGGAAACATGCACCATGTATTAGGAAAGAGAGAAACAAAGTGAAGCAGAGTTCTTCCACCTCTCCTGCCTTCTCCCTCCTAAGGCTGCCAGGCTTGCATTACTCTGCTGAAAAGAGGGACTGCAATGGCTGAATTTGGCAAGAGAATATATAATACTTTGGTAGCAGAAAGAAACCTATGACAGATCCCACTTACAGCTTGTCAAAATATCACAGAAGGAGCCTGACTGTCACCATTCCTTGCTCCTTCCTTCTGCCCATTGATCTCAATGCTTAAACCAAGTGAGATAGTTTACATACTCACACACACACACACACACACACACACACACACCATAGATATAAAATATTTGTGAACATTCTATTACAAAGTACATGGCTGTCAAATCATTGATGATTGATGTGATATGTAGAAAATAAAAATGGATTGTGCTAAATAAAGAAAGTCAAGGTACATAGAGCTAAAATGACACATTAGTCACACTAAGTTATCCTCATGGAAATTTTTGGCTTTGCACAGTACCTATTTTGTAGGATTTCAACAATCCACATAGGACTTCAGTAGAAAGACTCAGCTAGCTCTGGAGTGGAAAACAGCTGCTCTTACAAGAGATTTTTATATGTGAATGTAATAACAGTTTGTGGTTATACACACATTCTCAAGGGGAAGACTAACCAAATGAGATGAAACACACAGCAAACCGTTTCACTGAAAACAGTCTGTAGGGCTTTAAGATCTTAGAATAGAAGGTTATTTTTCTTCAATATAATATAAAAATCTTTACCATGCCTTTGTTTTCTCTCTAAAGGTTGCATCCTATGATCTCTAGCCTAAGATTGGCACAACCCAGAAGTGAGCAGTGACCATTCTCTCTTTCTAGTCATAAATTATTGGTATCTTAGAAAGCTTCTATTAGCATTAGCTTTTGTTTTAAGAACTGTAGGTACTCAAAGTTATATAATTTAAAGTAACCAGCTTAATTAAATTACATGAACTTTAAAAGAACCTTATTGGCTATTGGGCTATGTTCTGCTCCCCCCACCCCCAATTATTACATTTTTGTAGGCATTTTCATAAATAAGGAAGAAATAAAAAGACAAAACTATGCGAGAGTATACTAGTTTTAAAAGATAAATATTCTTCTCAAACAGATCCTAGCCATTAAATAATTTCACTAACAAATTATAAAATATTCCCAAACCTGTATGAATGGAAAAAAATTAGACCAACTGAAACTATGAATAATTGCAAATTATCCTAACAAAGGAATATTTTATTTATCTTGGGCTGCTTTCCACTGTTGTTGAAAATATCTCAAGAATGTTTACCAGGAAAGGATCTTTCATACTCGTTCGATTTTGGTAACAGGTTTGGTCCAAAATAAATAGGATTAATAAATTTCCCTTACTTTTTATAATTATTCTCCACAAAAAAGACAAGGTAAAATAGCATTTAAGAGTTCTATACAAGACTCTCAGTATCAGACACTGACATAAAATATTATACACAAAGATCTAGTCTCAACTTTATAACAATATAATCAAGCTTCTTTTTATCCCTTCAGAATCCAAGCCTCCTACGGCAATAAAAATAAAATCTAAACCTGTTTTAGAAATAGAGCTCTTATTTATATTCTCTAAAATAGGTACCCAAGCTTTGTTTGTTTCCAATAAATGACATCTATGACTGAATTTCTTTGCTTTTGTGCTCTTAAAGTTATACCCTTAGGAACACATTTCCAGTACACAATACTGAGAACAAAAATACTTTCCTTTATACTGTTAGTGGTGATGGTACTTACCAGACAGAAAAGTTTAGTAAAAGAAAAAGGAGGCCCAGAAGCAGGATACATGGGTTCTCAGCTTGTATTTGTTCTTAATTTTCTACTTCAGTTTTTTATCTATGGAATTTAGTTTATCTATCTTTGGAAGGGAAACAAAAAGACTTACCTCACAAAAGTATTGCAATGATAAAATGGAGACAGTAAACATGTAACTGCTAGGAGAAAGTTGAAAGTGTTCTATATGTTCAAAGTCTAATTATTTGAAGAATTAACACATCAGCAAGTACTGAGTGGGTTCTTATGTGCAGCATAACTCAGTGTTTATGATCAACAGGGCCCCTGCCCTCACGGAGCTTACAGTCTAGTGAAGAAGGATCATCAGAAGAGGGGATTTGTGCTTTACATAACACAATAGCCAGGAAATGATTCTCTGGCGGTGGTCAGAGATCCAAGTGAACTGATGGGGAGAACCACGCAGCTACTTGAAGAAAAGCCTTCTAGGCACAGGAAACAAGAGCAAAGGCCTCAAGGCAGGAAGATACTCAGAGTTACAGAACTTTACAGAAAGAGTATGGTTGGAGCTCAGTGGAAGAAAGGAAAAACAGTAGCAGATGGAATCAAAGGAGCAGTGAGATGGGCTCACAAATCTCTAAAGGACCTTAGAGACAATGATAAGGACTTTGGACTTGAATCTAAGTGAGATGGGAAGTCATGGAGGGTTTTTGACAGAGAAAGAAGTGATATAAACTGATTCATATTGTTTTAAAAAGTATTCCAGCCACTGTGCAGAGAACAGACCGTGTCTGTTGGTGTGTGCGTCCACCGCCTATCCCTATTCTCTCTGACCACAGGGATCCACCTGTAAATCCTCCAACACGCACCGCCTTCCTTCACCTCCTTCACCTCTGTCCATTCCACCAACAACCATGCTACCATGCCAGTTTGACATCACTGCCTGCCACAGGTCTCTGAGACAGCTTCAAGCAGGGGAACCATGATGGTGGTCACTAATAGGTAGCCAGGTTTCACATAGCAGAAGCTGCAGGCCAGTGGCAAAAGTCTGCGAAGAAAGCGTCTTTCTGACTAAAGCAGCAAAAAAGAAGCATGTCTTCAGAGGTCAGGTAACGCGATTTTATGAGCAACCTGCACTGTGATCCTACAGAAGAAGAAAAACATCAAAATGGCATCTGAAAACCAGTTGACTGTTCCACCGGCACAGCAAAAAATGAGCAGCATGAGAATACAAGATTGTATTTCCTTTCTCAGGTTTTAATCCTTCATTGCAAATTCTTCCCTCTGGTGTCTTACAAAACTCCAGGGATTAGTCCCCTAGGCTGTTCACTTAATCCAGAGGCAGTAGAAGTAACCTGGCATGTCTAAGCTAACAGATCATTAACTGGAGAGGCTACCAGGAGTGAAAAACCTCTCCTCCCCATCTCTTTTCCAGCTTCTACCAACCTTTAGCCAGAGTGAAAGATTCAAGACAGAAATGGTGAGGTCCCCGCGTTCTCTTGAGCTGACACCAGTAACAACAAATTCAGAACAGTTTATAGTAGCGAGTATACATTCTAGGACCCCGGGAAAATGTGAAGGTAACAATAAGAGAAAAATGTGTTGGTTGGTTTTCAAGGTTATCTAAGTACTGAGTGCAAGCAAATCATTATTATTTTAATCACAAGTGCATTTTTTGTTGGTTTGTTCAAATGAAGGTATTAGGGAAAAATAATTAATTTCCATTCTGGTCTAACACTGAATACCAATGTCCCAGTGAGGGAAGGAAAAGAAGAAATGGTAAAGATATTTCCTTTTTTTAAGGAAAAGCTTTAATAAGGGATTTCTAATCAGAAGTTTGAGGCACCATTTCTTTTCCACTATCAAAAATTCCAGCTGAGAAGAAAGAAAAGACATTAGGGAGAAAAAAGAGGCAGAGTTTGCTAAATACAGCCTACTGTTTTGAAAACAAACACACAAAAATAATCTGAAATGAGTCGGACTTCAATGCCTATGCATCAACATTAAAGTAACAACAAAAGGAAAGCCAGAAAGAGTTCTCTCCAAACAGACATTACATTCCGGAAAAGATTTGGATTCAATTTGCATGGCTGGCATCATTTTGCATCTGAAATGAAGTCTTTTGATGCTTTTGCAAAGCATCTCTGAAGTTACCTGTGCTGGTTTCATTTCTGTTGTTTCATCTTTACGCACCACTGCTCACTTTCCACGATTTACTACACAATTTATGGTAATTCTGTATTTATTACAGCTTTCACAACAGAACTGTTTCCTGGCACATGTCACCTGTAACAGGACTCCCCTATGGGACACAAGTCAGATGCAAATCTTCCAGAACTCTATGTTCTCCCATAATGCTGCAACATTAAATAAAAACAAGACAGACAAACTACTAATTCCACCCAAATCAGCAGGTCTCCAAGTGAGAATGTGTTGCTCTGTCTTTAAAGCTAAGAATTATAAAGAAAAACGAGAATGAGCCAAGGGCAGAGAAAATGATGAAGGTACTATGCTGTGTCAACTTTGCAAACTGGGGTTCAGGTCAGGGGAGCAGTTAGGTTCAGCTGGTTGCAAGACACTGAACAAGCAACAGCATTATGATGCCAGTTCTGTACTTAGAAGACTGGTCTTCAGAGTGAAGAGACATCCAGTTCTAATCTCAATTCCATTAGTTCTGTGACCCTGGGTACATGACATAATATTCATGAAGCTGTTTCTAAAATAATTTTTAAAAATCCTACATCAAGTTCATAGGCTTAATATGCAGTATACAGAGTGCTCAGTGTACTGCTGATAAACCATTAAGTTCAATAAACGGCAGCTATCATTACTGGAGGAGAGTAATATCATCATCATCATCATCATCATCATCATCATCATCATCATCATCAAATGTTGGCTTCATGAGATTTTTGTCAAGTTTTGGTCACCACCAAATTGCAGCAATATCCAGCACACAGCAGGCTTCAATAATATTTGATGATTTATCAAAATAAAATTTTACTACTTTTCAGAATAAGAGCACTCATGATCAATAAGTCCACCATTTTCTAACAATTTCTCACAATGGCACCACATGGCTTTGCTAAGAGTCTACCTTATGCATTTGAAAATAACTTGTTAAAAATCCATTCGGTTGTGTTTTTTATTCTGCACACAGAGAGTAACCACTACCATCTTGAAATCTGAATCAACACATCTTCTCCAACAGCTTTTCACTGTCTTTGAAGACGTTATAGCTTTTAATGTCTATGCAAGGCAAATAACACCTGATACTTCACTCAAAGTTAAACAACCATTTAACTGCATGATAAGGAATAACAGCCTCTATCTGTAACCTTTCAATCTAAAATAGAAAGATTATCAACTTGAATGGGCCAGAATAAATAAGAAAAACTATTTGCATTACCTGGTATCCTGGGTTTTGGCCCATTTGTGATTTCCCAAAAGTAACACACATTACCTTGGCAGAGTGCTCCATGGTGACCACCACTTTGGTTTTGGCACTGGACACTAGATCCATAGCCCCACCCATTCCTTTTACCATCTTCCCCTGCAAAAAAGACACAGAAAAAATGAAATGATTATCTTTCACTTCTTTGGTATTTCGAAGAACAAAATTAACTTGCAAAAATAAGCCACTGATATTATGAATGAGAAAAACTCACTGACCTTAACTGCTTAGTATTTGAAGATTTACTTAACACTTTGTTTTATTTTCTGTAATTGAAAACTAAGTTCAGGATAAAAACATCAATTTCATTAAATGTGGCTAACATTTTGTTGATGACAAACAATAAGACAATCAGTGACTAAGAAAACACTTAAGGCCCTTTCCAGAATCTAGCACATGACTAGTATAACAATTCTATGGGATTAAAATTCATGTACTCCTGACATCCATTTCTTTCCTTTTAAACATAAAACCGACGACCAGTGAGTCTTCAATTATAGACACTTTCTAAAGTACTCTCTTGAATTTGCAGCAGATTAAAATGCCATTAGGCAATGGAGTCTGAGGCACTAATGGTGTTACCCTAGCAGTGATTAATATGAAAGGTGGGTATGTCTTTCCAAAACTTAGGCTTTATCTTGCTCTTAGAAAAACAAACCAAAACAAATTAAAAGAACAGATTTCTATTAAGCAAAAACAGAAGCAGAGTTCAGCACTCTTTCACCATTATCATTCTATTTTTGTTCATCTGTCCATTTCCTCATTCATTAAACATTTACCAACTACCTTCTATGTGCCACACTCTGAATAATGCCAACTGTCTATTTTGTCTTTTGGTTACAGTGTTAGAAAAAACAAACAAACAAGTGTTTCCAGATTAAGGAAATTCTTCCTCAAGTATACCAAAGAGAAATGTCTTCTCTTGAAATCTCCTTAAAATTTTATTTCTTTTTAACCGAAGTCCTCTTGCTGATTTGACAGTAAACTCTTATAGGGCTCTCAGTTCCTTTGCCACAATTTTATAGCTATAAGGAGATTAGGAAATGTACTCATACCTGGCTTTAAAAACAGTCTCAAATTGCCTGGTTTCAGAAACATTTTAGAGGTCAGTGCATAGCATCGTGAGAATAAATTAGATGTTTAGCATAAAAAATAAAGAGCAAGTAGTCAGGATGTCTTCATGATCCAAAGCCTGTGACTATATGAGATGGGTAGCAGCTGGCAACGATTGGAGGCTGGGGGGCTTGAGCACTGAGGGGCAAGAAAGGAGTAGAAGGTACAAAACATAGTTTGAAGTAAGGCAGAATATTCATATGGAAATGTACAACTGTATACTTCCATAAGTCATACCTTCATCTTTAGTCAGCTACAATTTTAACAGTTAGCTGCTAGGTCATAATTCTGTAGAGAATACAGATACATTCATGGTACGAAATAAGGATAAGTCAGAGATGGAAGTAATGAGCGTGGATCTCAAACTCCAATATTAAAGAAGTTTGAAGTTTTAGAGTTTCAAAAGACATGAAAATAATTCTACAGAATGCCTGAACCTGCTGTGGTAAGACCACTCAGCAGGCTCAGTTTTCGCTGGCAGAGTCCGTGGGCAGACTCTTTAACGGTGCGCGTGCTAGCAGAACAGGAATGTCAACGAAAATCAGAAGCCAAACTAGCAAGTTTAAAAATCCTGGAATTAAAAATAAGCTCCTCCAATAAGAGTACACCACAGGCAAATTTTGTCCTCTGTGACATAGTGATTATACGTGAAAGCTTATAACAGCTTTTAACAGGAAGCCTGTTTAATTTAGATAAATTTGATTTACAGACTTCAAATCACTGTCAAATCACTTAGAAATATTTATAGAGCACCTATTAGGTACAAAACACTGTGGCACAAGGAATACAAAGAGCTATAAAACATACTGGAAGAGCCATCTCTTTGTGCTGTCAAAAAGAACATTCTTTGAGCACAAGACTAACTTGGCTTTAAGTTAAAACAGGTTAGACGCATAGAAACTCTTATGTAAACTCCAGAGTAACCTCAAAAAATAAACTCAGGAAACACTAAGAAAAAATATGAAAATGAAAAGTGAAAACAAAAACAACATAAATGCTTTCAAAGAACTTAAGAAGATAAATAATAAGGGAAGAACAAAGGCACTGCCTGCAACAATACCTAAGAACAATTTTAAAATGGCAATAAACAATTACATCTCAATAATGACTCTCAATGGTCTGAACTCACCAATCAAAAGACACAGATTGGCCAAACGGATTAAAAAACATAACCCAACTTTCTACGGCACCTAAGAAATATATTTACACTTGAAAGATAAACATAGACTCAAAGTCAGTGGTTGGAAAACAATTCTATGGTCAAATGGTAACCTAACAAAAACAGGGACAGTTATATTTATATCAGACAAAATATACTCCCAACTAAAAAGGGAAACAAAAGACAGGGATGGACATTACAAAATGATTAAGGGCCCAATTCAGCAAAAAGACATATTGCTTAGTAAAAAAAATAAACCAAATGAAGGATCATCAAAATATATAAATCATTAACAGAACTAAAGAAAGTCACTGACAGCAACACAATAATAGAAGACTTCAATACCCCCGTTACAATAATCTACAGAACAATAAGGCAGAAAATTGACAGGGAAACAACAGCCTTAAATGACAAATTAGAACAAGTGGGCTTAACAGACATTTACCAAACATTTCATCAACAACAGCAGAATTCACATTTTTCTCATTTGCTCATGAAACATTCTCAAAGCTAGACCACATATTGGTAAACAAAACAAGTACCAAAAAATTTTAAAAGATCGAAATCATGTCAAGCATATTTTCTGATCACAATGACATAAAACTAGAAATAAACCACACACACACACACACACACACACACACACACACACACACACACAAACTGGATAATTCCAGAATACGTGGAGGCTAAACAATAAGCTTCTGGATTATTTTAGGGTAAAAGAGGAAATCAAAGGAGAAATTGAAAAGTACTTGGAGACAAATGAGGATGAAGACAAGAACTCTCAGACTTTTATAGGATGCAGCAAAAGAAGAACTGGGAAGGAAATTTATAGTAATCCAGGTCTACCTCAAATTGTAAATAAAAAATCTACCCCTACATCTAAAGCAAATATAAGAAGAATAATTTATGTCAAAAGTCAGCAAAAGGAAGAAAATAATAAAAAATTTGAGCAGATATAAACAAAAGAGAAATCAAAAAAATAATTCAGAAGATCAATAAAACCAACAGCTAGGGGAAAAAAAAATTTTGACAAATATTGGCTAGGCTCCTAAGAAAAAGAAAACTCTATAGAATTAGAAATGAAGAGGGAAAGTTACAACGGACACCTTAAAACACAAAATATCATAAGAGATTGCTATGACTAGATGTACACAAATAAACTAGACAATCTGAGGACATGGACAGATTTTTGGAAATATTTAGTTTATAAAAACTGAATAAGGAAGAAATGAAAAAATGGAACAGGCAAAGAAATTCTTGAATAAATAATCAAAAGTCTCCCCAAGCATAAGAGGACCAAGACTTTACTATGTCTCACCAAAACTTCAGAGATTAACCTCTACCTTTTTCAACTCTTCCAAAACACTGAAGACCAGGAAACATTTCAAAAGTTCCTATGAAGTCAACATTATACTAATATCAAAATCAGACAAGGATGTTACTAAGACAGAAAATTACAGATCAGTATCTGTGATGAACATAAAGGCAAAAATCCCCAACAAAATATTTGCAAAATTAATCCAACAATATATCAAAAGGATAATCCATCATGACCAAGTGGGATTTATACTGGGGATGCAAGGAAGGTTCAACATATGCAAATCTATTAATATAATATACCATATCAACAATGCAAGGGAAGACAATCATATGATCATATATATTACGCAGAGAAATCATTTGACCCCCCCATTTATGCTAAAAATTCTACACAAAATTGTAACAGAAGGTACATACTTTAAGACAATAAAGGCCACATATGATAAATCCACAGCTAACATCATAATCGATGGTTTAAAACTGAAAGCATTTCTTCTAAGATTAGTGACAAGGTTGTCCACTCTCACCATTGCTACTTAGCATCATATCGGAGGTCTTAGTCAGAGTAGCTAGGCAAAAAGAGGAAATAAAAGGAATCCAAATTGTAAAATAAGTAAAACTATCACTATTTGTGGATGCCACAATATACATAGAAAACCCTAAAGACTCCACAAAAAATGACAAAAATTAATTAATGAGTAAAGTGGAAGTTACAAAATTAATACACAAAAATTTACAGTATATTTTATGTAAACAATATAATATAAAAGAATGTAGTCAAGAAAATGATCCTATTTAGTGTAGAAACAAAAAGTATTGACTATCTTGGAATATACTTAACAAAAGGAGGTGAAAGATCTGTAAAATGAAAACCATAAGACATTATTAAAAAAAAATAGAGGAAGAGACAATGAGATGGAAAAATATCCTATGCTCATGGTTCTTGTGGTTGAGAAGAATTAACACTTAAAATGGTGATCATACCTAAAGCAATATATGTTTAAAGCAATCTTTGTAAAAATCCCACTAGCATTTTCAAGGAAATAAGACAAAAAAATTAAATTTGCATAGAATAACAAAAGGCCCCTAAATAGCCAAAGCAATCATGAGATAAAAGGACAAAAGTAGAGGTCCCACACTCCCAGATCTTGCGCTATACTACAAAGTGACAGCGATTAAAATGATATGGTACTGAAATAAAAACAGAGAAATAGGTCATTAGAATCACCAGAAATAGACTCATGTATAGATTATCAGTTAATTTACAACAAAGGAACCAAGAGCATACAATAGAAAAAATAAAGCTTTTCAAAAAACGGTGCTGGGAAAACTGGAGAGTATATGTAAAAAAAAAAAAAAAAATCTAGACCATTCTCTAACACTACGCACAAAAATTAATTCAAAATAGATTACAGACTTGGATATAAGACCAGAAACCATAAAATACTTAGAAGAAAACATATATATTCCATGACATCAACCTTAGAAATGTCTTTGGGATCTCAACTCCAATGACAAGGAAAACAAAAACAAACAAATGGGACTACATCAGACTAAAAAGCTCCAGCACAGCAAAAGAGCTATCGCCAAAATGAAAAGACACCCTACAAACTGAGAGAAGAG
The DNA here is from genome assembly GCA_004363575.1 of Solenodon paradoxus. Taxonomy (NCBI): domain Eukaryota; kingdom Metazoa; phylum Chordata; class Mammalia; order Eulipotyphla; family Solenodontidae; genus Solenodon; species Solenodon paradoxus. Next base: position 399,798 of record RJWH01000209.1, on the reverse strand, counting down.
ATGTGCATATTATACATCTGATAAGGGCTTATTATCCAAAATATATAAAGAACTCAAAACTCAACAACAGAAAAACAAATAACTCAATCAAAAATGGAGAACTGGATAGACAATTCTCTAAAAAAGATTAAACATATAGACAACAGGCATATACAAATATGTTTTTCCTTATTTCTTATTAGAGAAATGCAAATCAAAACAAAAATGAGATCTCACCTCATACCTGTAAAATTGACTATTTTCTCAAAATCTGGAAACAAGTGCTGACAAAGATATACAGAAAAATGAACCCTTTTATGCTGTTGGTGGGAGTGTAAATTAGTGCAACCCTTATGGAAAGCAATATGGAGATGTCTCAAAAATTGAAAAAGGAAATCCCATATGATCCCATCATCCCACTTCTTGGTATTTACCCCCAAACCACAAAAACACTAATTAGCAGAGATAAAAGCACCTCCATGTTTATTGCAGCATTATTTACAAGAGTCAAGAATTGGAAAATACCTAACTGCCCATTATCTATACTCAACCCTAAAAAAAGATGAAATCCTTTCATTTGAGAAAACCTAGATAGAACTAGAGGGGATTATGATAAGCGAATTAAATTAGAATAAGAAAAAAAAGATACTGGACTCTGTTTCACTTGTGTCTGTTATACAAAGAAATAAAGCAAACACCAACCCTTGGACATTGACAATAGAACTGAGGTTACCAGCAGGAAAGGGGGCAGGAGCAAGCGGTGGTACTTTTCCAATGAACAATGATAGCAGACTTTTTATAACTCGGTGGTGGGCTGGTGTGTTGTCAGATATTTGATGAATGGTGAACCGGCACATATGGATTATTTTGCAAATCAAAGTTACCTCATTAAAATTTTTTTTGAAAGCAAAGAAAAATCTTGCTTGACTTCATTGCAAATGAATCACACAAAGAAATTCAAGTGTTCTGATGTTTTATCCTCAATGCACTTACTACAAATTTCAAAGCACTATTTGGATACTTAAATATGTTCCCAAGAGTGAGTAGCACATAAGATTAATACCTAACACCCAAGACCTAGTCTATGAATCCACTGTTTGGCACTGGCAAAACATCAATCTCTCTGAATTTGGGTTCATTATCTATAAATGAGAAATGAGTATCTGTCCCATCAAAGAGCTTTTCCGAGGAGTCTATAAGATAATGTATAGAAAACTGTGTAGTGACTAAAGTGTATAAATGTATTGACTTCTAGCTTTAGTCAAGTCTGTTCACTGAGTATCTAGCATGAGTCTAGCACCGTACTGGGTGCTGAGTTAGAGATGATCAAAAAGATTCTTCCTTATAAACCTCATCCTCTGAAGAAGCATACCCCACCTCACCTCATCCCCAAGGCTGAACTATGTGCCTTTTCCCCATATCCTTGCTCTGTTTAGCAAGCAATTCTAGGTGAACTTCACTGTTTTTGCTCCTCCTTCTCACCTTCCTACTGCATCGTAAGTGGTAGGTTGAGTAAATGGATGAACCAACTAACCTAGAGTAACTATATCCAGGTTCTAGTGGAACACAGAGGAGGTAACTCCAATCTGTACCTGGGGAATCAAGCACAAGAAACAGAGGCTTGGGGGATTTCACACAAGAAGAGTTTCACAAAAGTAGTCTGCCAGATGGGAAAAAAAAGCAGCAGTATTTCCTAATAAAAACCATTTCTAATAAGTTAACAAAAGAATTTGGTTTTCACATTTTTTTCACATTTTTGAAAAAAATTCTCAAGTGATTTCTGAAACAGAATTAATTACTAAAGGAAAACAATTCATTCTAGCTATACCAAGAGAAAACAGAGTTATATAAGATATTCTCCAAATTTATCAGGTCCTTCAATCCAGCTAGCAGGCATTCATTTGAAACCCAACTACTCGCATTTCCCATTTCTCCAAATGCAGTTAGGGATGGAGTTCTGTACCACAGAAGAGAGAGGAGACTCTAGTCCATAAAAACCTCTCAAAGCAATCAATCCTTCATTATCTTTCACAACCTAGATGCTGACATCCAAGGTGACCCAGGAAGAACTCACAACCTAGACTCTGACATCCAAGGTGACCTAGGAAGAACTCTGAGCTTCCCTCGGGCTGGTACTTAAATGACCAGGTACAGGATAGACCACTTACTTGGAATCAGATCTCATGTTCAATGTGAGTGAAAAATCAAGGAAATGGGGTGCCGAGCCACTGAAACTGGGAGGTATGTTTATCAGAGCAGCTAGTATAACAAATACGGTGGTGTGGTGCCCAGATGAGTTCTATGAAAGGGTGAGACCCCGTGTAGAATTAGAACTAACTGTTAAAGCTGCGTAACAGAGGGGAGCCCTACATAGGTCTGTTGAAGGGACATTTTCTCACTGCCCCTTGAGGGAGACAACTATGTCAGATACAGTGCTAGACACTGCAACTCAACTTGGTTCAAATGGCCAGCACATTGCTTGACATTTTACAGAAATGATCTGATGCAGACCTCCCCTCCCTATTCATCGCCTCCCTCCAAATTTAACATTCTTTTTTGCATACAAAACAAGAAGCTGATAAAACCAAGTTAGTTAATGATCTAAAAATATACCCTTAAATAAGCCACAGGAGGGAAAGTTATATTTGGAGAAAAATAAGTCTACAATGAAGAGATACTGGGTAGGACCAGAAGCCCAGGGACAGGGTGATACCAAGTCTGGATTTCTTTAAAAATCTCATCAGAAAACATACATTGCTTGAATGGTCTAACTTCAGTTCTGAAATGTATCTGACTAGCATAATGGAGAGATGATTGCTGGATACTCATTTCATAGTCAATTCATCTTTGTAGTCAATAACTGACCCCAATAGCAAGTATGAAAAAAAGAACTACAAGAAAATGAGCTAGAAATGTGCATGCTCTCTTATGACACATTTACATGACTTTTCTTTCTCTTTTTCTTTAAGAAAAAATTTTTTTAATTTAGTTGTTCACACTGGTTGTTCTCCCCTGAACCTGGGCATCCAACCCAAGGTATGTGGCCTACACTCCTTAGGAGGCAATTGACCTAACCACTACTCCACCAGGGCAAGTCATGACTTTTCTGAAAAGATCCTGACTCAAAAATTAAATGAAATTCACAAATATTTATTCAGATTCCAAGTACCAAGGTAGGAATTATGAAAAAGAAAAATAAGATTATTTACTTTTTCTTTGAAAACAGATGTAAACTACAATCAATGTTTTAAATAATTTACTTGAATTTATTTTCCAATATCAGATATATAAAGAAAGTAAAAGACATTCTGTTAGTGCAGTAACACTGAAAAATCTCAATGCATCAAAGTCAAATATTAAGTTGTACTTCCAAAGAAATAGTACTTCAAGTTCTTAACATGACCTTTGGTGATATTTTAAGTTTTTTAAGAAAAGATAAAATGAACACATTTGAACAGTTCTATGAAATGCTGCTTAAAATAAAATACACAACATACTAAAAATGATTCTTGCTATCACTTTTAACATGGACATACAAACATTAATGGCTTATGTCCAGATTTGTCACTTCTAAATATTCTAATCTTAAGTGTGAAAAAATATAAAATATGTAGAAACAATTTCAAATTTTTTTTAATTAAATTTTAAAATTTTTATTAAAGGCACATTGCATCATTAAAAATATTAGATAGATTTAATATATATAGGTTGACTATTATATAGGCTTAATATGCTTAGGTTTAATATTATATAAGCTTAATTAATAGGTTTAAGGTGTAGATTATCATAAATCAACATCTATATATAATAAGTCTACTGCCAATAGTTCAATTCAATCTTTAACTTTAAATTTTAAGCATTTTAAACTACTATTGTGTACACCACTAGAAAATGTGAATTCACTGGAAGAAAAAGGAAAAGATAGCTGTGGAATGATTTATTAATAAAACTAGGGCTTGTTGTTCCATATTAAACGCCAGAACACTAAGTACTACCTCAATCCAAATGTAAGCCTCTTTATTTCTGTCTCATTTCCCCGTTATTAAAAAATGCTCCAGGAAAGGAAAGAGCTGCTAAGCTAAAGATGCTCCTAGCTAAAGTGTAAGAGAGAGAAAATAAGAAACATAATAATAACATTTGTTAAAACAAGAGAGAGGAGTTCTAACTCCTCTTTTTGTTTTTTTAAGGAAAATGAAAGATTTATAATTTGACTCAGTTTAGCAAAGTTGTAACAAAATTACAGCAGAACATTTCTTTTCTATGTGCTATACTTTGTATTCAAAACCAAGAAAAAAGTCTTTTCAAAGATGAATTGTATTTCCCTAGACAGAGGAACTGATCATGGAAACCAACTAATGTCGAACCAGAACTGTAATTAATAATCTCTATTACTAAGATAAAATTGCTTGTAACAATTATCAGTTATCAATCATAATATAAGCTAAAACAGAAAAGCACATCAATAAAGCAATACTTGGATACACTTAAACTTCCACTTGAGTAAACTCTCTTGTTCCTGTTCTGGGGGGATATCGTCACATATTATACCCTTGCTCCCGAGTCTCCATCCTTTCCCTCTCTACAGCTCTCTGCTTATTCCTTAATTCTGTAAAATACGTTTTCTATTATCTACTCGCATGACATAAAGAGTACAAAGGCACCCTTGTCTCTGATGATTCCTAAAGCCACATTTCCAGCTCGTTATCTTTCAGACTCTGAATTTCAGACTTCAATATCCAAAAGGATCCCAGTCAGCCTGTGGCACAATTTGTTAGCTTATCCCCAAAATCATTCCCTCTTGTTCCTGAACACAGAGATAGTCTACATTTTCCATAATGATGTAAATAACTTCTGGCCAATGAAAAGTGGCAAAAGTGATATATAATGCTTCTAGGACTGGACTTTAAAACCTTTTTAAGAACAATATATGTTCTTACTCCTTCTGCAAGCTATATGTTGATAATGGTGGAGCCAGCATGCCCTGGTGGAGTAGCAGTTAGGTCCACTGCCTCCAGCTGAATGCAGTCCACGTACATCCCAAGGACCAGGGACAATGGTCAAGATAAACAACTAAATAAACACAAATAAAACGTTTCTTCCTCCTGTCTCTTCTGCTTATTTACCTACTCACCTCATTCCTGTATGTACCTTTCCTTAAAAAAAAAAAAAAAAGATGGATTCAGAGAATAAAAGGACTCACACTCTGAATGAGTGCACTGAGGAGAGCTGCCTGTCAATCAGGAATATTCATTTTGGTTTTAGATGAGGAAGAAATACAAAGTTCTACTATATTATGCTAATTATTACATGCCTCAGCTCAGTATGGTCCAAACTAAATTAAGCCTGTTTAATCAAAACAAACATTGTCAACCTACTACATTTCCTATCTCCCTTAATGGCCAGCCACCCACCCGTAAGTGGAAATCAGAAACTCTCTTGCCTCGTTCTCATTATTTATGTACAATCATTTAATTATTCCAGTTTTCCCCAGATTTCTTGAACGTGCCATTCCTTATCAATCTACAATCATTTTTTCTTCCTAGAAACATCCCTACAGCAACATCCCTACCTGTTAACCTGCCTCCGGGGTTGTCCCTCTCAAACCTTTCCAACCAATATCCACATCAATAATTTCCCTAAAATGAGCATCTTATGGAAGTCAGACTAAAATATCTCAGTAGTTCTCCAGTGTTTCAGGATAATGTCCCAGTTCCTTGACCTGTGACAACATGACTGCTACCCTCCCATTCCTTACTCTCCGTGTTTCCATCCCAGGAATAGTGAGAGGTAGTACATAGCACATGGCTTCACACTATGCCATAAGGTCCCATCACAATTCTATTAAGCAGACTCCAACAAATCCTTTATGAATCAAATCATGACTACTTCCAGGATACGGTTGTAAGCATCTGCCTCACCCCCATCAACGAGATAGATTAAGGACCTCCCTTTGTTGTTCTCATAGCATGCTTGCATATCCCTACTTCAGAATGTAACATGGGACCTGCATTAAGATCAGAGTTGGCAGGTAGTGGAAAAATTAAACAAGTAGTTACCACTGGAAGTCTTCCTTATTAGAAGCCTCCAAAGCCCTTTTTAGCCAAGGCTCCCTTTCCTGCCATCATCCAGCAATTTAATACACAATAGTAGGCCTTCAAGACCCTATTCAACTATGACCCCCATCTGTTCTGATCAATCACATCTGACCTGATTAACCAGTGCCTATGACTTATCACCTTAGATTAGGATCACTTTCCACAGATGTAAGGCATTGCTTTGTTTAGATATAAGTCCTATAACATTCTTGCTTTTTGTCTACGGCACTCTAGCCTAGTGCATTGACTGATGGATGATAAATTTGTTTCGATGTGTGTTGAAATAAACTGAAATCCATCTTTAAGTAAAAGTTTTGTTTCTAAAAATACAGGCTAGGGAAAAATTAAGTTTCAAGTATACTAGTGAGACAAAACAATTTGAAAACTTTACTACACAGAAAAGACTAGCAAGAAATAAAAACAAGAGCAGGAAACAACAGAAGGAAATAGGAAGCATCCAGAGAAGCCAGAAGGTCAGAACAACCACTGGGCTCAGGTTTTAACTATTGGTTTGACCTCCTCTTCTTCTGAGTTTACTTTTGGAGCAAATGCCAGTGTCTAGAACAAACGACTTAAAACCTAACTAAGAAAGGAAAAAGAAAAAGTATAAGCGTAGGGTGTATGTACCTTAACACTTTGTAAAGGTGATGATTCTAGTTATGAACACAGACACATGCAGCAAGTCATTTGCAATCTGACTGCTTAGGTATTTCACCACCTTTCATTCACACTTTCTTCCCACACACAAACACAGGAGCTAGGACTGCGGAAGACATCGAGGGTGTCTCTCTTACCGTCCTCTCAGAGCCTGTAGTTGGGCTTTAGAACATACCCAACCTTACACAAATGAAGTAGGCCCCTAAGGGGTGACTAAAACAAGGTGTAAAACTAAAACCTCACCTCAGGAAGCAGCAGAGTTAAAATGGCTGAAGTGGGAGGAGCCAAGGTAGAGAGTATGGTATGTGAAATTGACCCTAATAGACATTTTAATCTTTCACATATTCTTCAGGGCACAATTCTAAATGTTATTTAATAAATACACAAAGTGAATTTCTCTATTTCTCAAGTAGGAAGAAATTCATGTATAAGATACTCAAGGAAAAGATCTAAGAAACTTGATACCTCAATCATTCACCATTAATTAAACATTTACTTAATATCTATTAGGTACTCAGTGTTATCCCCTGGGCATATGAATGAAACTCCTGCTTTGAATAGCTCACAAGTGTCAAATACCCTCTTAAATTCCTGAGACTAAATGACATTAAGAATTCAAATTCTAAAAACCTAATGCTGTCATTTCAATCTACTTTCAAAGATTCACAAAGAAAGCTGATTTCTCTTAGAAGGCAAAGCAGTAAATGACATTATAATTAAAACAATTGTGACATGCACTGGTGGCACAGTGGTTTGGTCAGCTGCCTCTGGTCAAAGTACAATCCACATACATCCCAAGGACCAGGGTTATTATAGCTGGGCCAGGGAGAATAACCAAGGTATACAACTAAATAAAAAATAAAGTACTTTTTCCTCCTCTCTGTTTCTGCCTGCCTACCTGCTCACCTTTATTCCTACCTGCACCTTTCCTTTAAAACAATAAAAATAAAACAATGGTCACGGAACCATGGTACATATTAATTTTAAAATATTTAACATTATAAAATATTAATAAATACAAATATACTAAAATTTTTGATGAATGTGTGCATTTCCTACTTCCAGGTAGGTTATTCAAAAATAAAAATTTACTCTGTATAGAATCAGTCTACACCAATCTATACCAGAATCTGTACATTTCAAAAACACGTTGTTTCTTTAAAATAATGCTATTGTCAAGTAAACTTGAAGGAACAAAGGATTCTAGTGTAAGTGAAAACCACTGTAGTGCCATAACCAGAATTTTCTTATCCATTAGAATTCATTCTTTATAAGTAAGTCTAGATCAACCCACTTGGGTAGTAAGTAACATTTTGTAAATGTATAAATATCATTCAAACATGTCTCCATAGTTGACTTATGAAAGCTTCACAGATTAAGTACAATGTTTAAAAAAATCTAAGGATAAATTATTTCTACATTAACAACCTCTTCCTATGTACTAAATTCACATAAAATTTCCCTTGTATGGCCATGTGTGACCTACAAATATAACAATTGCACATGGTTGGTTCAAACTAACATTCTAATGGTGGAGAAAACAGATCTCATGTACTATCACACAGAATGTTTTTAAAGGCTTATTTAATGCTTAGGAAATCCCTAGATAATCACAACAAAAATGACAGCTAAGTGGAAAGGCAACAATCACTTTCATGTGTTTACATGAACTAAAATACATCAATTCCCTCAACAACTCCTTCACATGAGTTATACAGTTATTACGGTTTCTTCTGGAGACAGGAAAGAGTCAGTCTCAGAAATTTTCTAATTCCTCAAAGGGGAGGCGAGCATGTCGGGGAGAAAGATGTGCGAACTAGACTCAAGGGCAGAGCACACTTGCTTCATCACCTCCTCCCACTGTCTGCAAAACTCTGAAACGCACAATTACAGAATTATGGTAATTACACTGTCACCTCTGACAGCTGGATGGAATTTTCAGAGACAAAGTGACTGAAAGAATATTAGTAAGGAATACTTCAAAATCATTACTGTGTTTTTATTCACAGGAGAAAAGACCAAAAATAATGTAGAATTAAAAAAAAAAAAAAAACCACTTAAGAGAAACTGTAGAAGAGTATGCTATGAACACTAAATATAGGTGTCCTATGTAAGTAAGCGCTAGAGGTTAGGTGGAAGAACATAAAACCATTTGATTCTCCACCAAGTTAATAAGTACTTTGTTTATTTCCAAGATCTTTTCTAAATTCAGCGGATGACCCAGTTTAATGACTGTTAAGTGCCTACATGGAGTCAAAGCCATGAACAACCATGGTGAACTAATAACCACATGGTTATTGCTAGAGTGTCTTTTCATTGTTTTCCTTCCTATGGGGACCCTTTGCTTCTCACATGTGAAGACAGATCTCAACTCTGGTTTGCTCAGAAAGCATACCCTACTTTGGGAGACAGGAGATCCAGGGCAACATTATTCCACAGAGATTAGATCCCGTGACCAATATGAAGTCTGAGCCCTAAGAGGGAAGGAGCATCATCTGAGTGAGAATCACCTACCTCCAGGACCATCAGAGAAAGCTAAGGAGCTATGTCACTGTGGGAGGGTCCTGAAGCTCAGACAAGGGGTAGTTTTAGTAATCAAAAGCAATTTCACCTTTGCGAACTTCTCCTGAAGTGAAAGTGCACTGATGGTAAAACGGCTCCTCCACAAATTGAAGAGAATGAGGTGAAAATAAAGGACTTTAGTACATACTGAAATAGGGCAAAAAATAATTACTTTGGGGGATTTTCCATAAAGTTATTATTTTTGAAAGACGCATAGCAAGGAATATTGAGCGAGCATTAATTTCTATCTTCTTACCTTTCAAGTCAATTTTACTAGAGCAAGCTCTTAGATGGCAGAGAGAGAGAGAGGGAGAGAGACACAGGAAGAAAGAATATGATGCTGGGAATAAAAATAAGTGAAGAAGTATCTCCAGAGAAAAGTAATAAATAAAAAACAACGTAAAAATCCTAGCAATGTAGAAGTCAAAATACTGAGACCAGAATGAAAAAATAAAAGACATTCTTTTGAAGTAATTACAAAGAAAGATCAGAGAGAGAATTATATAAATACATATAAACTTTAACTTATTTTTATATATCAGTACTTTATCTCTCTAAACTTCATAAGTGACCTTTAAGTTTCTGATCTTGACAGTTTCTATAACTTTACCTCTAATCTCCATAGTACCAGAGATGGATGTCACATTTATGTCAAAATAATACCATAAATCAATGTGTAAAAAAACCCAACCAACTTGATAACTTTAGGTCCATTGTACATAGAGCCTAAGTTGGGGTACACTTTATATCTTGTACATTTTCAGGTGAGAAGCCGGAGTCATACTACAGGGAGAAGTTGATTCCTTTCACTGATGACAACACCCTGTGACAAGAATAACTTCATTCACATTCAACTGGAACTCAACCATGGCAAATACTTAGTAAAAATGAACTGTTTTTATTCACAGGAATGTATTTTTTAGGCCCAGTATTTGTAAAGAAATATATTGTTCTTGATAATCACCTGGAGACATAGCTATTGTGAAGGACTTACTTTTTTCCTTGAACCTCAGTGAGCAGATCCAACATGGAAAGTTATTTATTTCTTTAAAGCGGAATGAGTGTGGGTTAGCATGCAGGCATATATTCTGATAGCTGTCCGTGGGGAAGGCCTAGTAATAATGCCCAAGTAGTAAAAGCACACCTATCACCAAGGTTTTGGTTTCAAATACCATTCTCCAAGAAAAGAAACCAAGGCTACTTGAAGAAATAGTTGCTTTTAGTGGGTGAGAACAATATAAGGAGCATTTATAGCAACAGAAGGTAAGGAAATACTCAACAGAAAATAAAGAGTGGACGTGTATAGGAGTCAACTTGAAAAAGTTTCCAATGGCCATAGCTGGACAATTTGAGGATGAAAAAAAAATAACATGGTATTGAATTATAACTCAAAGTATAGAATATACATGAGTCCACATTGCCATAAACAAACGATTAGAGAAGTAAATAAATGTCAGACAAGAGACAAATTGTTTCTGGAAGAGTTGCAAATAATATATAATACTCCTCTCCTCCAAGAGATCGTTGAGAGTACAACAGTATTATGACGTTTGAAAAAATCAAGAATACAGAGTGGACCTCTGTTTTATGACATATCATGTACCACTTCTATTTTTCATTACCGGTACTTCATCTTTCTTGTTAAGATTTATTTTCACTATAGTGAGCATCTTTTAATATACTCAGTTTTATGAAGGTAATTCCTCATTATCTAAATAGTGCTTGCAGAAACTAAATAGGTATAATAAACTTTCCTTTTAGAAATAGAGAAAATGCCAGAAAAAGTTAAATGAAGAACCTGAAGTTAGGGACAAGTCAGAACAACAGGACTGGATGGAGTCTTCCCGTCACTTCCAGCAAGTAGTTATGGAATCCTCACAGAAGCAGCTTCCATTTTAAAGTGCCCATTATGCTGAATTTATTGCACTATTTTTCTTTCTTATTGTTCCTAATCTGTTGAATGGTGTTAATGAAGGCAGACAGCATGCCTAGAGATATTCTAGGTAGGCTCAGTTTCGATAACTTCTAAAATACAGACAGATCCTTTAAGACTAACCTCATAAAATCTCCCAAATGTGCTCATAAACAAACCAGGCATTGTTCACCAACCTGAAAGTCACAATTTAAGAAAATCAAATTTCCTAAAAATGACATGATTATGAGCAGAAGTTATGCTGAGGGTGGAAATCTGCTAGCTGATGAAGATTCTAAGTGCCAGAATAAGTATTTTTCATAAAATTCTGGCAGTAAGGAAAATTTATTTTTGAAGGGAGCTATTTCTATATTATTTGTGGATGAAGTTTTCAGGGTATGATCATTTTTGATGATATAATTATTTGTCTTCATACCAATGGTCCTTTATTATTGGATGATATGTAAATGATCTCTAACAAAAGATGGTGGTTCCAAAAACAGAAGATATGATACAAATCACAGCAAGAACTCATCAGTCAGAAACTCTTTTATCCAGCACTGTTATGTTCTGGGCTATACCCATAATCTATACACATGCAAGACAGATAATGAATGGCTACAATATGTCAAATCTCACATATATGAGTTAAAGGCTGAGTCTCTCAAAGAATTCTGTGTCAGGTCTTTGCACAAACTGTATTTACTCTTTTTATACACAATTGTAACAAGACTGTTAATCTGATTTTCCACCCAAAATTATATTTATAAATTGGTAATTATACAGCTAAATTTGGATAATTCATATATGGCATCACATATATGGAATATTTTCTTCTGTAACAAATGTTGAATTTATTGGGTATAATAAAATTCAAACAGTCTATATGCCTTTCCTAAGTAGGATAATTCCATAATACTGGCTAAGGAAGAAAAGCTAAGTAGACAGAAAGCTAAATGCAAAATGTTTTTTTCTGCTGTTATATTTCCATATGCCTATTATAATGCGAACTGATCAAGATAACTCTGGGGCTTAATGATATATGTTATCATACCCTATGATCCCCAAATAGAAGTCAAGTGCTCTATTTGGTCCTTAACAACAATGATCTGACCTAACACTGCTGCTGCGGGTTTACAGTACACACCTCCATGCTGCTATGGTTGAAAGTGAGAAGCCCTTCATCGCTGTCACACTACATGCATCATTACACTAGCAAAAATGCAAGCAAGCAAGAAGTAGCAGTGCACCTCTCTGCAAACAATAAAAGCATTTAAGTCATTCTCGCTCTCTCTCTCTCTCTCTGACTATAGTTTTCAGTTTTGACATAAAGTTCTTATTTTCATTTCTGAGTAATTTGTAATTTCAGTTTTGACTTCTTTTGTGATTCAGTGTCCTATGGGGAAAGCCTGTATGATATATTTTATGGGTTTCTCAACCTTTAACAAAGAAGTAAAATATAGTTTTCAGTAAAATTTGAATAACATCATTTTTCACTTTAGGATTGACTTCTAAAAGTTAATCCACAGTAAAATAACTCGACCTTTAAAGCTTTTAAAATACCAGAGACTGATTATTGAATGGACAAGCTTTTTAGGTCTCATGATTCAGAAGCTTGAACTGCGTATGAAAACTTTGAAAATGTATCCCCTTTCACCTGTTTTTTCTAATATTCAAACATCCCCTGTATCATAACATCTTTAGAAAGATGTAAATTCACAACTTAAAAGTTAAAACAAAATTTTAGAACTGGGTTTCCTCAAGTTTATTGAGTTTAAGGCCTTTACTGTCCACTAAGGTAGATGAGCCGCATGTGGTTATATAAATTTGAATTAAATAACATAAAAAATTCAGTTCTTCAGTCACAGTCATATTCCAAGTGCTCAAAAGCTCCATGTGGCCAGGGCTGCCATGCTGTACAAAGCACATACAACACAGTCCATCATCTAGCAAGTATTTTTGGAGAGCTTTGGATTAGACTAAAGGAGAAAAAGTGATTTATATAAGATCACCATTTGTTACTAACAAAGTTAAAATTGGAATTCTGATTTTTAAAGTCTACTGTGACTTGCTTTCTTGTAAACCATGCTCTCTCTAAGAACTAATAAGCAAAATAAGAGTTGCACATAACTGACAAGCTGAATTTAACACAAATTTGTACTATTTTTATGTAAAGTTTAGAAAAATTAATCATATACTTGGCTACCAAGAAAATAAATTTGAACACAAAATAATAAAAAAAAATAACTCCTCCATAACTTTGAAATTAAAAAAAAGTTCTAGGAAACTACTAAACCAAAAAAATTAAAATTGAAATCATAAAATTAGCTAGAAATTAATGAAAAGAGCTTTGCCAAAGTTTATAGAATATAACTACAAATATACTAAAAAATGGAGTCTTAATATCTTTCTTGTTAAAACAGAAAGACCGAAATAAGTATTCAATTTATAATTCCAAACTAGTATACTATAAAACAAAGGCTAAAAATAAATGGCAAAATTAATTACATATATATCTTAAAATAGACTTTATTAATTTAAAAATAGAAACAAAAACTTACAAGTCTAATCTAAAAAGAAGAGAGAAATTGAACACCTACAAAATGAGAAACAAAAAGTTGATATAACAGTTTTGAGGATTTTTTTTAAATGTTCAAGAATACTATATGTGCTTGGACCAATAAATAAAAAAATCCCAAAGAAATGGGTGCTTTCTAGCAAAACACAAATTAACCAAATTGCCACAAGAAAGGTCACAAAATTTGAGTTGACCAATAACCCCAAAAATATTTTACAGACTGTTAAAAAATGATATTTAGATTAAAAGAGTAAGCATAATTTAATTATCTATTCACTTACATAATGACATCAGCAAATTAAAGGTGAACTGTGTGATTAAATCAATAGATAACAACACAATGAATAAAAGACAAGTCATCAGTTTAAAAACTAAACAAAAGGAAACTTCTTGAACAATATAAAGGGCATTTTTTAAATTAAAAAAGCCAGCATAATATGAAAAGTTAAAATTCGAAGTGAATTCTCATCAAAATCAAGAAAGCCCTCAATTACCACCATTTATTTTAGAGGGCAAAAATTATTTGCAGATAAAAGAATAGTGCAGAACAATTAAGAGAGTTTTTAAAATTATAATAGGCAACAGGAGAATTTAATAAAGTAGATATCAGATAAATATGTAGAAATAAATCATTTTCCTTGATATTAGCAATGGCCACTTAAAAACTGAACTGGAATATCCAGCTCAAAATATGGACAAAAACTATAAAATGATTAGGAGTAAATGTGATGAAGGAGATAAAATGGGAAATGAATAATGACAAACTACACCATCATTTTGGGCAAGAAGATTTCACTTTTGCAAATTCATCAGTTCTTCCAAAATTAGCAAATGTAATACTTAGTGGAGAACAGATTTTGCACAGTAACCTCTCTCACACATACTGCTTCACACTGACCACAAAAATAAGCTTCTCTGTAAGAAAGACTACAGAGGATTTGCTCACCACTCTATTCACAGTATTTAATTCAACACTTAATATTAAAAGTTTCCTAGTAAAGTAGCTGAATAAAACCTATTCCATTCATTCCATTGAAAAAAACGAAAGATTAAGTTCTAGAAAGGATCAGTCACCTCCAGAGGCACAGAGTTGCTTGGAAGTGTACTTGAAAGAAGAAAAATGCAAGATTCTTTGTATTGGATGTTTTATTTCAAAAGGAAACTCTTCTCATATTGTGGAAGGAACATCCCTATAAGATCATGGGACAGTATAGATGAGTTCCAGTACTGGCATAGCAGCTGACTAGTTTTGTGAGCTTGGTTAAGTTCATCGTTTCTTTGGTCTCAGATTCTCTATCAGTAAAAATTAGGGTGCTGTACAGATGAATGACATTAATAAATTATATCCTTAACCACCTCCTCCGTGGTCAGTCAGCTAAGGCACAGGCTATGAAAGCCATGGACCTGGGTTTGAGTAGACGCGATGGCCAGGATGGGGGTAGAAAGTATATAGTCCTAAATCACTACCATTAATAGGATAATAAAATTGTGGTTTATGAAAAGAATCCTAATCTTTGAGAGATAATGCTAAAATAAGTATGGATAGAGTGCTATTCATAGTGGGATTTAATTCAAAATTATCTGGGGAGAGTGAACACAGAATACATATATTATAGATATTATGTCACCTTATAGACGAATAACATTGGTCATGAATAAGTAACTGTCTAAACTTTATCTGTGCATTTTAGTATTCTCTTTATGTATATGTTTGACATGTCCCCTAATTTAAAATATTGTTATTATAGGGGCTGATCAAAAATTACCCTGAAACCAAAAGAGTAAAGAGTTCACCAACTAGAAATGACAAATCTAGTCGCTGAATAAATTTAATCTTCAAGATTCATTAGCCTTTAGCTGCAGGGTCACACTGTCTACAGCCTTTTGGCTTCGGTTCCTGCTGACGTATCAGCAGCACTATTATTTATGAAGTTACTAATAATGGTTTTCTAGGAGATCTCATTTATCATTTTTAATGTTTCCTCTCCTCCTTTTAAGTGGGCTGTGTAATGAGGAGTCCCTGTGCTCATGCAAATACATCATTAGCCAAAGGGATATTTATTAAAAATATCTAACTCATTGCTCATTCTCTCTCTCTCTCTCTTCACCTCTCCTTCAGTCTCAGGTTTGAAACATCTGAATTCCAGTAAATAATCAAAGAGCGAGAGAGAGAGAGATTTAAAAAGACAGATGGACGAGTTCCCATTCTATGCAAAGAAGTCTGCCTTCTGATACCAGAGGAAGAGAGCATTTGATCAAACTCTCTCAAGGGCTGCTGGAAGGCCATGTAGCACTGTGGCTTGGAATCAATCAGACTCACCTTTTCTTCAGTTTTTGATTTGAATATATCTGAGCTCCAGTAAATAATCAAAGTTCTTAGAGTTAAGCAGCTGTTCACAAACACATCAAATGAAACATAATAAGAAGAGAAATATTTCCTTCCCTCTAGAGTAAAAAGAACAAGACTCGGATAGTTAGCAGTCAAAAGGCAAAAATCTCTTTAAGACTGCTGAAATTGAGATATTCCGAAAAGAAAAGTCTATTTCACATTCTCATATCTAATTTCCTTTGCCTAGCAAAAAGATTAGTGTCTGTGGGTCCTAGACTAAATTCGCTGACTTGCTGATGAATTAACTATTATTTCCTTCCTGATCTTAATTGTTAACTTCTATGTAGCATTCCCCTTTGCAAAGATTCCCACTTTTTTACAATAGTTTCAGTGCTTTCTACTTAAGAAACATTAAAGCTAAATTATATGAAAGTCCTAGAAGACTTGAACTCTTGAAAAAAACTCCTCCAATGGTAGATTAAAAAAAAAAAAAATGGGGGGTGGACCCTGATAGCTCAGGTGTTAAGTCTGCCATGCCCAAGGATCCAGATTTGCCACCTGGGATCAGGAAGGGGGAGAAACTAACATGAAAAATTAAAGAGTTTCGCTTCCTCCTCCTCCTCTCTCTCTGCCTGCCTGTTTGCCCCACCTTCGTTCCTGCTGTTTCATTTCTTTTTTTTTTAAAGGGTGAATAAAATGGATAAAATACTTCAGACATGAGGCTTATTCAATTACATGTGATTAGGCAGCAGAGACTATCAAATCTGAGGAAGAGCTTTAAAAGATAAAAATGCAGAAAAGAAGATGCAAATGGTCAATCCAACTCCTTTCAAAAAAATCAACCTGAGCTGTCATTGTGTATATAGGATAGATGTTAACCCATACAATGAAGCAGCTGTTTCTCTATCAAGTTTGCAGAAAGGGTGTAAGGATATTTATTTTGCAGGTACTTTTGTTTCCATCATAAAAGGCTAAATCATGAAAGGATAAATAACTCCCAAACAAATCTTGTGGCAAAATGCAAAGTGTCTAGAGCAGCAGAAACAAGAGTCAAGTCCTTATTTCATCATTTGCTATAAATGTAAACTTGAATAGCTAATTTTCTTGGCCTGAACCTCCATCTAAAATAAGAAACAGTTATATTTAGTTCACAGTATTCTATATAAATTAAATGACAACAAATACAAAAATAAATGGCATAATACCTGGCCAATGGCAGGTGCTTAATAACAATGAGTTTCCACCCCATAAAAATATTAAATTATAATTTATCTGTCTTTTAAACCTCAGTCTTAATCATCAACAAAATCCTCCAAGAGAAATCTTCCTTATAAAATTAACATAGCAAATGTTAGTCTATAAATATACTTCCAGACTGAAAAATATTGGAGGCAAATAATAAAACTAAGGATTAGTTTTCAACATAATGTTTTCCAGTCAAAGATTAATGTATTTTTGGAAAACCAAATATAGTATCCAAGTAAAGAACAATAATCAACAGCTTATGTTTCTAATAAATTCATAAATCACTAATACCAAGTTGTCTTTAAAAAAAATGTACACTCATTTCTTACATCGCTATGCAAGAAAGAATCATTCCTTGCCCTTGGAAATTCTGCAAGCATTAAATGGGTCTCTACTGGCATGGGAAGTAAAGGGCCAAGCACTGTTTATCTCTGCTAGAAAAATCAGGCTTTGGCTAGATTCCTCCCTGGTCCTGCTCTGTCAACAGCAGGTGGGAAATAGGTTGGAGAATCACCCTGATGTACAGGAAACATAGATGGAATGGACACACAAGGACTAAGGTTTACCTGAAAATGAGCTTAAGAGGGAGCAAGGGAACAACAATGACAAGTGTCAGTAACCATATTAATAGGTTGGGACTTATTTTTCTTGGTTTTGACTAATGTTCAAATGCAAGAATTATGAGATGCCAGCATGGAAGATAGATGCTCAGAAGGAGAATTTACAGAAGAAATGGTCAAAAACAAGTTCCAAGACTCTTGGAAAGTAAGGGGCTAGCAAAGGATTTTGTATAAGGGACTATAAAGGAAACTGTAAGGTGATCCTACCCCCACTGCCCCAGCAACCAAGGAGAGGGGCAAGTGTCTGCCTTCCGGTCACTCATCTCCCAGCTCAGAGACCAGAATGAAAGTTCCTGCAGGTCAGACACGGCGTGCCCGACTTCTACCCCCGAAAGCCAGTGACTGTTTCAGGAAACTAACCTCTCAAGGTGGGATAAGAAATGCATGGATGCTTCCCAGATGTGGACCCTGTGGAAAACAGTCAGCCTAGGGATGTTTTACATTTTCTCAACAGTGCACTCAGAAGGAAGCTCTATCAGTAAGAACCTATGTGTTATCTACTATATTGAACATAGCGATTATGTTATTCAAACTATTTCTATTGCCTTACTTACTAATTCCCTCACTTGTACATTTCTAAGAAAGGTATATTAACATCTCCCATTAAGGTCACGCATCTCTAAATAGATTTTACTTTATATCCCTTAACATTATGATGTTGAGAACATAAATGTTAACAGAAAGCCAAATTTTCAGATGGAACATTTTCTCAGTATAAAAAATCTTTTTCTCACGTAATACTTTAGACCTAAAGTTTATTATTAAATATTAATAAGTTTTCTTCTGTAAGTATGTTCTAGGTATATTTTTGTTCCAACCTACTGTACTTAATATAGTTCTGCTATTTTGTTTGGATGTATCTTCTGAAAAAAAAAGAAAGGTTAAGAAGATTATGTTTATTTTTATATAATCATCAATAAAATAGTTTAATGAATCAATAAAATGAATAACTAGGTGGCACCCTGGTAGAACAGTGGTTCAGTCAATTGCCTCTGAATGAGCAAAGCTACACAGCCCTGGGTTCGAGCACCAGGTCCTGGAGAAAGAGACAGTGTAGACAAAAAACAAAATAAAAATGCTTCTTTCTCTTCATTCTTCCGGCTGGCCTTCTTACTCACCTTTATTCCTGTCTGAACCTCTCCTTTAAAAAAATTAAAAATAAGTAAAACGCTTCCATTATAAAAAGAGAGAGTCTATGTGATGCGGACCACGGGAAATCTGGGGAAGCATCCACCTATCAGGCGGACGCTGTGCAGGTAACAAAGGAGGTCTGCAAAGACTGTTCATATAAACAGAGAGAAAGGGATCAGCCTTAAACATCTGAAAGGACAAAGAGCACGGAGGCAGCTTATGGCATTATTAGACACTAGCCCTGGAAGAACTTTTTCATCTTCTCTTTCTCCTGAATGTTGACTCTGGTGGCTGCTACAGTGGAAGGAGGTGAATAAAAATGAAAAAGCAGAAGAAAATCATGTAATCTTTCCCAAACACAGGTGGTCTGCCCTACCTCTAACTGGAGGGCAGTAAAGAGAGAAAATGCATTGCTTTTGAATGTGTATTGAAGCACTGTTTGCTAGCTTGGACTAAAACCATTCATTCCTTAATCATGACTGAATTGTGAATTAAAGCGACCCAATGACAACCCATTATCTGAAAATGAGCTGAAATGACAATGAGCTGGAATGTCATGCAGGAAAAATGTTTCCTTAATAGAATAAAGTTAAAGGCACCACAGGAGACAAAAAACAGGGGTGTTTGATTTCATCCCACACGTAGGTTTGTTCAACATTTTGGACAAGATAACACTCACACACTTTCTCACACTTAATACACATGCATGATGGTCTCTTAAAACACAATCACTAACTCAGAGAAGAGTAGCCAACAATGCTGTTTTCCAAAAGAACCAAAGACAGAATTACTGGAATTACATGTGATAAGAGATAACTGTTAAAAGTCAAAAGGAAGGCCTCTAAGACAAATGAGAAGGGGATTAAGTGCCCTCCAGAGGAGTACAGTACTGTCTGTTGTTTAAACAAACCCAGATGGCCACTTTTGAAGAAATGTAAAATAATATGATAAAATAATACACTGAAACTTTCCTTATCAATGATCTAGTGTCCTGGACCTTAGGGCCAATTGAATAAAACATG
This sequence comes from Solenodon paradoxus, assembly GCA_004363575.1. NCBI lineage: Eukaryota > Metazoa > Chordata > Mammalia > Eulipotyphla > Solenodontidae > Solenodon > Solenodon paradoxus. The sequence continues at coordinate 379,668 of RJWH01000209.1, read as the reverse complement.
AATAGGTTAATACCGTACAGCTGAGCTGTATGCTTCTATCTTCATCTCTACCATAATATGTATCTTTATGTTTATCTATGGATTTAATATTTGGACTACAATTGATGCAACTAAAACACCAGATTGAATCTTGATCATAAATCCCCTCAGCTGCGCAAGTAGGAAGACTAGGGAATTCATTTAAAATAGGTATCTAGAAGAACAAATCAGTTTTATAAATTGATACATATCATGCGAGATACATGAGTATGATGCTGTTTGTTTTCTTTCAAATGAAGAAATGAAAAATGTGAGGGAAAAATAAATACCAAAATCATTGCATTCTCCTTTGCCTTAAGAATGCCTCCTTTCAGTCCTCCCCACGTAGGAGTGGGACCTTGGCTGCTGTGTGGACCCTGTACAGCAGGCTTATTCAACGGGCCACAGTTGCTTCATTCTATAACCAGCTCCCATAGTTGACCACACACATCTGCTTCCCTTCACGAGTCAATAATCTACGGCAGCTGTTTTCCAAAAATAACCTTTAAGAAGACCAAAGCAGCACTGAATGTAGATTCCATGGATTGCATTCTTTCCACAATTTTGTAGCTTGCCTGGGGTTTCTCCATCATCATGATAATCAGGAAACTGTTTTTTATTTTTTGTTAATTTTCCCTCCAGATACTCAGGGTAGAATTTTTTAAAAATCTGTATATGTGGAATCTGCACTGCATACTAAGAAGCTGTTAAAGGGTAAGACGAATAGCATCCACATCAGTTTTCTGCCTTCAAAGCTTAATGTTTATTATAATATGACATCGCAATGATTGATGGAGTGCCAGCAAGCAGAGGAACTCAAAGCTTTACAACCATTGAGAGATTATTAAACTCAGCAAAAAAATAAAAGTAAAAGAAAAATGATATAATAAAGCTGAATTTTTCAGCTTCTTGACTGCCAGGTCTTGCAATAAAAATATAGCTAAATTTTATACATCAGCATAAATCTTTTGGAAAAATACAACGCTCACTGAAACTGCCTAGGAAGGATAGGCTATATCTTATCCATAGCCAATAAGAGCAAGAAATGTGCCCTCAAAGGATTTAATTTTGGGTACCTGAATACAAACATGGTTTAGTTTTACTTGTTACTGTAAAATACAGCCTTGCTTATGCCTGTGTATCTTAAGGCACATATTTCCCTCTTAATGATAAATAAAACAGCACTGTGAAAGATTAAAAACAGCCGCTAGTTATAGAGCACTCTTAATGTACACTTTCTATTTTCTTCTCATTTAATCTAACAGAAATGTTTACTTTAGAGCAAGTAATATGTAAAAGGTACAGCTGAAATCCAAATCCAATCCCTTCAAACCAAAACTCATGGTCTTGATGCTTAACCTATCCTGCATCCAGAAGAATCAAAGTGCATGCGGCACAAAACATATGAAGAAGCTCAGAAGTGATTACTAGTTGCTGAAGGAACGAAAGCTCCTTTAATGACACTACTGCCATTACCAAAAGATTGGAACCAAACATAAGAACATTTTTATGCTTAATTTTTCCAATGTGCCTTCAGATTTCCAGAATTCCCTTTCATGTACCCTGAGGTCCATTTCTTTGGAAGCTCAACAGTTCTAAATTACATTAAGAAAACTATAAAGTAACAAATTCAGTATTTTTTATCATTCACAGGATATGTATTCTTCCACAGGATGTGTAAAATTGTGATATACTTGGAAAATCTTTCCTACAAATGACAACCGCATTGCGTATACTCTTAAAGAGAGGGCTTCCAGTCTCAATTTGGGCTAAACTAACATAAAATCATTCTATACTGACTCTGAGTTTCCTAACGGTAAGAATCTGTTAAACATGTTTCTGCTCCACACCCAGGACCACTGTGCATATTGATTTCAAAACTCATTAACAGTTCAGAGAAATAGACATAATTAAAACTCGTTTGTTTCTGTTTGCAGTAACCAAATGCTATTCCCTTCTCTGTCAGGTATCTCCAACTTCTCCTTAACTTATCTCAAAATAACTTGTTTAGCAGGTCATATGGGACAAGCTCTGTGCTATGTACTTTGTGTGTATTATATAATTTATTCCTTTTTAGTCCTATAAAGTAGGTACTACTCAATCATTTTACCAAAGAAGAAAAGTAGGCAACTGCCTCAAGTTACACTGCTACTAAGTAATAATACAGGATTTCCACCCAGTCTGTCTCACTATTGGACCTTTGTTTTTCACCACTAAGCTCTGAGAGTCAGATGAGAGTTCTGAACTCATCTAGTTTCAATCTCTCATTATATAGATGAGGATGCTTTACCCCAGAGATTAGCTGACATGTTCAAGAGCACAACTTGATTACCGATAGAAACGGGGAAAACCAATGGTTTGCTCGTCTATGCTTCTTCCACTGCCCCATATGGTCTTTTTCTAAAATTTAAAAATAGAAAACATTCTGAAATCCTACATAAGTAAATCTTCTCATAATCTGTCAATCTGACTCCCTGTACAGTGCTCAGAAGACATTCCCTGATGTCCTTGGAGTCTCCAAGAGTTGCAACTCACAGCTGATCTAGAGTGATGAACATTTTTAAGCTACAATAACAATACCCATAATTTGCTAATGGCTCTTACTATTAATGGGTTAATGGGATTTTTCCCTTAATTTTTTCTAATATGATTTATGATTATTCTTTAAAACTTTGGTACTCAAATTTGGTGACATATCGTAATCATCCAGTTGCTTTTAAAATATCCAGTGCCCACACTACATTCCAAATAAATTGGAAACTCTACAGGTAAGAAGAGGTAGGAGCCCCCGCACAGCCTCCATGACATAGGCAGTTAAGGCAAAGCCATGAAAGCCATGGACCCATGTTTAAGACCCAAAGACAATGGTGGAAAATACAAAACAAAATGACACAGGCATTAATACTTCTTAAAATTCTCACATGATTCCATATGCAATAAAGCTTTAGAACCAGGGTTCTAATAATTACTGAGACTTTAAAACAATATTTCTGAAGGTGTTAGATCAAAGAGCTAAACTAACACAATTTAACACTTATTAACGAAACTAATTCACCTTCCTCAAAAAGTATTAGAGAAAAATCTGAGATCAAAAAAACATAAATCAAACCAATGAACGCTATCTTCACTTACTTTACCAAATTCCTTTGAGCCAACATTACAAATACACAGAAACCCTTCAACGCTCACATCAGAAGAATAACCTGAGCTATCAGTCAAAATGAGTTATAAGACAGACATGCACTCACTGCTGTTTCTGAACATATGTCAGAGAGTAATACCCTGAAATATAAAGAACTACCCTCATAAATTAGGTGACTGATGACTGTCCTGTTTCTAAAACTAATTCTTAGTCCTTGATTGGGGACGTAAGTGAATGAAAACTGCATTTCAAGCATGTTTAAAGATTATAGGTTTTGAATTCCACACTAAAGACAATGTGATTGATTACTGACAGAATCATAAAACAGATCGAGAGGATTTTAATCATCGTGGAAAAATATTAATAAACGTAAAGCTAAGGAATGTCTTAATTGTACTTTCTAGTTTATAAAAAACTGAGCTATGGTAAATATTTGTATTTTCTACTTTTACTCAGGCATAATTAGCTGTTTTTTTTCCCATCATCTCTGTCTCTGTGGAAAAGGGGAAAGGGGTTCTTTTAATAAGAGCAGGCCGGGTTTTCTGAGCCCCAACCCTCAACGTGAATGAGTCCCCATGTTGGTGCAGCTGAGCAAGCCCATGACAGCTTTCTGGCTGGGTGCTGTGGCAGTGTCTCAGCGTCTCGCTAACACGTTCAGGCTTTGGCACTGATATTGCTTTAGTCCGACTACATAGTAAAGGGGCAATGCTGAATAGCTAGTTCTCAGAGCTTGGTCAATTAAAACTTGACTCAAAAATGCCTATTAAAATATTTCTGAATTTTTTGATAATTATATTGTGCTCTGATAACAAATTAGAAAGTTTTTTTCTTAACATTTCAAAAAAAATTAAGCTGACCTGAGCATAATTCAGGAAAGAAATGTCTACTTACAGGTATCATCCAGTTAGCCAGGTCACCAAACTTGGAAACCTGCATTGCTCCTAGCATTGTTAGATCGACATGTCCCCTGAGAAAGGAGAAAAAATAAAAAGCAAATTTCACAAGCTTTCTGGGCATTTGCTTAAATTACCAGCAACTTGAACAAATCACTAATTCTATACCCACAAAGTGCATTGGCACCCCAAACCCAAATCTGTTTTCAAATAGATCAGCTCAAGCTGATATAGAAAAAAATAACCATTATGGTTCTCTAAAAAACAACTATATTGTTTCTAAAACCAAATTTAACACAGGTGTGCTCAGTGAGTTTGTCTCCTTCCCTGAGGGAGCATGTGGCTCATTTTGAATAGAAAAATTACCTAGAAAATGAACACAGATTTTGTGCAAAATGTTAGGACACTCAGAAAACACCTTAAAAATGTTTCCTTCATTATAGTTGGCTCACGGATACAGATTCCATTTCAGGGAAAGGGGTTCTTTTAATAAGAGCAGGCCGGGTTTTCTGAGCCCCAACCCTCAACGTGAATGAGTCCCCATGTTGGTGCAGCTGAGCAAGCCCATGACAGCTTTCTGGCTGGGTGCTGTGGCAGTGTCTCAGCGTCTCGCTAACACGCTCAGGATGACTCAGCTCATTCCACGACGCGAGAAACACGAGGTGTTCCGTTATCACATACCCTCTAATCATCGCAAATGACTCATCGCTGGAGAAGTAAGAGGCTCCTGGAAGAACAGTAACTGTTTCCTTGCCTATACATGCACACACACACACAAGAAAAAAAATAAAGACAATTAGATTCCTGAAAGTATCACAGCGGAGAGAGAGTTCTATACCTCCAGTGTTTCAGGAAGAACTAAGAATTCCTTTGCCAAAATGCAGTGGCAGGGTGTGCTGTGGAGGAGACCCCGGGACTTGTCTGCCCGTGAAGAGGAGTATTTTGTACTAACCTTGCGCAGATTTCCCCTTGCATGAAGATAATGAAAAGCAGACTAACTTTTCAGTGTTGTTAATTGTCTGGAAATCCTCGATGGACAGCGCACTCCCCTCTTGCATACTAGTCCCAGCCTCCCGCCCTTTTCCCAATCCCTTCCGAGGCTGAATGCTCATAGGATACAAGGAAAGGAATCCTGCAATGCTCCTGTCAACAGTCAACATTACTGTAAGTCACAAGGATTGTGGAAGAACATGAGGAAATGAACCTGTGAAGGGAGTAACACGAGTACTCAGGTATTTCTTAAAAATCAATGAATAATCCAGAGTGCCCACCTAATTTCTTAGCATCATAAGGTCTAAGTCTTCTCTTTCTTCTTTCCATCAGTGTCTCTGTCTCTCTCTCTCTGTCCCACATCCCTCCCTCTTATCTTTCCTCCCTTGCTCCTGTAAGTTTTTATGAAAACCACGTGTTCTTCACCATTGTCCAGTGGGCTCTGCCACCACTGGAACTGCCCCCACTCCGCCCCGCCATCCCATTCCCTATTGGTAACCTCAGTTCTACTGCAAATGTCCAAGGGTTGGCTCTGTTTCATGTGTTCCTTTATTTTGTATATTTGGATCCCAGCTATGAGTGAGGTCAGCTGATATCTTAAAACCACAGAACTTAAAATCACAGAACATCCTAACAATGGCCAACAAAATTATCACACTTTCAAGAGATCCTCCTGAAAAGACCTCTTCCCAAACCCATACTTATATCTCATAGTAATGTAAGTTCAGAGCTAGAAAAGATCTTCAAGGTCATCCAATCCTCACACAACTAGTAACATCACCGGGCTCACATCAGAGCTCCTGTCTTATTGTGATCTATTTCCAGGTACCCAGGAAAACCTGGGTGGTGTCACCCAGAAAAGTACTCACATGTCCCTTTTCAAAAGATAAGTCAACTGAGAACTCTTCCATGCATGACTGATGTAACAGGGCAAACACAAGGGTAGAAAAGTTGTAACCCCAAGATTAGAGAAAAGCTCCTGGAGACAACAGGACCAGAGCTGTCTGATCATGGCCAGCTGTGTCACACAGCTGTACCCTCAGCTTCTCAAGTCTTGCCTGACAGCTAAAGTTTTCATCAATAGCCCCTCCATTTGAGCTCAAGTATAGAGAAAGACTATCTCATGTTGAAATATATATTCCCCAAAGGAGTGTGAATGTAAACAAGGGAAACATTCTTTACATTTTTCAAAGTACCATAAAGCTGAAAAATTTAGAAGATACTTTTTGGTATGGTTAGTAGGGGTTTTTAGACAGCACCTAAAATGGGAGGATTAAATGAAATAATGAGTATAAAGTTCTTACTCAACTACCTGGCACAGAAAAATGACTCCATAAACATTAGCTTTTATCATTATCATTGTTATTCCTCACACCAAACTGTATGCTACAGGGCCAAACAACTGGCTTCTACGGTTACACAGCCAGCCTGGGACTCCAAGTGTTAGGATCAACATAAGGTAACTAAACCTTATCCTAACAGAACTTTCACGCCCATTAAATTTGGTTCCTTATCAACCTCTGAGGTGGAAAGGCAGGAGGAAAAATTGAAAGGACAAAAAAGGAAGAGAAACATAAAAATCTCAGTTCTTGGCTGTCTAGGTGCTGAATGACAATGATTCCCAAAGGGCAGTCTCCACTGGCTGACAGTCACAGAAGACATTATTTACCACTTCAAAGGGAACTTTGATTTATAAAGCACAATGAGAATCACTGCTCTCGTGGCACACGGCAGAGGTCAGGGATATTTCTAAATCATGAGATTAACATGGTAGATCTTCAACGGCAGTTTCAGTCAAAGGTAAGTCATTTAACATATTATTTGTATGTTAAAATGTGAAAACAGTAGTCAGAAATAAAGAAAATGCAAAATGCATAGTAACATGAAAACTAAAACATGAACTTATCAGAAAGACCCAAGCACTACCTTTTGGATCTTTGTAAAACTCAAGTTATCAATAGCTGTTGCTCAATATATAGAGAAAAAGGCCAAAGGCCAGTAGGAAACTATGTGAGTCCAATTCAAAGCAGAGAGATCTCAAGTATATCACTTCATTTTTCTGGGCCTCAGTTTCCTAATCTGTATAACAAGTTCTCATTTGAGGTTCAAATGGTATAACATGTGAAAAAGTACACTGAAAACTATATAGCACAAGACAAGTGGTCATTTATTTTCATATAACCATATGAAATTATTTAGAAAAAAGAATGCTTAGAAATATTTCTATTACTTAGATATATTTTTAATATATCCAGAAGTATAAATCTTTGTTTTCATTACAAATTTCTGTAAAAATGCTTTCAAATTAACACAATGAGCTGGTCTTCTGGGTAATTTCCAAATTTGGGATATTGAGGAAACGATCAATTAACATTCTAGGCTCTCTAGCTCAAAGTATTTCCTCTCTTATTAATAGACAGCTCCAAAATCAAAAGCATCATAAATCCCAAACAGGACTTTGATGAAAGAGTTAGAATATTATTCATTTATTTTCAACTCAGCTTTCCAAAGGTAAAGGATTCTTATTTTACCAAGTAGTTTAAGATCATATACAGAGCTTCAGAAGTTGAAAAATAAAACTTGGGGCTTCATTAGGATTGAGCCACTTTTAAGCTCAATGACATCAGAAATGCCTACCATGCAGTAATTCATTGAAAAGATCAACTACTTTTCCAAGGCAAGTGGGTTTAGAAACTCAAGCCTAAACTTTGGAAAATGGAGTTATTCATTTTGCAAGCATTAACATCACAAGTTAATTAAACCAAGCATCAAATATTTTCACAGATCAATGAGCTATTGCTAAAGGGTACAGTACAATTAAATTTCAGCCGTGTTTAAATGTCATTACTTTCTCGCAGTGGGCCTTTCAGAGTTGAGTTGTGTTAACTAATTCAACTATTCAATCAGGAGCTGTTTGACTTCCCCAAATTCTAAGTATCAGACATCAATTCTACTTGGCAGTTGGCCTTTGTGTTCAGCTACTCTTCTGAGATTTACACATTCTACTTTTGAAAGTGAAGTAAGAAAAATATTGTATGGGGCTAGAATGAATAGACGTAAAAAGAAGGGTAAAGACTGTCATGTAGAACAAGGATTAGCTTCTCCCGGGCAGCCCCACTAAAAGGATGTGCAGCCCCAACATGGCATCAGAGCTGCTTCAAACAGAGGCAGTGATGAAGGTTAAAAGGTCTGATTCAGCTTTCCTCCTCTGGGAGGCTACACGTTTCTCTATATCCCAGTCAGATTAAAGGCTACACAAAGCCTCGGAGGGTTAGAACAAATGAAAAGATGAGGCTAGAGTCCCCATTTCAGAGAAAGTTCTTCATTTATTACTCATATCACTGGGTTGTACTTATTGGCAGATCACACCCTTAAGCACCCTTCTACCGCTGGAGGATGCTCTCCCACTCGGCAGAGGACTAGTAGACAGCAAATATCTCTTACAAGAAAAAACAATGCATCTGATCTTTTCTTTTTGCCCCAGTGAAACCAGTTCCCCGGCTTCTCATCTGGAGAAGGCAGACCTGCTTCAGCCTGGGACTGGCCAAGGGGAGTCACAAGCAGGAGATCCAGCAGAGGAGCTCCTTCTCCAGGCGCTCTAAGATGGTTGAGTTCCACTAGCTCTTTCTGGTAAGGGGTCCTCGTCTACGGCTGCCCCATAAGGACCCCACCCTGGGCTCGTAATAACTACCTGTAGTGCCTTACCATCCTTTAATCTGTCCATACCCTGGTAAATTGTCCTTTCCTTTAATTCTCCTCTTTAACCCACCTGAGACTACTATGAATAGACAGACCCCTGATGAACTGACCCACCAAAGCTCTTGCCAAGTATGTAGCCCCAACTGCAATTTCTTCTTTATCATTACCTGCCCTAAATAAGAGACCTCTGACAAGCAAGTCAATCACAAAAGGAATGAAGCAAGCTTCCCTCCCCTTCTCCACGAAAAATGTAGTGAAGCACCCTCCAAAACAAACAAACAAACAAACAAACAACAACCAAAGACGCAAACCCAACTCCTTGCTATTATCTGGAATGGAAAATAGAAAGAAAAAAAAAATCCACTGTAAAAATAAGTATGGAGTGAGTTTACCTGCATTGATTAGATCTGCATCAACTTCATTTTGTAGTGGATAGGGACCCTGTCAAATAAAACACATGTCCAATTAGTAAAAAACAAAAATTCTCAATGAATCACACACTAAAAATGTAACAGAAGCAACTTCTCTAAAAATCTTAGGACCTTATCAAAAGACTTGAAATGAAACTTTTACAAATAATTCTGTTTCTGCGGCTCTATTTGTCATGTTGATCAATCTTTTCTACACTAATAATTATGAAAAGTGAATGAAGAATATCTTCTAAGAAATACCAGAGCTTGAAAGAAATATTAAGCTATTAAAATATGAGTCAGTAAGACAAAAAGTAATTATTTAGTACCTAACCTTCCTGATAGTATGAATGAATACAAACCAATAACTGAAGACAAGGAGAAGCCATATGTTTACAATTTAGTATCCAAGTACCCAAGGTTTGAAATTGGGGTTCTAACTCTATCTCTTAATGCATTTAAGTTTTGATATTTTATTTTTCCTTTGCCTGGTTGTTCTCAGTAAGATTGTTAAACATTTTGTGTGTATTTTTTATATGATATCTCTTTTGAATGAAGTATGTGATTTCAAAACAACACTACATTAAATTAAAATGGAAAAAAAATTAAAAATGACAAAGACATGAGATAGCATCAAGATAAGGAAATAATGGCTAGGAAATTCTAATATACTTTCTATAGAAGAATCAAACTATATCCTTTAAATAAATTGAAGCAGTGATCGCTGTTTTAGATTCATGACTACACCATGGATAATTCACACTGAATTATCTCCTTCTCTTCAAAATAGGAATAGGTGTCTCTAGGTTAACTAAACAGGAAGCTGAGGTCTCTGGGAAGCAGGTACAGTAGGGGAGAAGGAAGCTGATAAAACAACAGAGGAGAGGCAGTCAGAAAGTTCCTCGAGTCAGGAAACCATCTACTACACGTTCAACTACCACCATTTTATGGAAAAAGTTAAATATCTTATGATGACAAAAAGAGAAAAAAGAAGGTTGGGAGTTTTAACAATTCTCAGTTAGATGGTTTCACTCTATGTACTATATCATTCTCCATCAAAACTGGATAAGGAAAACTTGAATTTCTATCTTACCAAACCCAGGACTCCATTTTCACTTTGCAGGTGAACAGTGATATTTGGATCGATATAGTTGCTGGCCAGAAGTGGGATTCCTATGCCCAAATTAGCTGGAAAAAGAGATGTTAAGGTCCAGCATATAAAAGGTAGAGATTATGCCATAAACCTTCTATGTGTAGAACAGAAATCTTTAAAGGCATTTGCTCTAAATGTAATCACTGAATACATTATTCAAACACCCTCCAGACAATAGAGTCCCTGTCGCTAGTGTGAGAATAGAAGGACTGTGTGACCTCTTCCACTACAGGTACAAATAAACCTGAGGCAGGGAAAAACAAAATAAAACACCCAAACCTACTGACTATCTTTTCGCCTGTTGACTTGGTTGATTCATAAATAGCTTGCCGATACCGAAGTTGGAAGATGACGTACTATTACATTAGCTTCCCCTACGTGAAGTCTCACCATTGACACAGGTATAAACTGGAAAATAAATAAAAATAAGGGGTTGGGGGTAAAAAGAAAGTAGAAAAAGAGAGTTCTCCCAGTCAGTATCAGTCTGAAAGATAATATTTATGAACTAGTAGAAGTTCACACAAGGGAAATAATGGCATATTCTAATTTCTTTAAGTATGACTTTACTGCATTTGACATTCAACAAGAACTTTATAAAATATTATTTATTGTATTATTAGTATTATACAGCTGTCTGATGTAATGAAAATTAGCAAAAGACAGTCTCACTATTATTTAAATGCATTCCAAATCCAAAAACTGATTTACTAAATTATCTCTACCTACTTCTTTTTTGACAAAATATCTAAAGCATAATTTGAGACAGTCACTGAATATTCTTAAACATTAGAAATAAAGTATACACTCACAGGCTCCTTGACAAGGGAAATGGTGTTGTTAAGAAGTTAGATCTTAAGTTTTAATGAGTTTACAAATGTCAGAAGAGAAAGTGTAACAAGTGCTTCGGAAATCTGAAACCTTCATCTTGGTTAATCTGCTTTCCCAATAAGCTCTAGTCAAGTGCCAAACTTGTTCTGAAATGCACTGTTTACCAGAAAACAGCTAAGCAAATTTCTGGCCACCATTTTGTTTCCAAGAAGGCAAACAAATGATAATTCTAATTTCATAATTTTGATAAATTTAAGTCATATGCCACATTTTATAAACACTGATCAACTTCTTTAAAAGTTACAACGGTTTAGAGAAGAATCACTGTTCAGGAAGCCTAGGAGCTGGATGAATGTGAAAAAAGTGAGAACTGTGCTGTCTTTGCTCAGTCCCAGAAGGATAAAGGATACCAAACATGCCGTCTTCAAATTCAAGAGCTGCCCGTTTGATGATGCGCTCCCTAACATTGTCTCCAGATTTACCAGATTTGGTTTTTGCATCTCCCTCTTTCCGGACTGATAAACGCTTTAAAATAAACAGATATAAATTATTCATGATTACAATATGCCTTATATATTATCAATGCTGAAATTAAAAAATTGTATTGGAATTGGAAAACATTAAAGTTTCTCCTACTACTTATACTGAGGTAAATCTGCAATGTATCAGAGAATTTTAAAAAAGAATCACATGGGTAATACTGAATGGCAGAAATAATTCAGCAAGTGAAAGAGGTCCGATTTGTTGAAGAGGAAAATAGACTTGTTCTGCCTCTGAAATAAATAATCCTTCTGATACTGTCACACTGATTGCTATTACCATCATCCTTAAGACTCCTACAACCAAATTCTCATCAGGAGCTCAGGATGAAGCCAGAACAAAGGAAAAGGAACAGACTTTGGAAATCTGCTTTCGCACGCCTGTCAGAATGTGCTTATTATCAGGTGTTGCTGCTGCCAATTGCCTGTTTCCAGCTTCATTGTCCAGACTAGTTTTACAACAAGTGCATCACAGGGAATCAGAAATATCCAGAAACCAGCCATGTCTGTTATTCGCTCTCCTCAATGCAGATGTGGGCTCCTCTTTGAAAATGTCCCATCCTTTCTCCCTAATTACCTAACACTAGTTTTAGATGGCAGAATGCTTTTCTGTTTGATGACCACAAAGTAGAGGACATCTCTTGAATTCCTTGATAGCTTCTACTGCATGTTTATTCTGTTGCTGATTCCTTGACACATCTGAATCTTCATTACCAATTTTGTCCCTAGTTGGTCATTCTTCAGGGTCTCAGTAGCTTTGAAATACCTGCAATGTTCCTGGTACCCAGTCCTTACCATCCTCTTATCCCAGCTGCCCCAAACCCAAAGCTAATGGGAAATGATGTCCTTTCTGGTCTCTCTAAGGTGCAAAGCAACTTCAAGATAGAAAAGAGTTTTGGATTGCCATTTTGTTTCAGGAAGACAAATGATTTGATTTTCATATATCTTAATAACTTTAGGTTATAGACCATGCTTTACCAACACATTTCTGAACAATCAAACATAAGAGTCCAGCAGGTGTAAAGCTACCAAAGACCTAATTTATTCTTCTCAACCCAGTCCAAAGGATAGCCAGTCAAAAGGCTGCATCATAAATTAGGAAAGTTATAGAAGCTTGGAAGAGACGGCCTGGAGAATCATAAAATTTAGTGATATACACGAATGAACACAAGGCACTGCTGTGTGAGATGGACACTAGGAAGATGATCACGTCCCCTCATCAGGGACACAGGAAAAACTCCTACTAAGCTCCAAAGCAAGATACGTGATTCAGCTCCAAGTCCCTGTCATGCTGAATGGCCCCACAGACACATGTATCTGATACTCAGATCTGTAAACAATGACAAAGAAGCTAAATTAATTACCTCAATTCTTTTCTCATATTTTTCTCCCTTTATAAGGCGATGTACATAAATCTTAGGGATATGGATGTCTTCTGGGGCAAAGGATCCAACATCTACAATTTCTTCAACCTAAGAGAAAAAATATTAAAGGGTGAAAGCTTAAATTGAATTTTTTTTAACAAAGTATATGCATCTCCACCTTAGGTTGGGTACGCGATGTAAGAATACACACATTTTAAAAAGGGGAGAATATATATGTGTGTGTATTGTAATATATATCATACCTTCTGGATTCATAAAAGACATAAAAAGAAATTCAAATACATGGGTCTGAACAAAAAATGCAGAACAAAAAGCTCTAGAACTTAATCTGTGCCTAAAACAGCCTGAGTTACGAATTTTGTCAAATGGTCTGTCAGTACAGCTGCTTGAACTTTTCACAAATTACAGTCCAACTATGTGAAACTTGAAAGCACATTCCTTAAGCCCAGCCCAGATTCAAAATTAATGGGAAACTTATCATATCAAAGACAAAAATCTGTAACATCTGCTTGGTCAATTGAAGAGCTTTTTAAATATAGATACAAATGCTATTTGTAACAGTATTTAATTATTCCTGCAGTTAGCTTCCTAGGATCGTGATAGAACTGCAATTGCTGAATTTTTTCTTAAAGAAAGATCATTTATTTTAGCATAGAAATTACAGAAAAGAAATATTAACTATAACTAGAAATACTCAATATAATGAGAATTAAAGTCATTTACAGAGCAAAGAGGGATTTTATAGCAATATGAAATGCTCTCAAGTTAGTATGCTATTTTAGAATTTGCAAAAAAAAAAAAGACAAAGTCACTTTGACTTTCACATGAACATAAAAAAGTATTTGGAAGGTCTAGAAAAACTAAGGTCAATACTTCTGTGATCAAAGAATCATCAATCTTGTGCCAAGAAAAAACATCCTGAATATTGTGTGTTCAACTTAATCCATGCTATACCCAAAGCAAATAACTATTAGCATAAATGAACTGACTCACAAGAGAAACTGCATTCAACTTGTCTCCTAAACTAGTAAAAGAACTCTCCAGATGTCTGTGAGGTTAAGTAGTCCCCCTCCTGTTAGTCTACCATGAATGACCACATCACCATTCTCCAACAAGGATAGAATACCAAGGATTACAGAAGTCATTTTAGGGACTGTGTACTGCTCCCAAATAGCTGAAAACTAATAGGACATGATGGATAAGCACTATCCTCTTTAATAAATAGAAGGTTCTTGGCCAAGATCAAACAGTAACTTCAAGAAAGTCATTAAACAGGAGGGCATGCAAGCTGAAAATGTGAGTAGAGATGCATATCTACATTCATCTGAGACTGAGCTGAGGGGGAGAAAAGGGGACTTTCTCTTCCTCTCCAAGCCTCTGTCCCATCATTGCACTTTCTCTTCCTCTCCAAGCCTCTGTATGCTCTGGTAGTTCCTATCTGAAGTGGTCATGGTCATCATTGGGTGAAGAGGACGCAGAGGTAGGAGTGCAGTGCTGCTAAGCACTGTCGCTACCGCTTCAATTGGCTGGAACTTTCAGCCAGCAGAGCTCATTCACATCTCTACATTTATTTAATTTAAGGCTTCAGCAAAGTTCTTGACTTTAAAAATGTATGTGTGCATTAATGCATTATCCTGAGGATTCCTACTGAAGACTTACTGTTCACAAAAATATCAACCATAGAATTAGTTAAAATAGTATGAGTTGTCAACAACCTAAACAGTCAGCAACAGGATAATGGTAAATATATATGGTGCATCTGCATGACAAGTCAGTATTATTCTCTTATTCTCTTTTTCAGGGGGTGAAAAAAAACCACCAATGTAATTTTTTGGAACTGCTATAGAACCAAGTTAGTTAGTTTTCCCAAGTAGGAGCCATGTAAGTGGGGGATGTGATAAATCCTTAGTTAGACATGTACCAATAAATACGTTAAAAAGAAAACAGAGACTCTAACAAAAACTGTGGACTTCCAAATGCTAAAAGCACTTACAATACTATAAAATAAAGGAAACCCATTTTTTTGCCTCCATTTTTGAAAATCATTATGCAAGTTTCTCTCTCTATGCCTAATGCTGCTCCAGAAGTTCAGGTATCTGTATCTCTTACTTGAATTACTGTAGCAGCTTCCTAATGGGTCTCCTTGCCTTAACCCTTCAGCAGAGACGAGAAACATAATGGAAAAGGAAAAAAGAATTATTTCTCACTTCAACCAGAAATTGTGCTGACCAACCACTACTTTCCTCTGCTTCTGCCAGAGAAAATTTCTACCAAAAACAACCAACTAAGACAAAGTTTCTTGGCCAAGGATAATTACCTCATGACCTGCAGAACAAACAGAGAGAATTGCTCCTGGTAAAACAACTCTGATGAGAAACGGGCATTTGACTCCATGTAATCAGTTCCACACTCTGTCATCCTAAAGTGAATGATTTTCATATTGTTGAAAACGCATGTGCAGCATTTGTCAAAACAATATCAACACTGACTAGGGCTGAAAACTTCTATACCAAAAGCAAAGCTTCCTCAGAGTTGGTTAGCAGAGTTACTAGCAAAGGAAGAAAATATTTGAAGTACAAACCAAAAGAAGAAACCATATGTTTTCAGACAATCCACAAAGAGTTTAAAAAAAAAAAAAAGAAAATGAAGAGGCAGAACTATCTTAATGCTGGCGACAGACATGGTTGAAGGCTTCTGTGCCTGTTGTGACGAAACCTGACAAGGAAGGGTAAGAAGTGACATGAGGGGTAAGTCTCGTGAAGTCACGTGGTGTGGTGGAGTCAAAGGAAATCTGAGAAGAAAGATAAATAAGACAAACTTGTAAAGAAAAAGTCAAAGTAAAAGCTAACAAAAGCACTCACTAACCATGCAGAAATGCACTTCCCTCAGTCAGAAGTGGGTAAGACATCGAGTATAAAGAACAAAGAAAAAGCCTCAGTGCAAAGCAATGGGCACGTGTAAGGTTCTCAGACAAAGTCACAATGGAGGAAAGGTAGCTGAGAACGCCCAGGCACCCACCTGGCACTGTGTACAGCCCTATGTGGCACCATCTGGTACATCTATAAATCCACACTTGATGCTTCTCTAATTAGTGCTTGCCTCCAGTCATCAGCTGGAAAAATAGGGGCTAGGAATGTTCATTATTATTGATCTGACTTTATTTGAAAAGGTTACTTTGCTCTGACCTGCACTCCTCCTACTTTATAATCCTGAAAAGTTTTATTTTAAAGCTCAGAGAAGGATAAGAATTCATCCTTGGATGACAATGTTTTTGCTCTTACTTGACAAACATTATTTATATCTCAGGTAAGGGAAAAGAGATGCTGTCAGGGAGTAGCTTTCTTATTTTTTATTTTATTTCAGTGACAACTTCAATCTGTTACAGCCACAAACTCGAGTCCGACCCTGAGACTGCTTGTGAAAACGCTGCGCACCTGCAGACCTCGCCATGTCACACAAGTGAGGGCCGCTGTGGACGAAGGGGACCACAGTGCAGACTTGCTTCCTGAGTCATTTTAACTTTCAAACAGATTTGGGAGGAACATTCATCTTTTGTTAAGAAATAAAAAAGCAGACAACAAGCAATAATGTCTAGAATCATAAAAAATGCTAAGTAACCCCAGATTAGCAAAAAGCTATAGAAGACTAGACAAGTGGAAGAGGACGCTATGAGCAATAACAAACACAGATACAAGCCAGGTGCAGAGATGCCCCAGGTGCCAACTGAACCCTGAGAACAGGTACGATGGAAAGAAAATGTGTACAAATAGGGAGATCAGCAGGCAGGGTAATCTTCTCAAAATTCAAAGGAGCAAAAGAATAATATATAATTTTTTAAATCCAAAGAAGCAAGAAGATGCCTATTTTCTCAAGTGTCCTGCTAAGGAATGATATGACTAGGACAAAAATATAAGAGGAAAATGACATAAAATCTAAATAGGCCTGAAACAAATACATATGGTCTGATGGCTTCATAGAAATTAACAGACTGAAAAAGTGAGTGGTTATTAATGAACTGGCAACCTTAAAAAATGGTGGTAAATATAATTTAGTCACTATTGATTGGATCTTATCCAAATGGTCATTATCCAATGTCCAGTGAAAAGCCGATGAAAGAACATAACTGTATCAGGAAAATACATGCATGCCCAGAAAGTCAGGGACCTAGGGATGGAACATGGTAAAACACATTTAATGTGAGCGTAGAAGAAGAAAACATATCATACTAATGATAAGTCATTTGAGTTGTTGCCAAATTAGAGATGTTGACGACACATTTTTAATATCAATGACAAAACTGGCTCAGAAGTAAGATAATGGTGTCATGAGAGATGGCAATTAGTTGAACATCATCTCTTCATAGTCTGTTGATGAATCGACATTGCCTCCTGACAGGTTCTCTCTCTCAGAATTAAGCAGTGAGAGAAAGCACGATGTGCTCTTCTCTCCAAAAAGGACAAACTGCTTGGTAAAGTAGAAATGATGGAAACCCTAAAAGAAATTGACAATATAAAATTAGAACTTGTAATAGACCAAGAACTGCATCCTGGACATACATAGAAATGTATCCTGGTCTTTGAAGAAAAGCAGATTTCAAAATGTTGAGAGAAAAAGTAAGCAAGATCAAATGGTCAGAAACTTTAAATGACACAAGGACTTATGAGACCCTCCAAACCCCTATTCAGATGATCTGAAAACAAATCCCCATGAGGATAAAGACAATGGTATGCAGATAAACCAGTAGAAAATAACAAAGAGCTATGTTTTAAAGAGCTATATTTTAAAAGGAGTCATACAAAAGAAAAACATACATGACTTAAAACAAATAAAATTCCCATAAAATCTTAAGAACTATGCCAAAAGTTACAAAACCAGAATGAGATGAGTCAAGGCCTAAATGTTAAAGATGATGCAAGAGTAGTTTCTGGGGTGATTCTGCTCTGGTTGCTGACAGAGAAATGAGATCATTCTGAAACGGAAACCACCATCGTTGCTGGAGAGACGTAACAGGCGAGGGGGAGGAGGCAGGCACAGCAGTCCAATTCTAGTTTGCTTCTGACTTGCCCATCAGGGAGTCGGAAACAGCAGAACGCATATACGAAGGAGAAACTGAATTCCAAAAAGAGGTATCAAGGTTCTCTAAACTTATTCTAGGTTAAAGACTCACAGAAATTTTATATCAGGATTCTCAAAGAGCCTAAAAATACGGTCACAATTATAAGTCAAGTGAAAAAGCAGAGATAAGTCAGCAGATGCAGCAAAGCAAATACACTCCTTTTCAAAATGGGAGCTTGACTCACGGCAGTATTCTAAAATGAATTATTAAACAGATGGTCTGTAAGGTCATAAACAGAGGGAAGACTATTGTTAGAAATGTTTTCCTCGCAAACCAAGCCATGCCGAAGAACTTCATTAATTTTCAGAGGAGACTAGAACATTGGCAGGCCAAAGAAAAGCATAGTGTATGACCATGAAGTACCCAGCCAAGTCCCTCACACAAGAGTTTTATAAAATGTGACTTGCAGTCATTTGTTTAAAATGAACAAGCATGAACTAAGCACCCACTAGATACGGCAATGATTAAAACAGACAAGGACGTGGATGTACAGACATGTAGATAACTACTTGAAGAAGCACAAAAGGATTTAATAAAATGACAAAGCCCTGGAAGGCTCCAACACTGGGGCTTTTAACATCGGAGGAAGATAAACTTCTTTAAGAATTTGATGAAAGCTACAAAGTCTAGTTACATAAGAAGACTTCACCTATAAAATCCCTCATAATGTTTCAGGGAATTGATCCATAAGTATCCCCCCATTCTACTCTCCAGTCTCAACTGAACCCCAGATTAGAAGATAACCCCTTCTCTGGTGATTTCATGTCTTTGTTCAGCATCTTTATCAAGGTCTTATATCCCAATTTTTAACTTGTATTACCTGGTATATCTTCTATGTCATGTAAGCTACTTTATATCATCTCTGGAACAAAATGGGTAAAAACTAAACTATGTATTCAATTGAAGAATGGTGCAAAACCAGAAAACTAATAGAAAATTGTCTCTCCTGGTTAAGAAAACAAAATGGACCAATAGCAACTGAATAATCAAGAGTTAACATTACAAATAACAGCCTAATCATTTTTGTTGGAAAGGAAATAAAAGAGTTTAGCTAACCACCAGCGCAAGACTTCGATGCCCAAGACACCTAAAGAAACTTCCCTTCTCCGCTCGCTGTCCAACCTCAGAATTGATGATAATCATCTTCAACCAAATGTCCCTCATCACAAAACAGACACGGTTCTTCCTCCCTACAGTCTCATTTAAAAACACTAGATGAGAATTGAAATGAAGTCGTTTTGAACTTTGTGGAAGAAAAGCTTTTCACCTGATATAACTTACTAAAACTATGAGTAGCAGGACATAGTGATCAAAAAAGTAGGAATATTACTTCATAGCTTATCCCAGTGGTTTTTGTATTGTGGGGTAATTGTTTCTGGAAATATTTAAAAGCAGTTTTATGTTGTGCTCCTATAACTGAACAGCTAAATGTCAGCTGTGTCCTTACATGGTCCTCAAGGACCTGGGACCCAGGGCTGCAGGGAAGGAAAATTAACTAGATGGATGGATGGATAGATAGAAAAGCAGTTTATGATAAATGTTAGTTTCATTTCCGTGACTCTAATACCAAGTTCAAACAATACCAAGTCCATGCTGGCATTTTGCTAACACTTTTTATTTGACCAAAAATGCCAGTCTTCACTAAACATGCAACTTAATATTCAGGCAGCATAATAAATATCCAAGCTTTATTTGAAATATCTCCTTTTAAAAGGAAATTCTGTTAGGATGGTAGTAAATGCAGAGAAGTAATTAAAATGAATACCTCTACCCAAAGGAATTAAAATATTTCTAACACATTTATTCAAAGCATCAGTCTTATCTATATTAGCAGGAAAAAAATGCCATTATCACACACCCCAAGGAAAACAAAGAGACATGATATAATTAATACAATTAAACTAGGAACACTTTCAATGAAGATACTCATGGAGAAACAGAGAGAAAGACAGTTTGTGTTGAGTTTTACAGTCACAGAAAAACTGCCTATTAATGATGCCAACTAAAACTTTAAAAGGTTACTCTGTAAGAATGTTTCCTTCACTTCAGGCTGTTAATCATCCTTGGAGCTTTTTATAATCCAAGAACACAGTATTTAACACAAACTTGAAGGAGAATTGGGTTAAACTCTACCATTTCCAGAGCACAGTTAATGGCTACTTAATCTAACAGAGATTGTGACTCAAATTCAGCATGTGAATGACTCAATAATTCCTAAATTTAAAATCATTGAACATGTGCAGTAAATAAGAGCTTTCTTTTTACATTTTATATTTTAAATATTCTCCATATGCTTTCATTTCTGTGGAGCAGTAAGCAAATTGGAATCCTATTTATTTCATTAACAAAATGAACAGGCCAAGGTCTGTTTATCCTGATTTAGTGTAAGAAAGGTAGACATGAAATGCAAAAATAAATACACTTCAAAACACAACACCTTCCTTATTCTCTGTAGTTCAGTTTCTATAACTAGATCTTTGAGTCCTCAAAAAGGTCAACATATTCATTATATGCTCAGCTGTGATTTCAATATCCAGATCGCATTAACTTCCCTAGTCTGGATAGAAGAGACACACAGTCTAATGACTGGTTATCACTGGATTCCAATTCCAGTGATCATAGGAACCAGTCCTCTGAGGTCACCATTCAAAACAAAGGCTGAAACCTACCATAAATAAAACTGACTGAGGCTCTAACGCTAAAATGTTTTCTTGGCATATAAAGCTTATGCCCCTAACAATACCATTTTTAAAAAGTTAGGAATGACAATTATAGGAAGACTCTTGATTTGTTAGAAGATTTTCCTTATCACATAAAAGTGCTATTGTTGATCAAAAATAGTAATTCTCATTTTTGTCCATTTAATTTTAATCTCATATATTTCACTAATTTCTATAGTTCAAAAAAAAAGATGACAACAGATGTGAAATAAAGATGTTCCAGCCCTTATTTCAGTCATAGTATCATCTAGTACTGCGTTCTTATGTGAACCACTTAGAAACGTTTCATCTCAAAAGTGTGAAAGTTGAACTTCAAATGACGCCTAATGTTCTTTCCAGTTCTTGCATGCTATAAGTCTATGTTTGTTCCTGGATGTTCTATAAAAGATCTTAAAGTACTTACTTTAATGTAAATACTTTTCTATTTATTCCGGGGTGTTAAACAGTCTAGATTAACCCCCGATATCGGAATACTTCGCTAAATATGTGAGTATAATTACATGTCACTTAGTGTATCAATACCCCTCTGTACTTACGTATTTGCTATGTCAATTCTCTCCTGTTGCTGCATTTACAACATCAGTTTATTTGCAACCAATTTATAACCTTTCGCATATCTAGCTAACTGCCATATGTCTTGTTGTGCTTTAGTGGAGTAATAAAAACCTACTGAATGAGATGCTCTCTATTGCAGCCAGCATTAAAAGGCACACCTTGAGATTAAATGATTGCAGAGAAGTCAAGGGAAGGTAGTCACAATAATAAAGAAGGGAATTACAGAACAGCAGGTGGGCAGATTATCAAGTATTTCTATGCAGAGCCCAACAAAGGCCTCAGATACATAGTCATCAGGAAGAACCACTGAGCAGAGGCTTTTTCCTATTTTTTTCTTTTCTCTCTTTTCTTTTGGCTTTCTTAGACCATCGCAGGATAACGGTGACAATCAAGTAGAATGGGTTGGAGATTTCTATGTTTGCAAAGTGATCCTTATATTTTAAAACCGTTGGCTTAATGACTCCAACATTCAATGAGCACCTTTTATGTGCAAGACGTTGTGCGGGTGCTGAAAAGTCAAGTAAGAGAAAGTCAAGGTCCAGGGAGGAGGAGAAAACGGCTGATTCCAAGATAACATGTGACCAATGCTCCACTGTAGAAGAAAAGCTCCGCTAAGATGGGAGAAAACACGTCACTAAAAGCAGGACCGCGAGCTCACTCCAGGTCCAGAGCAAAGGCCTGGACTCAAGGAAGGATGCGATCTTTGGGGGCGGTGGAGAGACTGCATGTGGAAGGATTTGGCGCCCACAGGGACTAACATGCAAAGAAGTACAACATTTTTATTTTCCGAATGAGGAATCTAATTTTGGAAAAGCTATCAGAAATGGCAACAGCTAACCTGAACAAAAACTAAATGTGATTTCTTTCATACTTCAAAAACTCACAAGAGATTTCACCTTAGCTAATGCTGCTATGGCATTTTCTTTTGATTACTGTGGCTTCTCTCCAGAAAGAAAAAAAATGTTAACACCTTGGCAATTACATTCTCTCACATCTATTAATTTTTGGTTGTGCATCTGGATTTTCTAGAGGCTTAGTAAAAGGCCCCCGGGAAATTTAAATATATTCTAATTTTAGGAAGTTGCCATAGGCTATCCACTCAAATAACCATTGATGATACATTCAGAAAGAAATGCATTTACAGGAAATATAACCAGTAATGCAAAAGGGGTCAATGAGTTAGTTATGTTTGTCCCTTCTTCTCTCACGTATATCTTGCCTAAACCATTTATGTAAACCATAACTTTAAAATGTCTTCTTTTTTTAGTTGTATTCTCAAACCACAAAGATTTGGAGAGTAACTCCTAAAAAAAAAAAAAAGCAACTAATTTTTCAGATGAAACAATCTTGCATAAGCCCTAATTAGCACTTCAGTATTTGTAGACTAGATCTATATTTGAGGTGGAAAGTATGTTTTTTGACAAGGTCTCTGGGAGGAATGAGGAAAGCCACTATTATTTTAACAAGAATGACTTTAAAATCACAAGTTAAATTCTTAACACCAACATGGAACAAATCGATAAGTAGGTCAAAAGCTGTTAAACTAAAGAAAGAAAACTTAGTAAAGGAATCTTTGTCCTTTCTCAAAATAAGACAGGTTTGTCAGAGCACATCCCCTCAGCTTATATCAGTCATACTGCATCTTCTTATTCAATAACCTTTCAGGCGAGTCTATCATAAGTAAAGAATCTAGACCATTAGATTATATTAGAAATGCCCTCTGGCTTTTTCTTCCCTTTTTCAATAGTCTTTGTCCTCATTTGCAAAGAGATGATTCTGTGGGAAATCACAGCCCTAAGTTTTAGAGGGCTCTCTCCAGACAGTGAATCAACAGAGCACCTGACCCATGCCTTATTTTAGGGACTTATTTAGGGACCAGTTCTGGTTAGTCTCTAAGAGGATTAGTCATCTTTCCTTCCAGAACTAGGTTACTGCTGCAGGTTCTTATGCTCTTCTTCTTCTAGTGTACTAGCTGTAGCTGATCAAGTTTTTGACCAGGGATAAGCAGCCAGGAGGACTGACTACCCCATGGGGCCCAAAGAGCCTCATAGTTGCAGAGCAGACACATCCAGAACAAGCTTGCACTTCCTCTTCTTCCCTCTTAAACAATTCCTAAGTGGAGAGTCAAGAACACCTGGGAATAAAACACTAGAGACATTCTCATTTAAAAATAACAGTAGTTATAACAACATATAAAATAAAAAAAACACAGAGCCAATAAATATGCATCTTGGACTCTCATCAATAATCAGGTCAGTTAAAATCAGAAGACAGCACTTTTCATGGAGCAAGTAATAAAAAAATTAAGTATAAAATCTATGTTGTTGAGAATGGTTCAAAATACTACTTTCACATATCGCTATGGGGTTGTCATTGAAAGTACTTTCCTGAGAACAATCTAGCAAAATTCATCCATTTTGCAAAAGGTTGATACACAACCCCCAAAATCCACTTCCAGGAATTTCATCAAAGAAAATAATCATATGCTATATGCAATATAATAATACTTAAAATTTGTTCAATGAGTAGATCTTAAATGTTCTCACCACACACACACACACACACACACACACACACACACACAAGCAATTATGTGAGCTGATGGAGATTAGAGATATTGGCTGACGCTATGGGGATGATCGTTTCATAACATGTAAATGCGTAGAATCAACATGACGTATACTTTAGGCTTACACAATGCTTAGGTCAAATATATTTCAATCAAGCTGGAAAAAATAAAAGTGGGTTTCTTGTAGACAATATATAGCTGGGTCTTGTTCAACCCACTCTGTGAGACTGTCATTATTTTTTTAAATTATCTTTATTTGTATACATACATACATGTAAACAGTCCCCATTCCTCATATATATGGCAACACACCCTGCCCTTCAACAAATCACCAAGAGACTCTGTCTTTTAATTGGTATATTTAGACCATTAATGTTTAAAATGATTTATAGTTGGATTGATAACTACCGCATTTATTATGCTTATTAGTTGCTGCTCTTACTCTTTTTTTCTTCTACTCTTTTTCAGGCTTCTCTTATTTTAATTAGGCTTTTTCAATTATTCCACTTTTTCTCCTCTTTTAGCATATTAATTATATTCCTCTTTTTACCCTTTTTAATCGTCATGCTTGAATTTGCAATATATATATATATATATATATGTATATGCATATACATATATATATATATTTGCAACTGACCCAAGTCCTCTTTCAAATCACACTGCACCACTCCGCAGCTAGAGCAAGTATCTTATAACAAAGACTCCTCGTTTCTCCATCCTGTCCCTTACACCATTGCTATCATTCAGTCTGTCTTTCCATAAGCTACAATTATAGAATACATTACAGCTATTACTATTTTGAACAAATTGCTATATTTGATCATTTAAGAGTAAAAACATAAAAATGTATATATTTTACCTTCACCAATGATTTTCTTTCCTTTACATAGACCCCAGTTTCTGATTTAATAATTTTCCTTCTTTGAGAAAACTATTGTTTTCACATTTCTTGCAAGGCAGGACTACTGGCAAAAACTGTCCATAATTGGTGTTTATCTGATAAACTGTTTTGAAGGATAATTTTACTAGATACAGAATGCCAGGTTGGTGGATTTTTGCTTCTAATACTTTCAACACTATTGGTAGGATGTTTTATTCCTCTGACTTCTTATCAAAATTTTCCTTTTCTTGATTCTCTATATTTTGAATATGATATGCCTACATTTTTTGGTATTTATCCTGCTTTCTGTCTAAGTTTCCTAGGTGTGAGGACTGGTTTCTAATCATTACTTCTAGGAAATTCTCTGTTATTATTGCTTAAAATATTTCATCTGTTCTTTTCTGATTTTGAGAACAAGAACGGTAACTTCCAATCTCCTTAAATGCCAGATCAAAACTGGAAATGCCTATTTTTAAAGTAGTCATTGTCAGTATTTATTATATAAAGTCCTAAATTTTCTATATTGATTTCAAACTATTAATGCTATCTACCTCATTTGTAATTTCGAAAGGAAACAGTTCTAGCTTCCCAAGTGTGAAGGCTCTCATTTTATAGCTTTTTGGGGGTTATCCAATTTTTTAAGTTATAAGAATTTAATATCATTGAATGATTTTTAATTTTGTGTTTTTAGAAGTATTAATGTCCTGCAGCTACATTTAGTTGACCGAAAAATTCAAGGACTAAAGGACTGAAGGACTGTGATCCTGCCAGTAAGGACATAGTAAATTATATTAGAAGTGTTAATACTACAAAGTATAAAGCAAAATGCTTCTAAAATACACCAATCATCCTTTGCATATGCTTGAGAACACAGGCTCTGGAGGCAGAAACAAATGTGTTTGGATCTTCCTCCCTACTAGCTTTGCTATCATAAAAACTTTTTTTCATCTTAATTTCCTCCCTCTGAAAATAAGAATAGTAAATTTACCTCAGTGGGTTAGCATAGTGAATGACTTCAAAGGGTCACGCATGCAAGTCTGTGACATAAAAGGCACTTGCTGTTACTGTTTTCACTGTTATTAGGTTATGACTCCTTTTCCTGTTACTGTCATTTTGTGAATATCTTCATTACAGAGTCTACTCCACTCTGTACGGTGCACCTTAGCTGCATTCATTCCATTCGAACCGTTTTACTTCTCCTATCTCCTAGGAAGGAAATTCAGGAAGAAAAGTCTCCTGTTGTTTTTTTTTTTTTTTTTTTCCCATCTCCTCATAAAACCTAGTTGTCATCAACACCCATGCAAAACGATAAATTAAAAATCTAAAATAACAGGGCCACAGCTCTGTTCTCAGGCAGTTGAGACGCTAGTATGTGGGCTACAGGCAGCCCAAGGGCCTGGGAGAGATACCTGGGGCCGGGCTGGAAAACCAAAATGAACAACTAACTAAATAAAGATGTTTCTTCCTCCTCTTCTTTCCTCTCTTTAAGAAAAGATACCAAAAATATATTCATCAAACAACAAGAAAAATAAATGAAAACTTTTTGGGTGCAAAAACAAGGCCAAAAGCATTGGGGAAAATTCTATAAACAGCAGCTGAAATACTTTTTATAGCCGGAGTTGATTTCTAGAACTGCCTTTAACATTCTATTAAATACCTCCTCTATTTTGAAAGATCTAATTCCACTTCTGCAATGCCAATTCTCAAAATGAATGAGCTTTTAAACTCCTCAAACTGAGAGAAAGTTAAATTATGCCAAGACTTTTAAACCCAACAGCCTTAATCCTGTAGCTTTGTATAGTCAATCTGTATTCATCTGAGTTTTGCAATGATGAGTTTTTTGCCCCTGAGTTTTGTTTGTGCCAGCAAAACTTTCCTAAAATTTAAAAATGAAATCCTGACCTGGAAGGAACTTTTTCACAGTGCAGAACAAAACTGAATTCCTTGCCTCAATTATTAAAAAAAAAAAAAAAAAGACTAAAATAGCTTCTTTAAATGAATAATCCAGCTCCTTTTCACAGCAAGTGCACAGAAAAGGGACTAGGTATTCACACAGAAGTTTAACTACCCTTTCATGGGATTTGGATGACAAACTCTCTTTGAGGTAGTTGCACGTAGACTTAGTTATTCAGTGACAGACACACTGTGGATTAGCATTAAGTTTCAGAAGTTGGATAGAGACAAGGTGACCTATAAGCTTAGAATGAAGTGATCTTGGTTTCTTCGTGGACTGAACCACAGAGTAGAAAATCATTAGTTTCTAACAGCTAACTCATTCTTGGCTTCTAATCTTTAATTACTTCTTTCAAATGAACCAACTGTTTCAAATGATTTCATCTAAAAACAAACCAAACCAAACATACTTTTCATAAGTCTGTGAAAATTCAATAAGGCAAAGCTTTCTTACGAGAGCAGTGAAAACACACCTGCAGACTAATTTATTTATATGCAACAGCATACTCCATCCTAAGGAAACATAGAAAATGTCTATTTTTGGACTCTTAAATCTCTGTGATGTTTGCAAGCAGCCATGTATCTATGGCTGGATATAAATCATCAATGAATATCTGAGGTTCCTTTAATTCATTTCTCTTTGGCACAAAAGAATAATGCATGTTATTTTCAAGCAAAAGAAGTCAAGATGGATATGCAACACAAGCATTTTTATCAAGGAACAAACTGTAATTTTCATCCCAAACCAGAATATTTGAATCTTTTTGAGCCCAAGGACAAAAACAGAAAAAAAGGCCAAAGCACTATTTGAAATATAATGAGAGAAATTCTCAGTGTTGGGAGTGTATGCAACTTAAGCAATGAGATGGTAGATTTATAGGTAGATTTATAGATTCATGGTATACGTCACGCTTCCCTGGAAGGTTATTACACTTTTTGCTTGATGAGAAGGACCAACATATTTAAGTTGATTTTATAAGCTTTAAATATTAGATAATTCACTTGTGATTAAAGCTAATGATAAATGTAAAAAACAATCTAGGTGAATGGTTTTATAACATTCTAAGATTTTAGAAATCTGGGGTGTTGTATAATTTTCAATGCCTTGGGTTTTAAAAACTGTAAAAGACAGTGCAAGGCTGGGAACACTTCTACACTGTTGGTGGGAGTGCAAATCAGTGCAACCCCTATAGAAAACAGTGTGGAGATTCCTCAAAAAGTTGAAGATGGAAATCCCATATGACCCCGTCATCCCACTTCTTGGTGTTTACCCAAAAGATACAAAAATACAAATTCCCAAAGATGTATGCACCCCACTGTTTATTGCAGCCTATTCACACTAGCTAAGAACTGGAAACTACCTAAGCACCTAACAGCAGATGAATGGATCAAGAAGATGTGGTCCATACACACAAAGCAATACTACACAGCCCTTATATGAGATGAAATCCTGTCATTTGAATCAACATGGATGAATCTAGAGGGGATATACTAAGTGAACTCAGAAGAAATATAGCTACTAGAGGATCTCACTCATAGGTGGAATGTGAATAGACAAAACAAACAGATGAAATAAAACCAACCCTTGGACATTTGCAATAGAATTGAGGTTACCAATAGGGAATGGGACATGGGATGAGGGGTGGGGATAAGTGGTAGCAGAGTCCACTGGACTATGGTAAAGTGGTGGAGGGCAGGATGTGCTGACATGTATCTGAGGAATGGGGAAACTGGACATATGGACATATGGGAACTACATATATATATATATAGTTATATATATATATATATATATAAGTTTACTTTAATTTGTGAAACAAAGTTACTGCGATAAAATTCTAACAAAAAAAAAAAAAGGTCAGGGAAAGGCGAGGGAGGGTGTGGCCGCCAGCTGCCATTTGCTATGTAGTTCTACAGTGGTCCTCACTAGGTGACTGGGGACAACAGTCATCTGAGGTTTATGAACTAAAGCAGGCAAGAGGGATCAAGGTGAGAATACAGCACTTCAGAGCTTTAGAAAGCACATTCAAATGTCCTGTTTCATTGGGTTCAAAATAGACCCATTCAATAGACAAACATATAAGAGATGCCATAAAGAAGCTGGGCTCTAAAGTTTTTTGACCAAGGTTACAAGGTTCGTGAGAGGTAAAAAAATCTCAAATTCTGTTCACAAAAAGTGCTCTTACCTAAGCATTAAATAAACTGTCCCTTTGCACTTGCCACATCAACATTTGAATGCCTACAAATGCCAATCAAGTCTAGCAGAACTCTTGTTTCCCGACTCCCACTTAAGCTGTTCCCCTGGGGTTTCTTCATCTCAGCGACAGACCTTTGCTCAGGTAGGATCTAAGAGTCGTTTTAATCTTGGCACTTCTACCCCAGCACTCCACAGCCAAGGCAAGTCTGAGAGAGTCCTCTTTCTTCCAAAGTATCATGTACCTCAATTCCAGTGCACCTCCCTATGGCCACTACAGCATGTGTGTCCAAGCCACCATCACCCCTTGCTGGACCACCCAACAGTCTCCTCACCCCTGGCCTCTCTGCCTCCTTTCCTGCATCCATAAAATCCACTCTCCACACAACATCTAAGCTAAAATCACGACCCTTTCATTTGTGCTTAAAATATAAAGTTTAAGATCCCATAAACCACATGACCACCTACCTCCACTTCTAGAGTTTTACAATTCTTTTGATGAGCATCTCAGTGGCACATCAGTGCCATTCGATGCATGGGCAGTAGGACCAAGTCTTCCAAGTGTCCTTTCATGAAGTCTTTCAACTTCCTAGTGATGTCTTCCCAGAAACTTACCTGTAGCACAGTTTTCTCCTTTGTAATATTATAATAAAACTGCTTCTTCTCCAACCTCATCTTGTGATTATGAGGATCAAATGAGATGACACAGTGTGAAAGAGTTTTGAAAAATAAAGCATCATACTGACATAAAGTAATAAAAACACGTGCTCCTGCAGAAATGGCACGCAGGTACAGAGTTGTCTTGAGTCTTGGTTTACAAGGAAGAGGAGTGAAGTTAATCTAGCAAAAATAACTGACTTTTGTCTCTAGTGAGAAGACATTTTGGTTTGTTTGAGTCTAGGATATTGCTCAAGAGGACTGGTGCTAGACAAGTAATCACCTGATTGCAATGCTTAATTCCATGATTTCAGGCTTTACCAACAAATAAGAAAACAGCCAGCTATATCTTAAAAACACACTTCTGACTAAAAAGAAAATAGGGAGCTAAAGGTCATAGTTTAGAAAGCTGAGAAAATCAAAGAGAGACTCAGAGTCTCTCCACTCATCTCCCTTCTCTCCAGGACGCAGAGGCTACAGCTCCAGAGGGAAATGTTAGAGACACCAGATGACTCCGGACCACTTCTACAGCGCCTAGAAACTCCCCCAGGAGCCGGAGCTGCAGCAATGGACATGGGTCAGGTTGGAAGAGTCTTCACCCCAGTCCCCCAGGGCGCCAGCACTCGCCTGGCTATGCTTTTGTGTACACAAGGGATCCACTCTCAAGCATGCAGTAAGTAGAAAAAAAAGCAAAATGTTTCTAATACAATGAGTTGACACAGTTATATTAAAGCTAGACAAAGACATTGTGATTTTAAAAACACAAATAGCTTGCAGTATATAATCTTCCATTCTTTGTGTTTGCCTCCAAAAGAGGTCTACCGAACTGTGTAGGCCCATCACTGCTTCTACATGAACTCTATTCTTGAATTTGCGTTATTCTTGGAAATTAGTTATCACTATTTTCTTTTAGTTCTGCTGAAGTTTATTGGTCAAAAGAATACTTAGCTGGGGTGAGGACCATATAAAGTGCAAGGACCCAGGTTCGTGACCTGAGGGTACCAAAATAAAGACATAAAAATGCTTCTTCCTCCTCTTCCTTCATTCCTTCCTCCTTTCCTTCCCTCCAAAAAAAAAAATACTTGATGACACTTAATATATTAAGAGTAAAGAAATGGAAATCATGCTATAAATCAAGGTTCTACGAACTTTTTCTGTAAAGGGCCAGATAATATTTGGGGCTTTATGGGTTACATACGGTCCCTGTCAAATATTTTTCATATTTTTAAACAACCTTTAACAATAAAGACATATCGATGATCGCACTCATACATGGAATATAAAGAAGTAAAGCAAACAGACAAAACAAAACTAAGCCCTGGACACTGACAACAGAACGGCAGTTACCAGAGTGGGAGGGAGCAAGGGCTGGGCACAAAGGGTAGTGGTGTTCATTGAACATGGGTGGAGGGTTATTAGAAATCTGGTGACGTGTTATCATATAGCTGATGAAGCATGAACTTGCACATCTAAAACTTATTGTTTAGTAAACCAAAGTTACCTCAATGATATATACATACAAGATACACACATATATAAATAATATATACATACATGAATATAAGTGGCCATTAGACAAATTTGTGCACATTCTTAGCTTTTAAGGGGCACAGGCCATGTGCTATGATTTATCACCTCCTGTTATAAATAATTTTATGACCTAAGAGCATATGAAACAGACACAGTTATGCAAAACATAAATCACCCTGCATTTAAAACAAATCATTTTGGCTCAACAGGATTCCTTTTTCTGAAGCAGAGTACTAAAACCACTCTAAAATGTTCTATATTAGAGGAAAATGAGAAATACGCCCTATTTTTTTATGAGACAAAAAAATTCTGCCCAGATATATTTTCTTCCTTCCCTATGCAGTCAAGAATACAAGATGCTCACTAGAAACTAATGAAGCAGCACTTATACATCTTATAATAAAATTTAAAAGCCGACATTTATACTGTCTAGATGGATAAAATACAAATTTGTGAAGCCTCAAAAATTATAAATAGATACAAAATCAAAAAGCCAAATATAGCTAGAATAAAATTCACCAATCCATCAAAAAAGGGGGATGTATTATTAAAATGACTTTCTTTTAGGATCTCTGCACTAACAATAAAAAATAGCACCAAAATTTTGTAAGGATAATGGCATAAAAATGACTTGCTGTAATTGGTATTTCTACCCCACAATGCAATAAAGTCCATTGTACCTGAGATAATGGAACTCTCTTGCATAGTTGCTGCATTGTTACCAAGCAACAAGAAATAAATGTCAGGATTAGCACTTGATTTAATATATTTTTATCATCAATAAACCATATTCCTATTCTGCTTTTCTTCTGAATTCTTCTGAATATAAGTGATCATTAGACTAACAACTATATTTAATAATCAACAAGAGTATGAATAAAATGCATTCATCAAGTCCGATTTTTCATATTTACTGCTTCCTTGGTAGAAGCTGCAAATACTAACATAACAGTAATTCTATCACTGAAAATTTTACTTTGCCAAAATACTCAACTCAATGTTTTATTAACATTAAAATATTTTCAAACTAATGCTGCATTTCATGAAAAGTCAAGGAAATGAGTGGTCTTTAGATATTTCAATATTTTGAAATAAGTAGAATCAATAAGTTCTTTTAGTTTGGTCGTGTAAGGATATTACCATTTTATCTATCAAAGCACTCTATATATGAGTAAATTTGCAGCATAATAATTTGAGAAATCTCCTTCAGAATGGTTTAATAACCCAGTTGAAAATGAAATTCAAAAGCATGAATAAAATCTGGTAACTGGAAAACTGGAAAAGAAACAACGTAAAGGTATTTTGTAACTTAACAGGGCTGAAACTCGATTGATCTAAATGAAACCTATCACCTGACTCTTTCATCACCAAAATTAACACTTGAGAAGGTGGCTATAATCTGACTGAATAGGAACAGTTCTCAAGATTCATGGCGGGGACTGTGGGGACAGCATGATTTTCGAGCAAGAAAATCATTACCTTACCCTCATCCTTATTTTTTTGTTTTTGTTTTTTCCAAGAGTTTTTGTCAAACACTGACCCCAACCAGCCCATGAAAGTGAAGTCAATAAAGATGACTGGGATAAAGTTTCTTGCTGTCCTCATTCTTCCAGCTAAAGCAGAAAGCTTCACCAGGTAAATACTAATGTGCAGTGAAGAGCATTTAACATATTATGCTTCACACAGTGCATATCAAGTTTGACATTTTAGCCAAGTTCTCATAAACATCAAGTCCCCACATGTCAATCACAGATGTGTCCGTGTGAATGAATTCCACACGGGCATGAGTGGTAGTTGCCTGTGTCTGGAGGTGTGTGTTTGAAATTGAACCTGTCTAATAAAGCTTCTCACGTGTTTAGAACTCTTGGTCCTACGTGAATGGAAGTTTTCATTTTTTCCTGTTTATATATTATTTTAACTGTCTCATAAAAATTACGAGTTTAATTGTTTTTGAAATGGTCTTTCATAATATATTGCCAAACTAAAGATTAAGAAAAAGAGAAATTTAAGAGGAAAGGATATATGATTATCCCTCAGGCATTTTTATCTCCTCTAAAGAAGGAAGGTAGGTAGCCAAAGCCTCTGAAACGCTCACACATTCATTGGTTGCTTGGCAACCAGTAAATATCCACATGTTCCACTGAAGTGATCAAGTCCTATGTTTAAAATCCACTTTGTTCCCACCATCTATTGGAAAGTGAAACAAGAACCAGTTTGATCACTGCTGCTAGGGTAATTCATGAGGAATTCTCAATGCAAAATTCTCCAAAGAGGGCCAGAGAGTCATCAAAGCAGAAGCTTCAATCTCAAAAATCACATTCTTCAGTCACCTGAAAATTCTAAAGTCAGATTTAGGCCGACTCATTTCTTGAGAACTCTCACAAAACGAACTAAAAATAGACATTGTATTCTATTTAGCCTCAGAAGATCCTGCCATTACGTTCAAAGAAAGTTACCCACCTAAAGACTCCTCAGACTAAAGTCTTGCACAGAAACAAGGAGAGATCCATCTCTACTCTTCAAATCGGCTAGAATGCTCCCCCTCAGGCCTTTGCTCCCCCTCAGACAGCCACAGAGTATGTTTCCTCGCTTCCTGGAGTTCCTTACAGGCGTCATCTCCACGCAGCTTCTCACTGACTGTTCTATCTAAAACGTCAGGGTCCCCTGTCATTTCATGTCATGAGAAATGCCGAGCTTTACTGAACTTCCCTGAGAATGTTGCTGAGATGTACTATCTGGTGCTTGTTTAAAAGTAATCAGGAGAAAGGAGATAGGGGCTTAGATGGGGCCGAAGTGATGATGGGTTGAGAGGCATTGGGACCTTGTGACAGTCATCACGTTCTTCTCTTTACTGCTGTGTATGTTCTTTGTCTTTGATCATAAACATTAAAAAAGAAGTTTTTATTGTCATTCATACTATAATCTTTACTTCTCCTTGCCAATCAGAAACGGCACCTGTCTGCTGGGCAGGGTGGCACGTATCCCCCTCATCTTTTCTCCTAGCTAATCTCCTAAGGAGAGATGGCGTGTGCCAGGCATTATTACAGAAGTCATAGTTCCCAGAACTTGGATCTTATTACAAAAACATTCTAGGATTACCATTTGGGAAAGTAATTTTCCATATACCCAAAATTTATGACTTAGATTTTCCTTTTTTTAAGCCAGGGTCTGATAAACACACTCTGCAGGGGAGGCAGACAGATGAAAATGAGCATGAGATAGCCTCTAATTCTTACCTTAGGTGGGTTCACACTGTTGATTATTATGCTTCGTAACCTACACAGGCTTTGTGTATATAATATCTGTGTACATTAACTGTCACAAAATACAAACAATTCTTCCATAAGCAAATCTATAAATATAGCCTTACATAAACATAATAAAAAAAAACTTTCTTGAAGTCGTGATCATGAATCTGCTTATTTTAGCTGAAATTCGCTGAAGTAGGTGAGTGGCCTGGTACAAACCTTGCTGTTTTCCAACACCAGCCATGGCCAAGCCTGATGAAACTGCTGGGTTACTTGGGTCCCAGGCAGTCTCAGCAGCCTGCGGTGGCTGAGTCAGACCCTTCCCTAGCAGCCCAGCCATGCCAGGCAGCCAGGAGGAGACTGAGTGTCAACAGTCTCCTGAAAGAAGAGCTCCTGCCCCTCTGCTCAGATTTTCTATCATTATAAGTTGCTTTAAAAAAAAATGTAGAAATAGGTCACTTCCCTGAGAAACCCAAGAAGGTGAGACACGCAACCCAGGAGGCTGGCGGAGGAGTGTGTGTGTGTGTGTGTGAGAGAGAGAGAGAGAGAGAGAGAGAGAGAGAGAGAGAGTGTGTGTGTGTGAGGGAGTGAGTGTGTGTGTGTTTGTGTGTGTGAGAGAATGAGTGTGTGTGAGAGTGTGTGTGTGTGAGAAAGTGTGTGTGAAAGAGAAAGAGTGTGTGTGAGAGTGAGTGTGTGTGAGAAAGTGTGAGTGTGTGAGAGTAGTGAGTGTGTGTGTGAGAGAGCGAGTGTGACTGTGTGTGTGTGTGTGTGTGTGCATGCACATGCATGCGCATTGGGGGTGGGGTGTCAGTAAGACCCCGCCAACAGCCAAATGAGCTCTTGGGAAGACAACAGTCCTCGGCACTTGTCCTTATCATAAAAAAAGAATGCAACACCAAGAGTCATTCCCTGGCTGGTTTTGCACTTAAACTTGTGAAGTTTATCAGGGAAGACTTCTCCCATTCAAAGAGAGAGAGGTCCAGAAATAGCAGTCTGGGCTAAAAAGGGAAACCACTTTCTGGCATGTGTGCCGACAAGGGCACAGATTTGCACCATTTTCCCCAAAAACACCCAGTTTCTTGAGAAGAGGTGGGGGAGATACAGCCAGGGTTTACTATTCACAATGCTGTGCTGAAACAGGCAAATGGCTGCAGGTTTTAAGAAATAGGAAAGCAATTATTTGTGTTTTTGTTCGAGAGAAACGGCCATCATCAATCACCTCCTTGGTTTAACATAACTCCTGAGTTTCTTTCGAACACATCTGAAGGAAAAATTTTTCCAAAGAGAAGTCATGTCACCCTGTTACAGAAACTAGAAATAATTCATGTCAAGGGCAATACTGATCTCTTTAATTCAACATAAACATACTAGCTTACCGCTTGGCATAACCCAGTTACTAGAAACTAATTAGAGAAGAAATTATGAACAGAAATAGCGAGAGATTGTTCCTATGTTCCTTTGTCACTTGTTTCTGAGTCTCTCCAAATTTTCAGATAGAGAAGAAAATCATAAATCATATTTTAGATAGTCACAGTGGTACCCTCCTTAAAACTCAACTACAGAAGGCAAAGACAAAGCTTGAAAAGATGCAGCATTGTAGAGATACGTGGAGCTTCCGGACACAGCCGGACATGGCTAGTTATCACAGGATGATGCTTTCCTCGAAGCCATTTCCAGTGTAGACAGTACTGGAGGAAAAGAGCTCATAGTCAGAATAACTGGCAAGGAAGGGCAGGGAAGAGGAATGAATTACCCAGAAAACATGTTCTCTACTTGATTCTAATAGCTAACACTGAAATGGACTATTTCCAGAGGTTGAAATCTTTCAAGAGTTTGAAACATCATCCATTTATGATGAAATAGGAGTATTTTATAAAACAATGGAAAAGATTAGCACATGCTGGAGTCAGTCTTTCTGTGTGGTTCTTTCCTAACTCTACCTAGCTGTGTGACATCAGGTATGTGCCTCAACTTCTCTGTGCTTTAAAATTCTCATCTGCAAAATAAGGATGATAAGGGATCCGACCTTATAGGACTATTGTGAGAATTACAAAAAGAATAATAAAGAACACAGGAGTGACAAATACATAATAAATACTTGAATAATGATAGCTATTATCATTAATGTCTAGCAGGCAGAAAAATATACAGGTAACTTATGATCTCTGAAGATTCCTCTTAAATACTACACCAGAGTCTAACTCATAATCATCCATCATTATAGGGCCGCCATCAAGTGAAATAGGACGGGGTTAGAGGAGAATTCTAGAATTCCAAAGGCCAATTCAGATAAGTGAGTACACAGAACAGCTCCGATATACAGGGTACTCACTAGACTCAGAATAATGCAGAAGTCACAGAAGCAAAACAGACTTTTCATATCAGAAAACACCCAATCATTGCCAATTCCAAATTATTTTCCATTTGCATATAATTCAATCAATGGACATGTGGGACCTCTTTCACTGAATGCGGAAGGAGACTCACTATTATCTATTGTGTGAGTAGAATTTTGCTTATTTTCCTGAATTGGAACAAATTAGTTTTCCTCTTGATCGCTCGAATTAAGCCGTCAATAAAACTTTCTCCAATGATGATAACATCCTATCTATGCTGACTGGCACAGTATTGCTAGCCATGTGCAGATACTAAAGAGAAACTCAATTTCTACTTAATTTAATTTTAATTAATTTAAACTTTAAAAGTCATACGTGGCTAGGGGACTGCCACACTGGACAGTGACACAGTCGATCAGAGTAGCGCTGGCAGCACCATATTGAAAGAAATCCTAATAGGAGCCTGGGTCTAACAAGAGTGCTGTAATAGACCAGAGATGTTCTGGGACAAGGGAGGGCAGTATTTATCATATTTTCAGGCTCAATTAAAGAATGTTTATCTCCTCTTCCTTTACACAGGAAGAGAACTTCTCTTTTCTAATATTGACACTAATTCTCAGACACTCAAAGGTCATTTTCTTCTCTTGGAAGAAATACAATTGGCTGGTAAGAGTCAGATCACAAAAGAAGGGGGGCAAAAATGAACTTCACTCAGGATAATGCATAATACCCCATGGAACCCACAGGAAAAATACTGGTTTCTGGCAGTCTTACAGAAGTCCATAAAATCAAGAATGTAACACTGTTGATTATTTTAAGCTATGATGATAGGCCTTTCTTCAGTAATATTATAGATATGCGCCACTGGCAGGTCATTAAGACAATTCAATAAATAGAAGAATAGACTATACAGAGAAGAGCAAACCACATTGTCCATTTCAAATCTAGAAAATATACTAAAGTTATTGCAATAAAAACCACTATGCCTACGGTGAAAGTACCACATCCCCAGCACTTTGAAAATAGCACACTTCACTTTACAAGAGAGGAACAGACCTCTAACAATCAATTGTTTCAAAAATACCACTGTGTTGTCTCCATGAAAGACCATCTTGACAAGTATATAGAAATCAAAAGATGTCACATACAACACTATCATCCTGAAAAAAATCAAAACACACATTCTCATTCCCATATTCCAAGATGGGCCCTTAAGAGCTCCCCCAAGGGACAACTCTTAAACTCCCATTAAAATGTGATTCCAAGGTGAACCTCAAAGCCTTGAGGGAAGGATGATTTTGAAGTCTCCTTTCCGAATCAGACACATGTAAACAAAATGGCAGAGTTTAGGGACAGCACCTGTTTCTGTCCCAGAGCTTTAACCCTAGGGAGGTTTTAGAATTATTCAAGTCTCCCAAATCCTGACTCGGTGCCTTAATTCACTGCTTTGAAAAGAATCACATTGAAGCAATTATTTGTCCTTAAAGAATTCATAGCATCTAACACAGTTAAATAATGAACTTCTCCTGACACAAATTACTATCTTTCTCAGATTCTGTATACAAAAATTTATCTGGGAATTTCATCCAAAAAAAGGTCTACTTTACTCAAGTATCAAAGGACTTTTTATAAGCTGGTCAGTTTCAAAGCTTGATTCCAAAGAGAACATTCTAGCAAGACCCAAGGAAATCAGAAAACTAAAGTTACAGCAAATTTTCAATAATTACATATTTAAATAGAATCCTTCCATATCCAAAACAAAAACTGCCATTGTTTGTCCTCCAGAAAACAAAAGAAGTGTGTTTTCTCTTGAACTAACACATAACATCAGCTTAAAAAGTTAACAAGAGGAAATGAGAAAGAACCTCTTATCTTACCTCCACCACTGTGGTTTCTGCAGCTTTACACATCGGCAAGTTGAAATTCCTTGCACTTTTTCTGCATTAGGGTAATAAGGTAGGGAGAAGAGAAGAAAATAAGAAACGTCTCTTTAAGGCTGAATAATAGATTAAAATTTTTCTGTGAACTAAGGGTCTGTGAATCTTTTTTAAAAGAGTATATCATATAGTCCATAAGTCTTATAACTTTTCTAAGTAAAAGTTATATATCATCACCTAATTGTTTCATTCAATTATATAGTTGTTGGGGGTTTTTAATTTTTTTATGGGGTGAGGGAAAAATGGACTGTATTTAATGTTCAACATGTAGATTACGCATGGAAAAATTAAATGGATAGCAATAAATCTACTTAAAACTAATTTCCTAGCTCTTTTAACTGGGATGTCACTGCTAATTCTACAGTTATTTTTTTCAAAACTTGCTTCTGTTAAAATATTAAGTATAGCAGCAAGCTCTTTATATGAGAAGGTATTGTAATTATATCCACTATTAAAGACAACCCTGTTGCTGAAAACAAATAAAACATTGATAATTTGTGAGTCACCTATAAAGATCATTCTGCAGGACCAATTTCTAGTGAAATGTTTTCAAGTACAACACCCACATTAGACGCTGAGGTGCAGAAATTTCAAGAAGGTACTAATTTTGCTAATTGTTTTATGGTCCCAAGTTCCTAAATTAATGTATTTTCTCTAACCATAATAATTTAAATATATGGCATGTCCTGGTGGAGCAGTGGTTAGGTCAACCGCCTCTGACAGAGCAGGCCACATACCCTTGGGTCAGAATCTCAAGTACAGAGGGGAAACAATCAGTGTGAACAATTAAATAGAAATAAAGATGCTTCCTCTTTTCTCTTCCTGCCTGAATGTCTACTTGCCTTCATTCCTGCCTGTAACTTTCCTTTAAAAAATATTTAGGTATATCATTTTCTTTCAATAAAATTTAAAAATGAAATAATTTTTTAAGTAATTTTAAGAGTGGTTTTTTTTGAAGAGGACTAGAAGCAGGCAGAGTGAAGACAAGTAGGCAGACAGGTAGGAAGGATGAGAGAGGAGGAAGAAGCACTTATTTGCTTATTTAGTTGTTCATTTTGGTTGTCATATCCCATTTCCCCACCTGTCACACCCTGGGTTGCAAATCAGGTCTTGGGCTTTATGTGGACTACACCGAAGACACAGACTTAACACCTGAGCCACCAGAGTACAACTAAGAGTTTTGTTTTTTCTGAGAATGAAAAGTGATAGAACAACTTCTTTGGTAAAGGTAAATAAGTCTCAGTTAAATTTTTCTAGCTCTTTTTAGCTACCAGTGCTCATTTCACTTGGATTCAAGGGTACGTGTAAGGATAGGTGTGGCCATGAGAGAGAAGTCCTTGTGTCCTTCCACAAGTCGCTGGGTAGATTCTACCAGACGTCCAGCAGGGAAAACTCCAAGGACAGAGTGGCCAGAGATGAAGGCATGCAAGGCTCTCCCGCTTTAATGATGGCCCACACAAGCCTCTGACTTGTTGGCCCACTAAACATGAAGGCAGGCCTAGGAGTCAGTGTCTTAGAAATCCCGGTCACTTGACTTCTGGTGATGAAGGCTCTCATTTCACACCCATGTTCAGAAACCACAGGTATAAAGTGAGTGCATAGATAGAACAGCTCCTGGGCAGTCGTTAGCTACAAAAGCCAGGCAAGAAGTAGAAGATAAACTGATGGAAATGTTTTAAAAATTCATTTCCATTTGCTACTATACATTTCCAACAAACTTCTTCTCAAAAGCAACTAAGCTTTGCAAGTATCACACCACAATAACAACATAAAATTGATGAAAAAAATGCCTTCTACTGGTAAAATTAGTTGTAATGTCAAAAACAAAATTCAAGAAATAGAATATGTAATTAATATCATACAAGTTCCTCAGAAATGAACAAAAAAAACATGAAAGGGATCATGGAAAATTTGATTGTGATCTCACCAAAGTTGCATTTGGCAAAGATTTTTTAAAAATGCTAATTAAAAGCAGCAAATAACAATGTATCTGAAGGAAATTATTACTGTAAGCTAAACAATGAAATCTTCAAAATCAAACATTCAGGAAAACTTTCATGTATATCCAAAGGTGGTATAATTTAAAAAAAAAGATGTAATTTATAAATCCAAAATACTGCATACTTGGAATTTAGAATGCTTACAGTAATCAACAGATCTTGAAATCTATTGATCTTGGGGTTTAAGATCTACAGCTATCCAGATAATGAGAATGAAAGTTCAGCATATTAAAATTAATCAACTTTTCAGCTAGAAACTCTATAGGCATTTTCTAGGAGACAACAATAGGACTGGGAAAGAACTGGCTTAAATGATTATTAGCAGTTCCTTTCCATCATAACAAAGTACCTTAAACATGTTCAAACAGTGAATACAAACCACAATATGAAAAAGAAATAGAACTGAGCACTTCTCTCACGTTGCTTGCTCAACATGGTAACCAGTCGTAGCAATCAGAACACACAGGGGAGAATGATTTGCCTGTGACTATATACCACAGTGCAGAGATTCAAATATTTAACAAGCAAAGCAACACAGATGCCAACCAACCAGAACAGACTCCCACAGGACACCTCACCAGCAGGACCACGGAGCAGCCAGCCAGCACACACGCACACACACACCCATACACCTGCCTGGGGGTGCTTGATTTTAGACCATTTTTAAAGGAATTTTTAAATCATAAACACACCACGACAGCCAGGTGATAATCATCATTTAGGAAATAGGAAGTTGCTGAGATGTATTATAGACATATTTTCGAAACGCGTATTACATTACCTGAAAATAACATTTCCTGCTTGGTCTGCCTTCCAGGCTTTCACCAAAGCAAACGCGCCTGTAATTGCTTCCTCCAAAACAAAATGCTGGCCCTTAAATTCTCTCACCTGCAGGAGGCAAAGAGGGCACTGTCAGGTACTTGCAGAGGCCTTGTCTGGTTGTGAAGAGGCAGACAATGGGGATTGACAACGGGGATAGCAACGGAGTTAAGGTTTCTGAGAGAGAACTGTCACCTGAGACCTCAGGGATGAGCACTGGCCCACAGCAGGGGCTCAGCCAAGGGGAGGAAAGGGAAACTGAGGGAACAGCCTGTGCAAAGGCCCAGCAACAAGAAAGCTTAGTCGGTTCGAAAAACTGAAATTTCTACATGCCTGAAGCACAGATTGTGTGTTAGTACTTTCATTTTATTATTTGTGTGTATAGGTTTTATACTGAATATGAGAGTAGTCTCTCTATTCCTCCACTCCAGAAAAACGTATATGTGTCGTTTCAGATGGCCAATTATTGTTTTTATACATAACAGTTACAAAGATCTGCTCATTTCTTCTAATTAATCCATAATCACCTGCTGTACTTTTCACTGAGATTCCTAGTATTTATACATGAACTTGGAGAGAAGTGACACGCCACGTCTTCCTATCCATAAGCATAACACCTGCCTACATTTCTTGAAGTCTGATGTTTGAAGTCTTCTTTTACTTCCTTCAGTTTTAGAATTTTACCCTTGAAAGTTTTTATAAAATATACATAATTATGTAAATTATATAAGTTTATGTATTTTCTATAACATATATGCATATAAACTATATATGTAACACATAATTATAGTATATAAACGTCTATAAAAATACATATATTAGGTTTATTCATTGGCACTCTGTGGCTTCCAGTGCTAAGTGCTTCCATGAATGTTTTCTACGACACCTCTTCTGTCATTACTGGTCTAATGGAAGATTTTTCCAATATGTTTAAACTGAAATAACAGTGATTTATAACGTCATAGAGGTTTCAGTCATACAAACCCATATAAAAGATATACATATACACAGATATAGAGAGAGATATACTGTTATATTTGTCACCAAAACCCTAGTTTCTATCCATTCTCATATAATTTGCCCGGTTTACGCGGAGCACATTCTAAAAGAATGTCTTCATTTCTGTATGGTTACTGCCATTTAATTCCCCTACAAATTTGGGGCTGAAAAAAGAAGCATAAAGCAACACTATGCCGTAGTGTCATGTCCTTTTTTAATTCTAGGGGATTTAGTCCTGGGAATTGAAATAGGAGCAAACAGCAGCACCAGCCTCATTCAGGTGCACAGGACAGGAGTCATTTGCAGGCTTAACTCCTTTCATATTCCTACTGCGCCACCTAGTGGACAAACAGTGTACTTTAGAAACCGTTTCAGTAGAAAGTTTCGGTCTGTGGTTTAAAACAGAAATCCTGTCTACAAACACTAACGAGTTGAGTACTTTCCATAGGGATCTAGAAAATTGGACCACATATAGGCTAACTCAGGGCAAAGTGAAAAAAAATGATGCTCTTTTTTTTTTTTAATTTCAATTATATCATTTCCTGATAGCTACACACTACTTTTTGCTGAGTGTTGATGCCTCTGAAATGTAAAAA
Organism: Solenodon paradoxus; assembly: GCA_004363575.1. Taxonomy (NCBI): domain Eukaryota; kingdom Metazoa; phylum Chordata; class Mammalia; order Eulipotyphla; family Solenodontidae; genus Solenodon; species Solenodon paradoxus. Next base: position 336,499 of record RJWH01000209.1, on the reverse strand, counting down.
CAAGGAACGGGTTTTGTCAGACTCGCTGCTATACTCACCTGGAAGCTGTCACCTCACGATCATCACTTCCTCATCTTTCAGTCCTTTCTCAAATCCTCACCAGATTTCCACCTCCTCGACTCCAGAAAAAAGTTCTGCTTTGAGGTCACCAGTGACCTCCCTGCTTCTAAACACACAGTCAGTTCCCCAGCCCACCCCCAGAACTCTTCACACACTTTGGTGAGGTGATCACCCTCCTCTATATAAATTTTCTGCTCTTCTAAATCACTAGAATCCCCTGGGTTTCTCCAGGCACTACTTGCCCATTCTCAGCTGTTCCTCCTCTTGCAGAACTTTGAATTTCAAAGAGGGCATGTCCTATAGAGTAAAGGTTGGGTCCACGGCTCCAGCCAGCATAGTTCATATACATACCAAGGACCTGGGTTCGCATCCTGGGTCTGAGAACAACCAAGATGAACAAGTAAATAAAATAAAGAAAACACTTCTTCCTCCTGTCTCTTCCTTCCCACCTACCTACTTACTCACTTTCATTCCTGCCTGCACTCTAAAAATACAAAAAGGTCAAAAGGGCATTCCCTATCTACCCTCCAGCCCTAACTGCTTATCTAGTCCCACAGATGTAAAGAGTAGATGCTGATGCCCCCCCCACCCCGAGATCCTATCCCTGCTCTGAACTCCTCCAGCTGGAGCCCACATGGCCCCTCCTCTCAGAATCTAACAGACTGAGTCTCAAACGCACCAAAACCCAGACAGAGCTCTTTGATTACCCCCATGCCCTGCCCATGTCAATCAAGAGCATACTTGATTCTTGTCTGTCCTTACATGCCATAACCAATCTATCAGCCAATCCTGGTGGCTCTTCTATCAATACATATTGCTAACCAATCACTTCTCACCAATTCCTGTTAACACCTTCGTTTACACCCACCTACCACGCCTACCTGGAGTCATTCAACAGCTGCTTCATCTGTCAGTGCTTTGAGTCTCGACACTATGCAAGAAAATTCATCACCCAAGAGCCACAAAGATCTTTCCAAAACGTAACTCAGATCACACCACTCTCCCACCTCTATTCAAAACTCAGTGGGCCTCTCACCAGACTCAACCCAAACCAGGTGTGATATGACTCCTGCCTCTCTTCAACCTCCAATCTACCGCACTCCTCGTTTACTCAGTGCCCTGCCCTCCATGAAGAGAGCAAGCCTGCCTCACCACCGTGTCCTTCCTTCTCTTACTTTTGTCTGGAGCACAAACGATCTTCATCTGTGATCTTCATCTGGCTCATTTTCGGTATTTTATTCAGGTCTGTACATGAATACCAAATCAGGTTTTCTGACTCAATCAGAAACCATTGCTCCCTGGCCACTGGTCATTCTCGCTGTCCTTAGCCTACTTGCTTTTCTTCTCAGTACTTTCAAGGGTGACATGATCATTCCTTGTCAATGCTTCAACCAGCAGGGGGACTTGGTCTAGCAGAGGTCTCTTCCTAGCACGAGCTCATGCCTGGCACAGAGTAGGGCACATCAGTACATACCACTGAATCAAGGAATTTACTCATTTCTTGTTCATACTCTAAGCAAGGGAAACAAAGAGCAAACCAGAATTGTTTTGAGAAGTCAAGTCATATTCCTAGAGGATTCAGACAAAATTACAAAACTGCTAGGTTCGTGTACCTGACACCGGAGAAAACGAACCCAGCCCTTCAGCTCAAAGACGAGTCTGTCCCAGGTTTTCCCAGGGTGAGTTAATGTTACAACTTCCAGCAAGCTCTCAAGGTATTAGCCCGATTTTTCTAGATACCTTTATCTACATTAATGAAGATCCATTTTAATGACTAAGCTCCTATCTTTTACTTTGCCAAAAAAAAAAGTTTTAAATCTAATTTGGAGGTGAAGAAGCAAAACAGTATAATGAAAAATGTTCATGAAGGCTGAGAGTCCATATCAGTTACTTTCATCAGAAAGGCAAAGTTCCAGATGGAGGACATTGCTGGACACAAATACTGAACAGCAGGGGACATGTTCAGTGACCTTTTATCTTCCTCAGAACACGGAGGCACTGAGCTGGTACCCCCATGAGCAGACAGGTCAAGATAAGTGATCACTAGATTTACTGAGTTTGCACACCCTACAGATAAGCTCAGGGTTTCTGCAACCTGGGTCAACTATCTGAAGCCAGGTAAACAGGGAAAAGGAAAAAAAACACAAAACTACAGTGATAAAATACTAGCTTGTGTGATTTTATTTTTGAAAATAAAGGTACGGGCAAGAATGAATATGAGTAAGCAGGCTAACAGAAAAAAAAAGAGAAGAAAGTACTTTATTTTATTTAGCTGCTCTTCTTGGTTTTTCTCCCAGGCCCAGGACGTGAACCCGGGTCCCTGGGAGGTATGTGGACTGCGCTCCAAAGGCAGCCAAACCACTACTCCAGCAGGGTGTACCAGCCAATGTGATTTTTTAAATTAGCCCACATCTAAGCATTTCACATATCTAAAGTTCTGTTCTTTTCTAACATGTGAGTATACTTACCTAGTATAAAAGTACTCCATCCTACTCAGCACTTTAAATAATATTAATTATGCAGTCTACAGCTCAAATGTGTCCAGTTTACAAAATGCAGACTAAAGGAGATTATGTAAACTCTCTATTTATTCCATTATATCAGATAACAAACATGATTTCTTTGGCTTTTGTTTTCCACCTTCGGTCACTTCTAGAAGGGATCAGAGCATAAAGAGTTTAATACTATATAGGTGTGTGTGTGTGTATATATTCTAAATGCTATTCTAAATGCTCCTGAATCTGTTAAAAACCCACCATAAAATTAGTTCAGAGCTAATCTTGATTTACATTTTATACAGGCTACAGTTTCTGTTCTGTTTTATCTGGGTTCTCTCTGTGATTTTACTAACTGGCAGATGCTCTGTGTTAGCAAGGAATTCCACCAAACATGCTTACAAAACGCACTGCAGTGAGAGTGAGGGCGCATTATACTCGCCCAACCTAAAAGCAGTCCTCCCAGAATCCCGTGCTGAGGGTGGCCCTGAGTCCCCGGATGACGGTGCCCTCACCTCTTTTGGTTTGCTGGCGATCGCAACGCTGCCATCCTTGTTGTACTTGATGGGCGCCCCTCCTTCTTGCACCAGGGTCCCATACCCCGTGCTGGTGTAAAAGGCAGGCACTCCAGCCCCACCTGCACGAATCCTCTCAGCAAGCGTGCCCTGCAAGTGAGGCGCCAACACCAATACACGCTCATTAGGCACAGTTCAGTATGTGGACACAGAAACACAGAGACATGGCTCCTACCCTCCAGAGCGTCATTATTTAACATGGCCTAGTGTGGCAGGCTGGCGTATTTCACTACCACCACCTGCTGGAAGATCAGTTTTTTTAGAGTATCATCCATCTAACCAATACCCTCTCAACTCTTAATCCTTGCTCAAAATTTGTTTATTTGTATAATCATGCTTTCAAAGTCTATTTCTTCTACTGGATTCTTTTATTTTCTTTTTTTAAGGAAAGGTATGTGCAAGAATGAAGGTAAGCAGACAGACAGACAGGAAAGAAAGAGGAGGAAGAAGCTCTTTTTTATTGTTCATCTTGATTGCACCCCCTCACGTGGGTCTTGAACCTGAGTCCCTGGGATGTATGTGGATGATGCCTGATGGCTTTTATCTGTTAGGCCACCAGCGGGCAGCTTCTACTGGATTCTTAACATCATATTCCACATCTGTCTAATTAAACATCTTCAATTTCCAAATCTAAGTACGTAACTTTCTATATATTATGCATGTATGTGCACATATATAGATAACTTTAGTTATAGACATTTAAAAACAGTTAAATTTTGTGTCATGCTGACGGCATGGCCTGACTATTCTCATTAATAACAAAAAACATCATTATCTAACAATGTAAAATGTTCAAATATATTTAGAATTTATTTTAAACCTTTCTCACAAGTATTTTGCCTATTAGATTAACTAAGGAAATATCCAATACAACACAGAGATAAGGTGATTTTTAAAAGCCAAGAGTAAATCAAGTTTTGTTTTAGAGTAGAAACAGTTGTAAGCAAAGTTTCTTTTCCATCTTCCACTGGTCACCCTCCTAAGACACCAGGGATTTCAGACCTCATTTTCCTAGGTCTCTCCCACCTCAGCAGCCCATCCACCCAGTTTTCCCGGATAGAAATGACTCGAACATGTCCTAACACCCTCCCTACACTGAACCCTCTTGTTATGATCTAACCACATCATGGCCGTTTTAGGTAACCAACAACGTATGTAGAAGTCATTAAAATTACATGAAATCCCAACAGTAGGGCCTTGATCCAATAGGATTTGCGCTCTTAGAAGAAGAGATTCCAAAGCAACACCCACTCGCACACACACTCATGTTCATTTAGTCTCTCTCCTCCCTCTTCCCTGCCTCCCTCTCTCTCTTTACCAACCAAGAAACCACCTTGATCTACTTCCCAACTTCCAAAGATGAGAAACAAACCTCTACTGCATAAAGCCCCCCCAGTCTGTGGGAGGTTGTTACAGCAGCATGAGAACATTAAGATAGTGTACCTTTTTTATTTCCATCATCTTTTATATGAAAAGTGAATAAATACCAAGCACAGCACAACACTATGGTATGCTGTGGCTGACCAAGCCTGAGTTACACCTTGAAGCCTCATTTAGAAAGAACAGTCCCCCAGACACATGGTCTCTCTTGACAAACAGATACTCTGATTTCATTAATACATTTTTCATTCTTTTATATCACATTATTACCTATTAGGTGAAGTCCATGGCCATACTTTCTATGGATAAAAATAAAGCAGCTGAGCAGGCTTTGCTGCAGAGACCATATGACCATGGAACACCAGTGCAGACAAGCTGCAGGTCCTTGTTGGACTCAAAAAGCTTCCAGAGGTTTCCTCTATGACAAACTCATCAATCAGTTAGGAGATCAAGTCCAAAATGAGTGGAAACGTAGGAACTGCTTGCTTTGCAATGACACTATCTCTCTGGAGACCTGGGCTCTCGACCCTGCACTTACTCTGTGATGCCACCAGTTTTACCTCCAGGGGCTTCACTCTCCAGCTCTCAGGAAGACCCAATTATTCACAGATGTCTAATTCTATGGTTCATAGGAACTGACTTCCAGGACAATCCTTAAACATTTCAGCAATTCCTCTGGCGTGTTTCTAGCACAATATCCATTATGGTGCCAAACCTGAAAATGTGTCCTAGAGCCCAGATGTTTTTACCAGAAATGCTTCCTTTTTCAGTACCCATGTGATCCTCTAAAAATCATCAGGTGTGACCTACAAACAAAATTCCTTGGTCTGGCAAAATAGCATCATGTCTGCCTTACCTCTATTGCCTGAAGAAACTTCTAGGGAGCAAGAGATACTTTTTAAATAAGTCAGTAATGTAAAACAAAAGCAGAGACATTTGCTCACCTGAGGTGTCAGCTCTACTTCTAATTCACCAGACAAGTACTGTCGTTCAAATTCTGCGTTTTCTCCCACATACGAAGAGACCATGCGTTTTATCTGCCTGGATTTAAGCAACAGGCCCAAACCAAAGTTGTCAACCCTAGGAGAAACATGAAGATAGCTCACAATCAAAGGCACATCTGAAAGAACACTGGCATGACTTGCATTCAAAACTACGAAATTTTACTCATGTAGAGGAATCCGCTCTATCAGGCATTTAATCCACATTCTAGTTCCATTCATACTACCCAAAATGAAAGTCTTATTGACTTAGATACAATGAAACTTTATGATCAAACTAAAGAAACTTGCAAGGTGAAAATTGTTTTCTTATTTGGTAGGTGAAAAAACTAAAGCTCAAAATGTTTAAGTGATTTTTCCTTCCAAGATCACGGGCAGTAAGGGACACAGTCTTCAGACCCACTGCTGTTCTACAGCTCTAGCCACATCTCTCATTACGTCCACTGCTTCAAGGCAATGTGGATTAGAAGAGGAGCAAAAGGATGATTGGCCTTGTGCTTTGTAAATGTCAACACAATGGCGGCACACTGTCCTAACCTGGATGGACTCGCAAGGAAGACTTGAATGGAGAAACTGTTCTAAAGCGGGAAAGGGGAGCGCATCTTGCTGGAGCAGCATTCAGGTCAATCACCTCCAAAGGAACCCAAGTCGCATACCACAGGGTTCAAGTCCAGGTTCCAGTGGGGAAAAAATACAGTGTGAACAACTAAATAAAAATAAAATAAAGACACTTCCTCTTCCTCTTTCCTCCTGCCTGCCTGCCTACTCGCCTTCATTCCTGCCTGTACCCATCCTTTAAAAAAATAAAAGAGGAGAGGGGCATCCCCATACTTAAAAGAGAGAACAGCACACTCCTGAAATTCAAATCCAAATTATAAATAACCATTTTCCCTTATCACAGACATTTTTCTCAAGAAGATATACACACTGAAACATTTTTAACAACAAAAAAAATTAGGAAATTAATCACAAACGAGTGAAAAGTTTATAGGTAGAAAGAATAATCCTTTGTTAAATTACATATAATGTACTTTAATATCACCATTATTTTAAAGTTGGATACGAGTAGTACTGTCTTTTTTTAATTAGGTAGTGCTCTCTTTGCTTCTGCCTTTATTTATTTCTGCTCATTTTTTCCCATCAAATACACCTAGAAATTTCAAGCAAAGTCAACAAACAAGACAGATAATAATTGAATGAAGACTTTTCCATGTTCCGTTATCTTGTCCTTTTCTTCCCCTCAGGAGTTTCAAAAACAGCTTAACCCCACTAGGTAAAGTAAACATTCCTAAGATAACAAAAAATCCTTCAACATAAGCTATAAAACTATTTTTAAAAGACGTGGTGCAAACCGCAATGAGACACTAGTACAAACAGGAGAGAAAGGCTGATCAAAAAAGAAGGAAATACCAGGAGACAGCGAGGAAGTGGAATGACCAGAGCTCTTATATTTGCTGTAGGGAAGTAAATGGGTAGAATTACTTCTGAAAAACCCTTATGAGTAACAATTAATGCTGAGTATTCCATATGCTGTGAATCAGCGATCCCCCTACCTGGTTTATATATGACGCGGATGCACACTGAGTCACCAGAAGACACGTACAAGGAGACTCACAGCAGCACTACTCCTTATAGCTGGCAACCAAAGCCTCCCAAGTGTCCGCCGCATCCGAAAAAACCGTGGTGTGCACACGACGGGAGGACATACATCCCTGAGAATGGATGATCTGCAACCACTGGCAGCAATGGATGCGTTTTCAGGACAAGATGTTGAGCAAAAGAAAAACCAAAGTGCATACTGAATCATCCCTTTTACATGAAGTTCAAAGTCAGATAAAACTGATAGAAGCTCAGAAGCGAGGATAATGGTTGACCTTGGTAGTGGGAGAGGAGAAAAGTGACTAGAAGGGGCATGAGGGGATTTCTGGGGGTACCAGCCATGTTATATTTCTTCATCCAGGCGCTGGCTACATAGTGTACAACCTATAAAAACCCATCAAACCATACACAAACGATACGTTGACTTTTCTTATCTAATGCTTCTTTTTAGTAATATTTCTTATCTCTTTAGCTCCATTCCACTTATGCTAAATTCCATTTAGGACACCGAAATTGCATCTCGGTCTATATTTCACACCACGAGAGATCCAGTGTCCCTTACTGCCATCTTGTCTTACTCTATGTTATGCATCAATAATGTTTTTCAAAGATAGAAATGCTGGGATAAAAGCAAGTACCTCCTAGAAAGAGAAGTCCTTATAATGATCTCTCTTTCTCTCATAATTCCTATAGTGTTCTGAGGCTCCTCCCTAATGGAGCTGGCAATGTCTACACAATTCATTCATCCAACAGCTCTTGACTAAGTTCTTATTCTACCCCAGGGCTGGTATGTCAGGTCGTGGGCCCTGGAAAGTTCTGACATTACCATGTTAATAAACATGTAAACCGATCATTACAGCTGAGGGAGAGATGTGCTAAGGGAAATCTGCATGAAGTATGATGAGAACACTGAAATTTGAGAATAGTTGTAGAAGAAAATAGAAAAGTCTTACAGAAGGTGACACTTGAATAGACTTGAGAAAGAAAAAAGAAGTCTTCGAGAGTAGAGATGTGAAAGAGATGAGAGGCAGAGGCAGATGGGCAGTTTTGCAAAAGGCATAACTTAGCGCGGTGGGTTCAGGAAACTACATATTGAGCACCAACTGGAATACGAACTAGAGCTAGAAGGCACACTGGGTTTATCTGCCTTGAAAGTCATGCCAACAAACTAGGATTTCATCCTGAAGGATATGGAAGATCCTGAATGTAATTTTAAGCAGAAAATAACAGGGTACACAATTAACTTGAGTTCAGAGATAAAAAGCAAGGTATTTGGTTATGAGGTGTGAAACAGTCCAAGCAAGCGATGATGGGGTCTGAACAAAGGCAGCAGCAATGAGAATCCAGAAGAAGGGGCAATTCAAGGACTATTTGGGGAAAATCATTCATAAGACCTGCCCACCCTGATACAGACGCCCACCTGCTCCAGAGCCCCAGCTTTGGTCACGGAGCAGGCTGGGGGAAAATGAGTCTCACTGTCACTAGTGATATCCACGTGTTGACCTGGAAGGTAGTAAGTATGGCACTTTGTGTGCCAAACCAACCGTCTTTTCTCCCACCTTCATCCTCATCTCCCACTCTCCACCCTCATTTTCCTTGTGCCAAGAGTGGCCATTAACAAGCCACTCAAGTGACTCTTTCCTAAATTTCAGAGTCCTTACCCTCCCCCAGCAACCCTTACACACTGACTGCTTCAAAGCAGCCCAGGTAACATGACTATCTTCTCCTAACGTTGTTTTACAGTCCTACACTTCCAGTGTTTAATCCAACAACATCTCCCACCCACCAATAAATAGCTCATGACTCATTCCCAGTTGTTTTAAAAGAAAATTAAAGCCAGTGTAGCATGAGCATCTTTAAAAGCGTACTTTAAAGATACGGGAGAATGTTCCAAAGATCAATACTACACTTGTCCACGAGAGGGCTCCAAATCACTAAAGATTCTCCATCTGTCTGCGACTAGTTCGCCCACAGCTCACACGTGCTATGCTTTCTGTTATCTGCTCTTAATACCTGGCTAGGCCCTGAGTTCCTCAGGTTAATGATTCTATCCTCCAAACGTGGGGTCAGCTTCAGTCTCCCCCACTTCACCTGATGGAAGCCCCATGCTTGCAGATCCTTAATAAATGAGTAGGGGAATCTTTGACTTCTCTTTCACACACTGCATGCAACTCTCATGAGAAATCCTGACTCTACCTTCAAAAGCTACTTAGAATCTGATGATTTCTCATTCCCTACTCTGTAACCTGTGTCACCTCTTTTCTGTACACGGCAGTAACCTTCTCTGCTGCTACCCCTTACCCCTACAAGCTAGGCATGTAATGACAGTGAAAAATCTAAGTATAAAGCATGTCCGATTGCATCTCTGCTCTGCTCAAAACCTCACAGTTGTATCATTTATTCAGAGCAATAGCACAGGTCTCAAGGGCAGCCTGACACAGGCACCTGCCCCTCCAATTCATGCTCCCAGCCCCCATTTACTGTCTTTTCTGGGGCCGCCATACAAATAGCCCTGTAATGTATTGGAAAATTAACTTGCTGTGTTGACTACTTATTGTCTGCCTCTCCCCACTGGAATGTAAGGTCTCCGAAGGCAGGGATCTTGGTCTGTTTTGCTCAGTTGTACCCCAAAGCACCTGGAAGCAAAGCTGGCACACAAAGGGGGCTATAAAAACATCCACTGAACACACTTTTACATGAATGTACTGCTTGAGTCCACTTTCTTTCTCTTCCTCCTTGTGAATATAAGTGAAAATCATCAAGTCCTTACACTGGGTATTTTTTATTTCCCCTCCAGACTCTCCTAACATGTATTCTTCTACCTGCAGCCTGCCCTGTGCCTGGTTGGCTGACCCGTGTACACTGAATCACACAGTTCCCTTGTCCTCTGGCTTCCGGCTGGACTCAGTCAATGGGAGGCATCGTCGGGTGGGTAGATGGGGAAGAAGAAAATGAAGTCGGGATCTATGTCCCCCAGCTCTCTTCCAGCAAGCTGCAGCACACAGGAGAGCCTCTCCAGAATGCTTTCCTCCAGCTTCCGTCCTCCCACCCTCCAGGCCTGGGGTTGGTAGTTAGAGCTCCCCTCCAGGACTATCTCCAGGGTTCAGTTCTCACGCCGCTTTCCTGCAGCCCTGACCACTCCTTTAAAAAGGGGAGCTTTGCACGCCTGGTGGAGTAGGGGTCGGGTGCAGTTCACGCACATTCCAAGGTCCTGGCAACAGTCAACACAAACAACTAAAAATAAATAAATGCTTCTTCCTCCTCTCTCTTCCTGCCTGCCTGCACCTTTTCTTCAAAAAAGAGGGGAAAGGGGGGCCCATTTGTAAACTCTCTTCAGTGACCCAAAATAAGAGTACCGTTGATATCCTCTGGAGACCCAATAAAGTCCAGGATTTTAATAGTCTTAACAATAAAATAATCCACAAAGGTAGGTACATTCCACCTGCTTTCAGTGATTTTAAATATCCGAGGGCCACCCCTCCAAGCATATAGGTTCACAACGTAAACCAGAATTGCATTGGGTCATTTATTGACCTGGGGATTTTTCGAGCCACTTTTTCATGGATCTGTTTGGCTTTTCAATCCACTACACATTTGAACTTGGCTGTTTGGACAGGACCTCTCTATATTTGTTGATTCTGGCTCAGAAACCATTGTGTAATTGGTCTTTGCTCTGCCTCTGGACCAGAAACTGGGTACAGCAACCCAAGTGGTGCATGAGATACTCAGCCTGGGCTATCCCAGGTATAAAGTTAATGTTTATGCCTCAAAAAACAGTGTTAAGATATAATATCTAATTGATAATATCTAATAAGAAGATACTCTTATAATGAGTGTCTTCCCTGCCACATGGTTTCTGACTTAAACTCAAAAATGCATCTCTTATCTAATGTGTATCAGACACTGATGATACAATGAGAAAGACATCCTCTTACAACCTAGAGAAGATGTGATCTTTAGCAAATGAGGAACAGATCATTTCTCATAGAGAAAAGTGTATATTAAAGCATCTTGCTGTAAAATTGAAGATAATTCTAGTGGACTTTCAAAGAGATTATCTTGCTTGCCTTTAGTAACCAATGTATTTTAACATATCTAAAGAGAGAGAGTTGATCTTTTTTTTTGTTGTTGCACAACAAATTTGGGTTTCAAATACTTTAGTAGTTAAAGAATTCATTAAAGAGAAATATTGATGTAAAGCAAAAAGATATTGCCAGAATTCACCAAGGATCCACAAAAATGTTTAATTTACTGAAGCCACAATTTCATTTTCTGAATTTTCATTTTATGAAATCTCAGTAATTGACAATGCTTGTCAAAATAAAGCTCTAATAAAAGTGAAGTTGCAATCATTTACCAAACTATACTTCTCTCGTTTACTCTCATTTTAGACACACTTAAACCTCAATTACACAATGTCTTTTTATGCTAATAATATCCAAAGTGTCAAAACAAAAGAAAGTGCTGTACTCGGACATAAGGCTGATTTACGACAGAACTGTTTGGGACAAGCAGGAGCAAAGCCCAGAGATTTAACACATCCCAGGAGGCGGTCAGTCCTCCCCGACCAAAATAACAAAATCTTGGGGAAACGTTCCTAACCAGCCTAGCACCCTCTCTCCACTGGACCCTTCAGACCCCATCAGAGAAGCAGATGCCTCAACAAAAAAGAAAGTGGGCACAGCAAAGAAGCCTCACGCCGTTATATGTCCTTGTTCAAAATCACAGGTGTAGAACCAGGTATTTTACTTAAGAGTGAGAGAGTGCTCATTGGACCCTCACAGAATTCCTACATCTGACTATTACAGTGCTACATAGATAAACGACAGTATTCTAATCACAAGCGCAGATATATATATATATATATATGCATATAAATATGATAGTATTTACCTGTCTTCCATATGTAAGTGGGGCTCCCCTTGGAGTTGCTAAATCCCCGTCTCCAAGAACTGCTGCCTCAAATAATCTTGCCACGAGGAAACGTGGCTCTGTGACTTAATTGGTTGACATATATTGTGAAACTTTTGGTTCATACGGGCTTTCAATTTATATGTTAATGTCTTTTAAAATTTAATTAAAGATAAATTCTTAATTTTTCCTCACTTCCTAATCAACACATATCAAAGTATTGATTCATCTAAGTGACCCTGAGGGAGGATGTAGCTTATCAGAACTATCCCATGGCAACAAGTCTTACCAATTATTAAAAACAAACAAAGGAAACAAAAAACAGATAATCAGGAAGCCTGAGCTTTGGTAAAACTTCCAATTCAGGTAGATCTCTGCAGAGAAAGAGCCTTTTCTAAATAATAATAGCTAGCACTTCTAAGTTCTCTCCATTTACTCAACAATTCAAGCCATATCATTGGTTCTCCAGTGAAGCAATACTAAATTTTCTTCATTTGTCTAGAGGCCAAAACAAAGCTCTGATTCCTAGAGACCTCTAGAATTTAAACTCATTATTTAAAATAATCAACTATGGGTGAGCCCTGGTGGAGCAGTGGTTAGAGCGATCATTCTCTGAAGGAATGTAGGCCACACACTCCTAGGTTCAAATCCCTGGGTCCAGGGGAAGACAACCATTGTGAACAACTAAATAAAAGTAAAATAAAATGTGTCTTCCCTCTCTCCCTTCCTGCCTGTACCTTTCCTTTTGGAAAAAAAAAAAAAAGAATTACCAAAGAAGGTTTGCAAAGTACCTTCTTTGTGTTCAATGCAATATGTTATCATTATGGATTCAGCATCAAGAGTGCACATTGATCTACCCCAGCTATCTGAGAAACCCAACAAAGCACTGATAACCAAAAGTATATATATATATATATGTGTGTATATATATATATATGTATATATATATATACTCTTTCTCCGCAAATTATACATACACACACACACACACACACACACACACACACACACACACACACACACACACATATATATACAGGAAAGGTGCAGGCAGGAAGAAGGTAAGCAGAGACAGGCAGGTAGAAAGAGAGAAGAGGAAGAATCACTTCATTATTTATTTTATTTAGTTGTTCATCTTGGTTTTGATCCTGGCCCCGGGGCTTGAGCCACGGTCCTTGGGATATGTGGTCTGCACTCTCCACCGAAGGCAGTTGACTAAACTGCTACTTCTCCACCAGGACGTGCCATCAAAAGTATTTTTAATTAAGATAAAGTCCACTCAAAGGGCATGGGAAGTGTTTAGTTTCATGTGATCATGCACAGCTACTTCCCCATTTACAGATGAGCTTCCTCTGCTAAAGGAGGAATCCAAAACAGTGATCCTACAATCCTGTCCAGTTTCGACATTCAGAGACTCTAAGGCTCACGGCTCAGCACAATAGGAAACACAAAACTATTGTAAGTAATGGAAGTGACCTGTAACACATACTGGAAAGAGTAAATACAATTCCTTATACAAAGGAAGGTTAAAAGTCTTCAGAAGAATTCAGAAATGGGCAAGATCAATGATAGCTAGAAAAGGTCTGTAGTTGGATAAGGTTTCCTTGAGAATGTGCAACTTGAGCGGAACCCGAAAAGACGTGAACACGCAGAGAAGAGCTTGCAGAGCCTTCCAGATGAAAAGAGTAACACAAGGAGACTCAGCAAAGGAAAATGAACACAAAGGCAGGATGGGTTTTGTTTCCTTAATAATCTGGGCTCTTTATTCTAAATAGTATTTATGATAATAGGCTAAGCTACCAATCTAATTTTCTAAGATCCTTAACTTTATTATTGAAAGAGAGTTGAAGAGTTATGATTTTATTTAAGAACAGCTTTTTCCTTCATAACTAAATATATCTCAATGTGCATGTCATTGTTAATATATTATGGCTTACTGTTGACCATTTTGATATACAATCCTACTGTCTTAAGTGTCACCTGAATATCATTTCTCCTAATAATACCAACACTACTTTCTTTTTAAGGAAAGGTACGGGCAAGAATGAAAGTGAGGAGGCAGATAGGAGGAAGAGAGAGAACAAAAGATCATTTTATTTTATTTTTATTTAGTTGTTAATATTGAATGTCCCCCACCTCCCCCAGGACACAAACCCAGGTCCTTGGCATGTATGCGGACTGCACTCCTCCAGAAGCGGCTGGTCTAATCGCTACTCCACCAGAGCATGCCAGCAAAACTATTTTTAATGATTAATAATGTTCCTCATATGTCATGCAGAGTAATGGGATAACCAAAAGTAAGAGATTCAAACTGATGCCCACCTTCCTTTGTAAAAAATGGTCCATAATGACAATATAACACAGAGGAATGTACCTAAATTTCAAAATGCAAAATTCAATTTGAAAACATGTATTTTAACTTTAACAATATATATGAATTTTATAAAAACAAAAGAACATCAATTTAAGAAATAAAATCATGCAAGTCTACTTTACTTATGATTATGAAAAAAAGCACCAACATATTTGAATCAATGTAACTTGAACTTATTAAACACGATATTTGATGATGGAGCATATCCCTCATGTAAACGAGGAAGTCTTCATTTCATAGGTAACCTTTGTTTAAACATTATAAATAACTGTCATTTCTTTCAACCCAATTGTTTTAAAAATGCACACTTACCCCGCATTGTTGCTGACTGCAGTTATCCCTTTTACCCCAGTCTTTAGTAAAGCTCCTATAAGATTCTCTGGAATTCCACATAACCCAAAACCTGCAATAGCCAAAATGATAACAATTTGTGAAGAAGGCAATGTTGTTTCAAGAAAATGGATATGCTATTCTTTTGAATAAAATATATATATAAGAAACGAGTTATTAGATCTACTAAGCAAAATGCACAGATATATCTCAGCAACTCAACAAATGGTCATATAGTTGTACCTAAATGCATTGCACCATTATATAGTACAGACGTCAATGTCAAGTCCTTGATTCCTAAGTACAAAACTAAGTGCAACCATTTCATATCTACACATTGCTTTTCTTGCATCTAACTATACACTTACTATTGCCCCTCTTTGTAATTCAACTCATAGGCAGTTCTTTTTTCGGACATGTTTATTTGATATGCCTTAGTAGATTTTGCAGAATTGAAAGCCTAGGTCAATGACTCATTTCTTTACATCTTCTATAATCGCTCAGCTAGGACTGAGTTTGAGATGGACATTCAATTAATGATCACTTGAATGAATGAACGGAAAGCAGCCCGTCAAATAAGTCTTTATTACTTTGTCTAAGGCCTACAAACAAAAAGAAATGCATAAGAATCAGGCAAAAAATTTAACGAGTGTGCGATTGTGGTTCTAAAAGATATTCCAAACAAGAAGCAATAGAACTTGGGGACTGAAAAACAGATAGATGCTAATATGCTCTTTATCTCATTTGAAAAAAAGAAGGAACATGAGGAGCGGCTAGGTGTGGGCTTGGGAGGAATCAACGCAAACATTTTGAGTTAAATGGAGCTCCCAAGCATCTAGGGGGCTTTCAGTTACTAATAAAGACATCACCATTTAAAGTCTCTGCTTTTCAAACTAACTGAAAAAGAACTCAAAAGAAAAGAAGAAGTGAAATATTAAGTACCAAGCTTTGCTAAAGTTTCAAGAGGGGGACATTAATAAAACAATGGGTAATATAATATGCAATAAATAAAAATCAAATGACAACTAAATAATAACTAGGTAATAAAATCACTGGCATTTTTTCATTTACACAGCATTGCCACTGTGACTTTCCTGCTGACGAGATGCACCCCGACAATGGGAAACAGGACTAATACTCACCACCCACCAGCACCGTTGCACCATCGGGGATGTCTTTAACAGCTTCTACTGGATCGGTATAAAATCTGGTATGGCGATGAGTGCTGGTTGAAAAGGAGCAAACATAGCCCTAAAACATTTAAAAAAATAAATAAATAAATAATATTTTTAAGTGAATAACCACTTGTTGATACATACTTAACACTGGATGTATAACAATTTCTCCAATCTATGGGCACACCAGGATAACTTCACTGCTCGTCTTTGAACGAGTGAGGCTCTAAGTAGTTCACTGAAGAGTAGGGTGGGCACTGGATCCCTTTGTGGTCAATGTCTATCATATATATGTGTGCGTGTATGTGTGTGCATGTGTGTGCATTAAACAAAACAAAACCTGCCATTTGTGGCCATCCAAAAGAATGAAAGTAGATATACCATAAACTGGGATTCAAATTAAAAGTCATGGTGTCGTCAAGCATCAATTTCTGATAATAGTCTAACCTTTCATTCAATTAACAACTACTCTCTGAGATCCTACTACGTGCCAAGCACTAGGCTATTTACTCCAGTCTAGTAGGTATTAAGATATGACTGCTGCTCTCAGTATGAAGCAAAGAAAAAATAAAATAATTAAAAATAAATTGAGCAAAAAAGAATATGAAGTACAGAAAGACCAATACCACAAATACTAATTGAGTCCCTGACCCAGTGTTGGGTGTCCGAGAATGGCTCCTCAGGCAGAAAGACCACCTGTCTCTGAAGCTCCAAGTGTATGATCAGTAGCAAGCGGGACTGTAAGAGAGGCATGGCTAGAATAACCACTGTATTATTCGGTGCAACACCTGTTATCCAGTTAATACCTGTGATCCATTTTTAACTGTTTCCCTCTGCACTTCAGTCCTAGTATAGACAGAAGAAAAGTAGAAAGTGGATTGGGTTACAATCATTTATTCATACCCAGCATCAGTCTCATTTAGTCTCTTTTAGAGCATTTAGTCTCATTATTAATACAATCTAAAAAGAGGGAGTAGAGAATGACCTCTGATTCTTGATATGTTGCCACTTTAACAAGCCCGTAATTGTTGTAAACTCACACCCACTGCCTAAAGCAGGTGACGGGGGTCAAAGAATTAATGTAAACTTCAGTTTCGTTCATTCTTTCTTCAAAAAAGTGTCAATTAGTACAAAAAGTTATGTAAGAGAACTAAGAGAAAGTTAAATGAGATCTGCAAAGGTAGTGGTGACACAAATGACTATTTCTTTTCAACCTCAACCTTGACAAGGTCAAGTGAGGCGGGAGCTACATCCAGGAGCAAAGCCCAAACAGCAGGCGGTACCTAGAAGCACAGACAGAAAGGAAAAGGCTTGAACCACAAAGAGCTTTCTTCTCTGTCTATCCTCAAGCAGCCAGGACATACGTGACACGTACAAATCTACTTTTAATCTTGGAAATTAAAAATTAACAGAGCCTGAAAAAAAAAAGTCAACCAGATCCTAAAATTGAGGATATCACCTAGAAAATAGAAGAATACACAGATAACTCACTCAAATAACTTATTTTTCGATTTTCTGAAACCTAGCAAGAGCTAACAACTTACCCAACACTATGTTAAAACAAGATCCGACCCCACGACTTGCTCTTCTATCACAAGGTCCTTCTACTATAAGATGCCTCCCTCGTCTTTTTAAAAAGCTCTTGAGCTTATTGTACTTCTACATCATTATTTATATAGAACAAAGATGTATGCGTGTCTTCTATTTTCAAAATA
Organism: Solenodon paradoxus; assembly: GCA_004363575.1. Classification (NCBI taxonomy): domain Eukaryota; kingdom Metazoa; phylum Chordata; class Mammalia; order Eulipotyphla; family Solenodontidae; genus Solenodon; species Solenodon paradoxus. Next base: position 318,884 of record RJWH01000209.1, on the reverse strand, counting down.
CATTATTTCCACTTAAGGGTGAAGGTTACCACAGTGTGCACCTTACATTTTTATATGCAGTGTTGTATGTCAATTACATCTCAATAAAACTGAAAAAAAAATTGTTACCTACAGAAAATGATAGTTTCATTTTTCCTTCCTTTTCATTTTTCCTTCTCCTATCTGGATTCTTTCAATGTCTTTGTCATGCCTTATTGTTCAGGCTAGGACTTGTAGAACTACGTTGACTAGAGTAGTGGAAAGAGTGGACAACCTGTCTTCTTCCAGATCTTTCAGTTTTTCACCACTGAGCATGATATTGGCTGTGGGACTGTCATCTATTGCTTTTATTAGGTTGATTTAGGTGCCACAGACACTTGAAATAAATGCTAATATTGCTCCCCACATTCCCCCAAAAGTGAAGAATCTAGGCCCTAGCAGGAGGAGAAAGAAGAAAATGAGAGCATTTTCTACACTTCAGGGTGACCTCACTTCCCCATCTTTCCCCCCAGACTATTTAGTTGTAGGTGAATTCTTGCATCATGGAATGAGACACTTAAATCACATGGAGAGGAAGTCCAAAAAAACCCATTTCTCCTACAGACCCAAAGAGGCTTTGTAGATTCATGAAGTGAAACAAAAGCTTATAAGCACAGACTTGTTAGGAATTTATCTCAACTTGTTAGTCTTCATTACAAACAGAAATAACTGAAAAACTTGTCTACGTCCCACAAACATATCTCAGAAGCATCTTAGAAAAGACCCAAGTGTCTCCTATTACCCAGATCACCAACAGTTAGGGGAAAAAAAAGCGATTCATGTTTTAGGGGTTGTGAGAGGAGCTCCAGGTAATGACGAATTTACAGGCACTCACCTTTGGTTATTGTCATTGTTCATAGATTCTGTTAACAGAATTTGTTGATATTTGTTATATTGACATTTTATTTCTATTTACTGAGAAACCAATAGTGTAGCATAATAGACTAGACTCCAGTAAGCTTAGGGTAGAAAATACCCTTGTAATAAGCAAACGACAGAAAAATCAAAACAGAAGCTAACCCTTGGTTACTGATAACAGAACTGAGATTACCAGCCCCACGGGAAGGGGGAGGTGGGTGCGAAGGGTATTGGGATGCAACGGATAGTGGTGGATGACTATTAGAAATTTGGTGGCAGGTGTTCTGTGCTCTCATATATTTGATAGTGAAGCTGCACATTTAAAATTTATATTATGTTGTAAATCAAAATAGCTCAATTAAAAAACCATTCAAATTTTTAATTCAAATTCTAACTCAACACAACTGAATGAACCTGATAAAATGACTCACTCTGAGTGCTTTTTTTTTTTTGGAGGGGTTTGGCTTTATGTTTACAAAAGGATAATTGTTTCCCTGGACATGCATAGTAAAGATTAAAAGATGATGCAGACATAAGCATTTAGTCTTGTACCTGGGCCACAGAAGATCAACAGGGAATGTTGACTTCTTTAGAGGAATGTAATCACCTTTCACCATTCCTTATGGAGCAGTAAGATTAACCTGGAGTCTAGACTTCATTTTTAACTTCCTACACTCCACCCTACACACATGCAGAAATTACTGATTTCATGAAGAATGTTTTTTTTTAACATGACCCATACAGAAGCCACCATTTGATATATATTGGGAGAATTGGAAAAAATGGATTCTAGCTTTAAGATTACTTTATCAAGCTTATTTTATTTGCTACCAAGTTTGTAAGTCTAAGTAGTCAGATTGTTGGCCAATCCAGTTGTGTGAAGGCAGGAAGTGGGGCAAAGGATGCAGGCAGGATGTCCGATGTCAGTTACACCAGAACATTTCCTGGGCACCTTCAAGGTCTGAAGTCCAGCAAGCGCTTAGAGTCTGGGAGAGCACACTCCAGAGGCAGCCTTTGGGCTGTTCACGAAAAGGCTTCCTCTCTGACCATTTTCTCTCCCCACACTCTGCCTCTGAGAGTCAAGGAATATCCGTCAATGCCTTCTAAGTATAGTCAAGGAGTGGGAGGAAAGGGTCTCTAATACTCTACCTTCTTTCCTGAGATAACTAAATCCAAAGTGGAGTCTAAACGACTCATAAATTGACCTTGACCTTCTAACTTATTTCGAATACTACAAAGAGTGACGTGTAAAGATTCAAGCACCATCTGCTACAAAACAAACATAACCTTCAAGTTTGCAGAGGTTACTAGAAAGTATGAAGACTCATGCACTGACATCTATTTATTCAGGGGTAAATTTTTTTCACTAAGATCTGCTTTTACCTTCATGTAGTATCTTTTGTTTTGTTTTCCACTCTCATATCTTCTGCAAAATACCATTTTCTGCTATTACTATTGCAGGAGGGAAATGACCCAGAACTGATGAGTAAGATATAATCAACAGTCTTACAGAGCAAAAAATGTTTTCTATTTAATCTATTTCTTTTAAAATCTGCTCCATTTTCATCATTTGTGCTGTACTTCAAATCCTTACACTTAACCTTTGAGGTCTGATTCCACTGCTGAGCTTAAAGTTTGTGTCACGATTTTCCAACCCAGAATCTCTTTTCTTTCCAATTACTTCTTTTGTTATTTCTTTCACCTAAATTTCTCTTTTTTCTGTCATTCGATACACCAGAACTTAACACATGAAATGTGCACTTTGTTTTGAAGGTTTTTCAGGGCAAATCCAGAAAGCATACTGGTTTTCTATTTTGAAATAAACTTTAAAGAATGTGGAACTGTACACCCAGGTGATATTTACCATGTCCCCTTACCAGTAACTAAATCAGGACATAAGAATATTGATAATACCACCTCAGTATCAAAGTATGATCAACAACAGTAGAGGGGAGAGGCCATATGGAGAGAGGTGAAGAGAATCATGTTCGACGGAAAAGGCAATGACATTTGGATGGATACACACACTTTCAGACTTGGAGCAGTGGGGCATCACTGTCAAGAGCAGGTGGTGACGAGCACTGAAATGCTTTTGTTGTTCAGCATTGGACCAGTGACTACCATGGGTGGAATGTTCATCTTGAACTAAACACCGATAATGATGCACTTATGACATGAATACATCACAGTGAACTCAAAGGCAATGACACAAGGCAATGCTCTGCAACGGTGACATACTTTTTCGCATGTTCCATACATGTTCTGTTCCAACACTGGAGGGATGCCCAGCATGCTAATGGATCACAGGTGAAGGAGTGGTGCATTCTGTATGGTGGATCAGAAAGCTTGATTTTTCCTAGAGTTCAACTACTGTGGATGGGGAATCCAGAAAGAGGAAGCTGCAGAATTAAGTACAGAGATGTGATCAGGGACAAAAGGGATCAGGTCCCCTGGTGACTAGACGGGAGAGGGAGACTGGGGCAGGCTACAGGAGGCCTTAAAGACCACATGAAAGACTTTCAACTTCATTCTTCAATGAAGAAAGCACAGTAAAACTTTTCAAATAGATGTCACACCTCTCAGTACAAAAGCCTGAATCAGGAAAGTGGCAGGGAAACTCATTCATTCCTTCAATTATTTGTTCAAAAATATCTATTTAATATCAAATAAACTAAATAGTGAGGATGCAGAGTTTTTAATAAACACACAGATAGCTCCTACTCTGATGAAACTTACCAGCTAGTAAGGCTCAGTCACCAAACAATCCAAAATGATTACACTGGTGATCAACTGGATGTGGAGAAAGGAGAATAATTCCAAGATGCTAGCTTAGACACTGATGGGCATGGGTGCTGTTAGCCACAATGAAAACAAAACAAAGCAAGGAAGGGTTAAGTCACTTTATGGCTGGTTATTTTGAGTCAGTAAGACCTTGAAGTGCTGAGTGTCATCCAAGTGGAGTCAACTAGTGGTACCAAAAAGACTGTATGTATCTCAAAGAGTCTGGGGCTGGAGACAGATCTGGGAAAAGACAGTTTCAAGGAAGAGGAGTAGGTAAAATGTTAATAATAGCTATGATTTTTTTCAGTAACAATTTTCTGTAGTGAATGGAAAACAGTATTAAATACTCCCTCTGAAATAAAAATAAAGGAAGATACCCTCAGATTGTATTGTAATCTAGCTAAGCCCATGCCTGTGTTTCTGAGGTATAGATCAGCAGCATCAACAACACCAGGAACTTACTAATATAAAGTATGGGGCCCCACTTAAGGCCTATTAACTCAGAAACTCTGGCATAGACACAGCAATCTGATGAAGTCTCCAGGTAATTCTGATACACACTTAAGTTTGAGAGACTTACCTATCATAAAAAACAACTTTCTCATTTTGCCTGTCACTACATTTAGAAGAAAAATTATCAAGGTTACTACTTCAATCTGTCTACAGGAGTCTCGCCTCCATGTTTAAAACGTGTTGAGTGTCTGCCTAATGCAGGGTAGTGTGTAATGTTAAGTGACTTGGAGAGCAAGGCATACATGGCCCCTGCCAACAAGAAACTGTTCGGTTAAGAAGATAACTGTATATTTGAAAAGTTAAATAAGTGTGCAAGTATTACAGTTTAATGGGAGAAATACTGGAAATTCTAAGTAGTACCCATGATAATCGCACCTGAAAAGTGAGTTTGAACATTGGTATGAAACTTTCAGTGAGGTAGGGCGAAACCCAGAATTTGTAGCTTGGTCCTCTAACAGGAGGTGTGCTGGTGGTTTAATCAGAAGTGGTTTAATGATATATCTAAGAGGGAAAATGAGTTAACTTAATTATACTTAGGCAAATAAGTAACTGCCAAGAGAGGGTATGCTAATGACCTTGGACTCTGCGGGCTCTAAGTGCATTTCCCTGACCTGCTTTGCATTAGTTTTAGGACTTGCATCTGACTGGTGGTCAAGTTCCCTTGAACAATGCCTTGTTCTATCCATAATTATTGCAATAATCAACATGCTTCCTAAGAGACATCTATGAGTAAAACATTCCAGTTCTAAATTAAACCCTACCACTTATCTAAGTGCTTCAGTGGCCTCTCCTGTGTCCCTGCTCTCAGAGACTGGATGAAGGAAAGATGAGCAGTAGGACACAGCATGTGAGCTAGGAGACAGTCTGTAAGGCATGCTTTCAAACTCAGAACTATTATTCAACATGCTTCTGGGTGAAAAAAAAACCTTTTATTTTCCCTTCAAGAGACACCCGAAGTAACAGAAGAAATGGGGGCTGGGGGGGGGGGCGGTGCTGCTACCTTCGGGATCTGGCGCTCAGGCCCAGTACTGGGCTAGAGGACTCGGGACAGGAACCCTCCCAGAGCGCGAGTTTGCTGGGACAGATCAGACAGGAGCAAACAAAACCGCAGGCACCAGAAATGTAGTTAAGAGTACCTGGGGTACCATTCAGGAGCGAGCAGGCCGTACAGGCGGGAAAAGTTGTCAGAGGGGCTCTGAAAATCTAGATCGTCTGAACGCAATCCCGCGGGTCCTCGAGCGCAGGGAAGCCCGCACGCGAAGCCCCCCGCGCCAGTCACAGCCAGATTGCAGGCTTCTCTGCTTGGCGCCCAGATGAGCACTCTAGTCTGGGTTCCCCTTCGCACCGCGGCGTGGGGCGCCTCCATATAGGGGATGAAAAGGTGGGGCTCGGCTTTCCACCCACGCCGAGCCCGGCATCCACCCCTTCGCTAAGAACTCACACCCAGCGGCGGTTACGCGGCCCCTACTCCTGGGCCTCTAGAGGCGCGCCCAGAGATCCCCAACGCCGGGCACGAACCCAGTCCTAGCAGCCGTCAGCCCTCAGTCCCCTAAACAGCGTGTCCTCCACTGCTACCCTCCGGGTACCGGCAGCCAGAGCCCCTTCGCAGGGGCGGAGACGCGGGCCCGGGAGGACGTGGGCGAGCCCCCGGGGGCGCAGGGTGGCTGCAGGTGTCCTCCCAGCCTTCTCGATCTCGCGCGCGCTCCTGGGCCCAGCCTCTCCCCATCGGGAGAGCGTGGCCGATCCTAGCAAGAGCGACCACCCGAAGGGGGCGCGTCCCTGTGTGCGGGAGCCGCGCCCCGGGTGCGGCGTGGGGGGCCGCGGCCCCGCTCGGGGTTCAGTCCGCGACCAGCCCGCGCGCCTCCATCCTCTCCGCCCGCGCTTTACCTTGCTCCAGGAGCCCCCGGAGCCTCGCGGGGAGGCGCAGAGCCGCGGCCAGGAAGAAAGGAGTTTGAGAGCCGCCATATTCCGGAGCCGGCCGTGGGGGGACCTCAGGGCAGGCGTGCGCGCGTGAGTGTGGCGGTTTGCGCGACCCGGCCACCGCCGCGTCACGGGCAAGGCGGGGCGGGGAAGGAAGACGCGCGGGGGGCGGGCTGGAGGCTCGACCGCCCGCCCGCCCTTGAGGTCCTCGGGGCCTCGCGTCCGCTTCTGGGGCGGCGAGATTGGGCGGGGCCCCCAAACCCGAGCTTCAGCCGGGAGCTACCGAGTCCCTTCTCTGCCGAGCAAACTGGAGACTGCTGTGCTGGCGCGTCCTTGCCAGCTCGGCTCTGTGATCAGCTTTGTAATTTTCAGGGGGCCGCAGGTGTCTGCCTTCTCCCAAGGTCAGGGTTGAGTCTTGGCCGAACGTTCAGTTGGTGAAGGAAGGTCTCTTGCAGAGCTTGTTGCTTTCCGCGTCTGTAGGTGTGTGGGCTGCTGAGGGGTACCCCCTGGAGGCCCTACTTCCCTTCCCTCCAAAGTTCCCATTCTCAGTCCGCTCTCCCCACACCTGGTCTTGACTTCAGTCTTGTTAAGTTTGCCCTGAGAACCTGCCATGAACAGTCTGTTTGAAGTGTGACTCAGTTGATCTGGTCAAGAGGAACGAGATTAGGATGGGACACATTCTTCCCCATCATCCAAGTCTGCCCTAGAATCCAAGAAACGCCAGAGATTACACAGTAGATAGAAATATATAGGTGTGTATTCCTTTGACCTTAGGCGACTTACATAACTTTCTAAACCTAAATTATCTGTATCTGCAAATTAGAATTGCTTATAATACTCAGAATATATAAGTATTAATGCTTATAATATGTATTATTACTTATGATAGTCATAAGGTCTGCATGAGACACAAAGCCTCTGGCCCCATTATATACACTCAATAAATATTAGGCATTATTCTAAGTTTATTAAAATTTCAATGATAGACTGGCATGGCAAATATATTTTCTTGAAACCACTCCTTGAGGACGTGAGCCAAGGCTGATTTCTTCAGAACCGTCTAAGCACTTAGCAGGATGGAAAGACCAAGTGGGAACTCAATTCATTTGACTAAGGAGTGACCAGATCCTGGGAATATGGCTATTAGTTTTGATCCAAAGCAAAGCAAACAAAAAAGTTAAATGAGACCTTAGCTTATTCAGCCAGCACACTAAGGTCGTGGACAATTATAATTCAATTTACAGTCTGGTCCTAAAAGCCCTTGCTCCTTCATGGTATTCTTTTAACTCCTAACTTTCTTTTCCCTATGAATATTATAATTTTAATCAAAATCAATGAAGGAACAGAATGCCAAGTGTGACTGTCCAAATTAGGTAAGGAGAAAGGAATTTAGAAATGTTTGCTATTTTTATCACATTTTGGGAGGTTGAATAGAGGGGAAATTCAGCTATTAGAACTGAATGAAGTGTCATGAATAATCCTAAAACAACATATAGCAGCTACTGTACTGCAGTTTGCAAAACACGAAAAAACTGAATTCACAATTGGGTCTGCTTTTCCTTGTGTCCTTCCAGAAGGCACATGAAATGGAAAACAGAAATGGAAACTGGCTGACTGTGGTCATATGACTCACTCTTGGCTGGTCTCACTCTGTGGCTCCTGGCTAAGGAAAAGATGCACATTTTAAGTACTTTCTGTGACTCTAAATCTTGTGAAAACATTAACTTCTTTACGCCAAGGTCAAAACATCTAAGACATGTCCTATAATTGGATAACTCTATGACTTTGCTTTATACCTTTCAAAATATGTGTGACTTCAACTTCAACCAATTACAGAAAAGTTCTTACAGATTTTCCTTCTGACTCCACAAAGTTCTTTTAAAAATCTAGTGTTTTATTTCAAGTATCTGAATTTTTCTGAACTGATAAGGATAGTCCTAAAGGGCAGTTTGTGGCAAACACAGTCTGGAATCTTTTCTTTGTGTAACTTCCCACATTCTTGAAAATAATGGGAGAATTGAATTGAATTCAAAATTTTCAAATAAAAGGTCTGGTTCCAGACAGACAATGAAGGAAAACAAATATGTATATACAAATCTATGTATAAATATATAAAATACGAATATATATATATATATATATATATATATATATATGTATGTATGTATTTCCCCTCCTCTTTCTGGTGAAGGGCAATGAAAATACCCCCATCTCTCTCTGAAGTTATTCTCAGACTCATCCAGCAGACCAATAAGCATGAGACAGGATTAGTGGGAGGAGAAAAAAATAAAGGACATATGTATGGAGAAATCATACATGGCTGTAAATTCTAAGGGGAATGGGACAAGCATTATATATTATGTACTGATTAACCTGTAGCTCCACATACCAAGGTGACACATTTTGGGAAAAGCCTGCTCTGGACATCTTGAGAAAAAATATCTTATCTAATCATTTTTTGGGAGATGGATCCAGCCAGTGTCAGAATTAGTTAAATGGTGAATTGTAATTCTCTGCTTCAGGGATTGGTATTTCAAGTCTCCTAAAATAGCATGCATTCGTATCAGCTCTCATTATTGAAAGATAGAATATTGTGTCTTCATAGTTGGCAGAGTTAATAATCAAGGACTTATTTTCAAAAGTCGTTTTACTGGTTTAACATGTAATGGGCGTTTTCAGCTAAGAAATGTATGCATGCTACATTTTATATAATCCTTTAATATCTGGAACAAAATTCTTTCAAACAAGTTATTTTCTTCCATTGGGTTTGAAAGACATAAACTTGAAATTTTACATAAGTCTGTAATTGAAACATTATTTATAATGTTAATCATAATCCTCTAATTTATCTATTTTGTAAGCCTATTATTTTCATTTTTTTTTGAAATTATTTGAGATTATTTGAAAAAGTACTTTGTTTTAACTCATTTTTACTGAATGCTTCTTCAATAGAAAAAATGAATTGGATTTTACCTATCGTTTTCTCAGAAAATATGAAATAAATGCATGTGACAGAGAAGGCTCCTAAAAAGAAAGTGAAAGTGATATTAAGTACTAAGGAAACTTAGAGGAGCGAAGCACACCAGAGTGATTTGCATACATTCAAGTCTGCTGGTGTTGTTTATTCTTAAAACCTGTGCATGGTTTGTTTTCCCACTGCCTTTAATATTCACAGTCCATACCTCTTAACCTGACTTAGAAGGGGATCATCGCTTCTGACTTTCCTCCACCCTTCACATCTTCATAGTCCAAACTGTATTTGCCTCTTGAATGTCACACAATGAATTCACACAGCCTCAGAAGCGAATCTTGATAGCAAAATGGAGAACATGGACTCTGTAGGTAGACAGTCTTGGTTCAAATTTCAGCTCTGTTCTTCTTTAGCTGTGTGATACCGTAGTTAAGAATTACGGAATGGCCAAATGTCAAGTCATATCTGGACCAGCATCAAGTTGTGCTATTTAGGTATTAAGAGATTATACTGTGTTAATGTATATGTGTGTGTGTATTTGTGTGTATATATGTACATCTATCTATCTATAGATGTGTGTTTATCCATCTACCTATATATATGTATATATGCATATCTCAGGTTATTTTTATTTTCCTAAACTGGAAAACAGCAGACAGAAATCACACCTTGGACTATGTGGCATTAAAGACTTCTATCTCTGTGCCCTCATCTTTATGGGCTATCGCTGCATCTGACCCCAAATTCCCCATTTTCATCGTTCTGCCCTAGTCCTAAGGGCTGGACTTCAGTTTCTGTCACATGGATTGTTGCAGTTGCTGCCTGAGTGAACTTCCTTCTCCTTCAAAGTTAACCACCTTTAAAATGATCATTTCCAATACAGATCAGGTCTTCTCACAGGCTTTCCTAAAACTTCTCAAGAAATCTTCAGAGACTGAATAGAAGCCCCAACATCTGATTATGGCTATTTCTAACCCCAGTTTAGCCAACCATCTAACCTTAAGAAATACTTGATGGATTCCACAATATTGCATGTTGAATTTTTTCATTATATTTGAACTACTCTATCAATGCTAACAAAGCAGTATCATAAGTACTCAGGTGTGATTTATCCTGTTTTTAACGTTAAACATGGTTAGATTGTGCAGTTTGGAAACAGACCTCAGAATAAAGTTTCTCCAGTATCTCAGTGCTTATATTTGAAGTTATAAAATAAGTCAATGATAAAGCTGTAGCTTTGTACTTACCTTATTATCGTGCAGACCTCTGCATGTTGACTCACTTAAATATGTGTAAGTATACAATGCTTGAGTGCCTGACTCGGACACACTGACTTCCTGGAATCATTTCTCAGCATTAGTTAAAGCATGGTAATTCTTCAACAAGAGCATTTAAAACGTGTCCTAGTGATGTTGTGCTATAGCAGTATTAGAAGTTGCTTTCAGTTTCGGCTACTTCTTGTGTGGTATTTATGTGTATTAACTGGAAGTGATTGATATTATTAGTGATTGACCATTGGAGCAAACACTTCCTGCTACGTTTTTTCTTTCAAGATGCTTATTTACTTTTATTGAGTATACAGTGCTATGTCAGGGCAAGCTTCCCTAGCAGTTGCCATTCAATCACTAAAGTGACTGCAAGAGGAGGGCATCTCATGTGACTTTGGTTGCTTTAAAAAAAAAATTCAACCTGTTACCACACAAATGAGCACCTTTTGGACTCTACACCCTGGTTGTCTTCCAGCATATTTACCCCGCCACCCATGGACATTAATCCCCTTTTATGGTGCCCCCCCTTCCATAAATGGATCCTTCTTATTTCCCCTCCCTCCAATAAAACTTTGTCTAAGACAGTGATTAGCCTTCACCTAATTTCTATTACCAAGAGCCAAAGAAGCCATGGGGTCCCTTGGCTGTCCCCACCAGTCTGTTACACATTTTTCAAGACCCAGATCATATGTCAAAGTCCTTTGTGGACCTTGTCACATCTCATAACAGACTCTTTCTCCTAAAGAAGGAATAGAGGAGCAAGGTTTTTTAAAGGGTTTTGGAAATAAAGAGTTCCTAATCCGAAATCATAGGGGGCCCAGGAAAAGGAGCTATTTTCTTTTGCTCTGTGCTCTGAGTCCTTTGTGTCATGATTGATAGATAGATAGATAATAAATGATAGGTAGATATATTGATAAGTAAATGATAGATAGATGATCGATAAATGATAGATGATAAGTAGATTGATAGGTAAATGATTGATAGATAGATACTGTGAATTTCTCATGGATGTGCTTGTTCATTTTTATGTCCACAATGTCCTGCTTTTAGAGCAGATGTTCAAAAAAATGCCAGTTGTATTGACTTGAGTTGCCCTTTTTTCCACCCAAACACAAGCCATGAATTTTAATCTTTATCTCAGCTCAACACTTGAGATTGAATACTTCCTCCCAAATCATGACATGATAGCAATAATTATGTACATTTGTACTCTCTTTTATACCTTTTCTGCTCACTACCTTCTCCTAGGCCTTTCTTCTCTAACAACCTCCCGAAGGATCCTCCTTGTACTCACCCTGAGGCTTACCATGCCTCCAGCTGTCCCTCTTATCTACAGATCTTCCACAGAACAAGAAAATAGAAATAATGATTATTTAGTCAATTATAATTTTTCGACTTTCCTATTTTCTTCCAAATGGCCCCACTTCTTCTTTCATTATTATTACTTCCCTTCTTGTGAATGTTCTATTCGACTAAGTCTTTTTCACAATAAAGTAACTCAAACCAAGTGTGCCATTTTTGCCACACTAGTTATGTTCCAAGACAACCATTAATAACTACAATCATTTCCCAAAGAATGGGTAGTTGGTATACAACAAGAATGGTTTCCCATAGACAGGGACTTCCCATGGCTTATTTCTAGATCTGCTCTGCTACTTCATGGCTGTAGTTAGCAATACCGTATTGTACAGTGAAAATTGTGTTATATGAGCAGATCTTGTGTTATATAATATTTCAAATTCGTTTACCAACTTTTGCCTTCCCAAGACTCCACCTGGGAGTCCCAGGGAGTATTTTAGGAGACTCGATGTTCCGTTTTGCATCATACACACAATTTTCTTTGGCTCCTTGAAATGGAATAGCAGTGATAATCTTCTAATATGTATGTCTCTATATAGATGAACAAGGGTGGAAGTCTTTAGTAAAATAAAATTATTGTGTTGGGAAACAAAAGAATCAACAAGACAACATCTCCTCATTTGTAAATCAATAATGGACATCAGCCAGTTCTCAGTAGTCTTAAGTCATAAATTGTGATTTGAAATATTGTTACTGCCTAGCAGTATCTACATCTGTGGAGTTTCTACCCATGCAAACTTGCCCTCTATTTGCTGATGTCTAACGAATTCTCCTTAGACGTAAAAAGATAGAATGGCCAATCTATTGGTTAGTCCTAGAACTGTGCGTCTAGGGGGATACATACTAGAAGAGGAATCGTCACAGAACTTACAGGTAGCATTTAATCATCACATGTGGAGAAAAGACAAAGTCAATTTTAATAGACAGGCTTCATTTCCAATTTGGAGAAGTATCTAGGGGGAGAAAATTTGTTGAACATCAGTATCTTGTGCTATTTATGGTTTTTCAGTGTAAATGTTCTCTTCATGTTCTAGAGTAGAGTTTTACAAACTTTTTTTCTTGAATGATTTATATACATATGTTTTGAACTTGTATCCTTCATATACATACATACATGTGTGCATGAGTTTATTTCTTCATAAATACAGCAATCTTATAACAGCAACAAAAATAATATAATTAATGTGTCAATAAAGTATTGGTCTGTAAAAATATGTTACCTTAGGGTTAGCCTTGCGGCTCAGGCAGCTGAGACAGTTAGGGTGTGGACCATGTAAAGCCCAAGGACCCAGGGGTGTGAGTCTGTGGTTTGGCGGGGGCAGGAGTGGGGGAGATAAATAAATAAAAAATAGAATCCAGAGTTAAGTTGAACAGGAGACAGATTGTGTAAGTTCTTGAAAAGTATGCTAAGAATTTTGGTCCTTTTATTTTTCGGAGGAAGAAAGCAGGCAGGAAGGAAGGCAAGTAAATAGGCAGACAGGCAGGAAGAGAGAAAAGGGAAAAAAAACCCTCTAAATCAGTGAAACTGATTTTAGAATTCTGACCTCCAGAGCTCTAAGAAAATAATAAATATGGATTACTTTAGGCTACTAATTCTGTGGCAATCTGTAACCGAAGCTAAAAGAAAACAAGTACATGGAGGCTGTTGGGGAGAATCAGTTTCCTTGTCTTTCCCAGCTTCTAGAGGTCACCCGCAGTTCTTCGCTCCTAACCCTCTGTATCCATCTTCAAATTCAGCAATAACACATCAAGTCTTTCTCATCTAGCACTCTGACCTTTTCTGCCTCCCGTTTCCACTTTTAAGGACCCTTGTGATTACATTGGACTCACCCAGATAATCCAGGATAATATTCCTTTTTCACAGTCCACTGATTAGCAACCTTAATTCCATTGCAACCTAATTCTCCGTTGCCATATATAGTAGCATATTCATAGGTCCCAGATGAATATGCACACCTTTGTGGGATTATAGCTCTGCCTACCATTTTCTAAATAAAGTTAAATACATTAATAAAAGCTCTGGATTGGATAGTTGTTCACTCCAACTTAGAAATGAAAGGAAGTAAAATAAATATTCATGACTCTATGTCTAACTGAACACTGAATGAGACTGGAATGAGATTAAGGAAGTAACAGAATTCGAGGGTGATTTCAAGGTAGGAACTGGAGGATGCATGAAGGGCATATACCCAAAGTCAGATGTCTTTTCTTGAGATAACATTGTATGCACCTTCCCAGTGAATGGACACAGGCTGTTCCTGCTCTCCAAGGCGCTCCTCCTGCTGACTTATCCTTAAAATCTCACCCTGACTCAAGGTGGGTATGGAAACATGTCCTAAGGGCCACCATCAGATTCCTCTGTAAGTAATGAAAGGCCTACCCATCTCCTCTGGCCCTCTGAGTAGTTATTTTGCATTATAGAAGAACCGGGCGAAAGCTCCTGGTCGGAAGCCTTTACACTGTGTATGTGGACCATGTCTATTGGTCTTACCTACTAGGCCACCAGGACAAACCAAATTTAAACATTTTAAAGTTTCATTAATTTAATAATACATATTTAGTAAATTAATTAATTCACATTTAATAAGTTAACATTTGTGTCTACTAAATACAAGTCAGTGGTATAGACAAGGGATGCAGTCATCTCTACACAATCTGCCCTCAAGGAGCTTCCAGTCTAAGGGAAAGGAAGCTGACTAAGGACAAGTGAGAGGACTGACAGGCAACGTGAAGGGCCTGCCTAACCTATGCTGGCACCAATCTCTAGCAGTGAGGCTGTTGTGCTACAGAGCTTAATACCTGAATGGCAGGGCAGAGGAACAGTCATTGAAGATTGGTGGGCTTTCCTTCAGTAGAAGGGTAGATACTGAGATTGCCGATGCTCCCTGGTAGGGTAGTGGTTGGATCAGGAGAGAACTCTAAAGGATGCATATTGGATGCAGTCAGCATGTTGGAGTTTAAAATTGTTCACTCCTCTGCTGGGATATTGGGATATTTAAGGATAGTGGTAGAATTTAGGGTGAAGATAAATGATACACACCAAGATTCCATGTCTTACTGAATGTGATAGAAGGATCCAGAGGTCAGCAGAGGGAAAGAAGGGTATAGTCAGGGAGCTTGACGTCGAGCAGATGAGCAGAGTATTAATAGTCAAATGTCAACAAAAATTAATGGAAATATTGAGGTTACATTGCTGCAAAAGTTACAGGGTGCACAATGGAAGAAGGTAGGAGAAAGGTAATTGTTGGAAAGCATCTTGGGAGAGAATTTTCAGGATAGTATGGAGGAGAGCATGGAAACAAACTGGAGATTTTAAGTCTTTCTTCCCCTGAGGACCACACAGCAAAAAATAAAACAAACAAACAAAAAATACCATGATTGGAGGTGACTCACTTTAAATAACTTAACTTGGGTATACATTTATTTGAGTTAGGAAAAGTAAACTGTGTTTCGCAGAGGCAGTTAATTATTATAACCAATAAAGGCAAAGAGAGGGAACTTTCTGGATGAAGTTCAAGAAATGAAAGTATATTGTATTTTGGCAGTTCGTTGATACTGTATTTATTGTCTGTTAATTTTTATGCATTTGTTGAAGAGAAAAACTAAGCTGCTAAACCTCATACCTGACCAAAGTTCGCCTAAATCTTTGTCTTGTTAATCTCCAAAGTGAATAGAAACAATACAATGGTGTAGGGGAAACTTTGACTAATAGACTCAGTATTTAGAAATTGATGGTCTGTTTTTCTTATTAACAGGCATAGAGTAATGAATGCTCTTGGGCTTTAGCTTTGTACTGTCACTGATCAATTCCTGCTAAATTGTACCCTCTAAAAGTGTATCTTATGGCCGGCTCCCTTCCTCACCCATGTGAACACGCTTGTTTAGCCCCCATTCTCGCTCTGCTGGATTACTGTAATGGCTTCCAAACAGATCTTCCTTTCTCCCAAGCCTTACTTCATCTTTACATATGTGCATAGGAATTTCTACTAAATACCAGGGCTCAATACAAGGCACTTATTTTTTAAAACAAATTTGCCAAAATTTAAGTCACCCACCACTGGTTTGAAGTATACATTTCCACAGTTGTTAGAATATTTTCAGCTATATGCAGTCATCACCACAGTCCATGTTAGAGCATTTTCATCACCTCTAAAATAAACCCCATGCTTCTTATTTAACAACTCTGAACTCATCCATCCCAACCTTAAGATAACATTAATCTATTCTCTGTCGATATGGCTACCTGTGTCTCAAGTATTTGAAAAAGGGAATTTTTCTGTCAGTTTCTTTCACATAACAGTATGTCGAGGTTCATTCCTGTTCTTGCATGGAGCAGTACTTCATCCATTTTTACGGCTTAGTACGGTTACCCCACAGTTTGTTTTTCAGCTGATAGACATTTACATCTCCCTTTTGGCTGTTATGAATAATGCTGTGACAAACATTTGTGTAAAATATTTGTGTGGATGTATGTGATGTGGGTGAGGGTGAGCAAGACACACTATTGAGATGCTGGGTCTGTCCAGAAAGAATTCGTGGAGAGTAACTTTGGTCAAGAACACACAGTTAATTCCAGGAGTTTGATCCAGGGAGCAAGGATAGTGAGGAAAGGCACCACAGGAGACTGAGAAACTCAAGAGAGAGTATAAGATAGGAAAGCTGGGGTCAGGGACCCATGGTCTCTCTTCTCTTGGACCAAAGGCCCTGACCATCCTGGTCTCCACTTGTTTATTGGGTTAATACACAGCATTGCTTCAAGCAGCTTCCATAAGCAAGTTTATAGTTACATTAGATTGCTTATACAGCTATGCTTTCTAACAAAATAACTATATATAAATAACTATATCTTATTTTGGTGAGCGAACAGTCACAGACACGCTATCCCAGTGTTTTCACACAGCGGCCTTGGCCAGGTACTCTGGGTCTGGTGTCCTTGACATTCTGCCAGCTCCAACTCCTACCTGTCTCTCTTTTCTGACCCCAACAGTTTATCAAAAGCAGAAACAGCGAGTTGAAGCTTCGTGTGGGCCAGGAAAGTTACATCAAGAGAGTACACAGGTGTGTGTACGGCCTGTGCTGCCTGCTTCTCACTCAGGAAAGAGGGATCCTTGTATATATAGGAGGGATGGGGGCTTCTTCCTTCCTGGGTGTGTCCAGGTTACCTGGAGTAAAATCAATGCCAGTATCTAGGGGTGTGGCCTAGATTCAGGTTGCTAAGGTGGGGTTCTTGCTTTTCCCCAAAGACTTGGAAGTTTCAGGTTTTGCCAGTTTTCTACTCATACATCTGCATACTGCTCTATAGATTTTAAGCTATGCAGTCCCACATGCAAAATGTGTTTGAATATTTCTTGGGTATATTTGTAGGAACAGAATTGCTGATCATATGGTCACTCTTTAACTTTTTGAGAATTCACCACACTATTTTTTAAAGTGATTGCATCATTTCACATTTCCACTAGCAATGTCATAGAGTTCTGATTCCTCTACATCCTTGCCAAGACTTCTCATTATCTATTGGGTTATGATTATTGTTATTGTTATCTTAGTGGGTGTGAAACGATATCTAATTGTGACTTTGATTTTCATTTTCCTAATGACTGATGATGTTGAGCTTCTTTTCGTGTACTATTTGGCCATCTTCTCTGGAGAAATGCTTATTCAAGTTCTTTACTCATTTTTAAAATTGGATTATTTATCTTTTCAGTGTTTAATTGTAAGAATTCCTAAATTTTTTTTAATTCTTGTCTCTTAGCACATATTTGTTTTGCCAATATTTTTTCCACTCCGTGAGTCTTTTTTTCCTCTATGATGTCTTTTGAAGCACTGAAGTTCTCAATTTTGATTAAAGGAAAACCACTCTTTTTTTCTGTTGCTTGTTGTTTTCTAGTGTCATATCTAAGAAACCATTTTGGCCATATCTCTTCAATTATAATTTTGCCCCTACTCTCTCTCACCACCTTCTGAGACCCCATTGTACTTAGGTTGGTATTTTCTTTCTTAAAAGAGGGCTTTTTTTTAAAAAAATTTCTGTTGTTTTGTTTTTGTTTTTTAAGAGGAAGAAATGCAAGCAGGCAGGCAGGAAGAGGAAGAGCATTTTTTAAATGGATTTGTTCATGTGGGTTGTTCCCCCAGATCTCCTGTCAGGAACCTTGGTTCCTTGGGCTCTTTTTGGTCTATGCCCAAGACCCCTGCTTAGCTTCCGAGCCATCAAGGCTCACCAGTATATTTGAACAGACACAAGGCTCATCCAGGGATAGGTCAGAGTAAGACAAAAGGACTCAAAGCTGTCACTTTCCAAGCAAGCCAGAGAAAGGGAGGCGAGATACTGCTCAACCCGCACCTTTCCCAACTCTCCTAACATTCCAGATTATCCTGATAAAATTTGGTTTCCTTAGCAGTAAGATCAACAAGCTCACCACATTGTCTAGTCTAGAATTCATCCCCACCCCTCCTTGCTCGCTTGACATTCCAGCCCATCAACTCCCTACCCCTAAATCAACAGCTCAGCCCCTAGCCCACTCCATGCTAAAACCAGAGTCTGCCCCCTTAAAAGCCCCTCTCACTCTGCTTCCCTCGATTGCTCCTTTTGCCTCTTCTCAGAAAGGAGATTTTCGTGGCCTGCACATGTGACAATAAAGTCGTGCCTCAGAGTATATCAACTCCTTGTCTGGTCTCTTTCCCCGTGGGCCTATCAATATGGGCATTCTTTATGGTGTCTACATGTGTATAAGCCAGTTCGGCAGGCAGTGAGAGGCAGAGACAAGGGAGCCCTTGGGCCCTTAAGAGAGATTTTATTGTCCCAGGTGCAGAACGCTCCTTTCTGAGAAGAGACAGAAGGAGCAATCCCAGGGAAGCAGTGTGAGAGCTCGGCTTTTAAGTGGGTAGACTCTGGTTTTAGTGGGAGGGGAATCTTGAGGAGGCCTTCAGGCTGAGCTGTTGATTTAGGGGTAGGGAGTCAAAGAAGCCAGTCTCCAACTAGCACGGTAAGGGACTGGAGGTGGCATTGGGACACAGCCAACTGCATGAGCTGTTGATTTAGGGGTAGGGAGTCTATGGGCTGGAATGTTAGGTGATGTGGAGGGATGGGGATGGAGTCCTTGAGTTCGGTAAACAGGAGGGGGGCTTAAACAGCATCTGGTCTTGCTTCAGATGGCAAAACATTCCCTTTCTCATGCTTGACCAGAAAATGTCAACTTTCAGTCCTTTTGTCTCCTGTATCAATGTCTGAGGTTCTGTGCATTTTCATTTATTTTACTTCTGTTCCTGAGGACTGTAAAGTCTCA
Organism: Solenodon paradoxus; assembly: GCA_004363575.1. Classification (NCBI taxonomy): domain Eukaryota; kingdom Metazoa; phylum Chordata; class Mammalia; order Eulipotyphla; family Solenodontidae; genus Solenodon; species Solenodon paradoxus. Next base: position 299,913 of record RJWH01000209.1, on the reverse strand, counting down.
ATTAACTTTTCTTTAAATATTCTGATTCTTTTATTCTGACTCAGTTCTTCTGTTAAGTTCCTCTAGCGATTTTTTTCTTTAAGTTTCTATAATAATTTTCAGCTCCAGAATTTTTATTTGACTCTTCTTAAAGTAATAACTTGTGTCCCTTTACTAAGATTCTTTGGTAAGAGGGATTTATATTTTACTTTAATACTTCAGACATCATTTCCTTTTCCTCTTTAAATATTTTTTAGATAGCTGATTTAAATCCTTTTTCTAGTAAGTCCAATGCAGGGACTTCCTCGCAGTTTCAATGACTGCTTTTTTCCCCCTATGTATGAACTATACTTTTTCTTTGCAAACATCATAATCTCTTGTTGGAATTAGGCATTCTAAAGACTATCGTGTAATAATTCTAGAAATCATAGGTCTCCTTCAAAATTTGTTGTTGTCGCTGCCATTTGTTTACTGATTTTCCTGAACTCATTTTGGACTAACTTTCCTGAACCCTGTTCTTCTTCATGTATGGTCACTAAAGTCTCTGGTTAGTTGACTGTTCAGGTGATGTTCAGAGATTTCCTTAAATGCTTTAGACCAGTAAGTCTCCTACTTACTGCTGGTGAGCCCAGCAGGCCTCCAGAGCTCCAGCAGATTCACAAGATTTACACCCCTTTTGAGAAGATGTTAACATTAGTATTGAAACACTTTAGGTTTCTTTTTGGACCAGTTCAATAACACATTACAAGGAATTCACTTTTTTTTTTTTCAAGAATCTGTCTCTAGTTCGGAATAAGCGTAATTTGAGTTTCAAGTTCTGTTCTCCTGGCATCTGTAAGTCAAGTTCTCTGAGTGTATGGGGGGAGAAAAATTCTTGAATGTGTTACATTGTTTTGAAAGAAAGGAAGCTTCAATTTTTTGGCAAACCTAAAGCAAATATTTAGAAAGCGATCCCTCCTACTTCCTTTTCCTGTTTCAGAACAGACATAGATATCCATTTTTTCACAGTAAAAGTAAAATTTTGTTAGGACTTAGGGGATCAGTAAATGACACCTCTAGTCCTCTCCCAGGGCCAGCATCAATTCACAAACATTGGACACAAATCCCAAAGACTAATTTTTTACAAAGTCATGGTTATGAATAGCAAAGCTAATTGGAGAACTTGGCTTAAGAGCTATTGCATTGGACAGCTTTATCCACCACTCACAGGGCCAGGTGATGACACTGACTGCCCCCCACTCCAGGGAGTGCTCCTGCCTCTCAGCAGGAGGAGGGGGGCACAGAACACTTATGTTTGATGGGTGTGCTGGCTTCCAACCAGAGGAAGCCTAGCTCTTGCCCCCCAAATGCAGATGGCCCACTTCTAGTCTGGTGGGATTGGGAAAGGGGTTATGAGGAGCCAACAGGTTTAGTTTCCTGTGGTTGTTGTAACAAATGACCACACACTGGGCGTTTAAAACAACAGAAATTTATTCTCTCACAGCTCTGGGAGCCAAAAGCCCAAAATTAAGGAGGGAGTAAAGCAGCCCTTTCTCTGAGGTTGGAGGGACTACCCACAGCTGTTCCCATCTGTTCAGGACGCCTTAACAAACTACCACGGACTGGGGAATTTCCTAGCCACCCAGAGACCAAGTCCTCCGAGGACCAGGGCAGTAGCTGGTGAATTTCTCTCTAGAATGCTGACCTTAGTGTGATTAGTCTTGTCTTTGTGCTTCTCTCATTCATGTTTCAAATTGCAGGAGAAAAAAATCTGACTGACTTCTGTCACATTTTTACCCACGTATCTATGTATTATCAGCTCTGTATCCAGAAAGGTAGTTCTGTTTTTTGTTTTTTGTTTTTTATTTTGTTATTACTACATACTCTACCTGACATACAGGAAGTGATCATGAAATTTTGAGTTCGTGGCACCTAACTGAATAAACAAACTGACCTCAGTCCTAAAACAGGGCCAGTTAATATTGAAATGGTCAATGGGGCTCACTCCAGGGACTGGGGTACATTTTGTTTCTTTTTTTTCTTAAAGAAAAGGTACAGGAAGGAATGAAGGCAAGTAGATAGGCAGGAAGAGTTATTTGGTTATAAATTTGGTTGCCATTCCTGCCCCCGGCCCCAGGATCTGAACGGAGGACCTTGGGATGTATGTGGACTGCACCCAATGCCTTCTCCGTCTGGGGTTCATTTTCATGGTGGTTAGTCGGGCATCCACCTCAAGGGGCATCCACAGGCCACACCCTAGTGACTCAGGTGATAAGTCTGAGGCCCCTGAAAAGTCCATGTAAAACCCAAAGGACCAAGGTTTGCAACCAGGGCAAAAGAGGGACAGCCAAAATGAAAAATTATTAAATTAAAAATGCTTCTTCTCTCTTCCTGTCTAGCTGCACACCCACTTACCTTCATTCCTTTCACTCCTTCACTCCTTCCTCTAGAGAGAGAGAAAGAGAAAGACAGAAAAAAGACTGCCAGAAAGAAACAAAAAAAGGAGAAAGACAGGCAGAAAGAAAGAAGACAGAAAAAGAATGAATTACAGAAAGACAGACTCAGAAAGACACAGAAAGAAAGACAAAAGACAGAAAAAATATCACAGAAAGACAAAGAAAGACAAAAAGAAGGAAATAAAGACAAAGGAATGAAGGAAAGAAGAAAAGAGAGAAAAGAAGGACAGACTAACAGAGAAAGAGAGAGAGAAGGAAAAGTAGAAGGAAAGTCACCCACACAGGTGCTCACCTCCAGGACACTCCTCAGTCTCATCTGCCTGCCATCAAACTGCCAAGGCTGATGTCAGAGTTTATGAGCAGAGATGAGATCTTGCAAAAGACAAAGGTTCTTCACTCCTGATACTTGGCAGGCTCCCAGGCCCTGCTGGCCTCAGGCTCCTGTCACACAGGTGCTTCCCTGGCACCGGACCCTTGCAATGCATGGCAGCCAGCAGCTCCTGCTCCGCCCACCTTGGGCAGTTTTGTAGCAGAGCGCCCTCCACACACACCCCACCCCGTGTCAGATGCCTGTCCGCGAATAGCTTTCCCTAGCACTCAGGAGGGCAGATTTCTGGCATGTTCCAGAGGATGGTGTTCCAGCAAATTCCACAGATGTAGACAACAGTGCTATGAACTCTAACAGAGTTGAACTGGGCTCTCTTTTCGGAAGGTAATGATTGCTCTCTATTCCTGTGAATCCTCTAATCCTTAAGATTTTTCTTACTAGACAATCCATTGGTCCTCCAATTCCCTGTTACAGTGAATAATTTTTATATCAAACTTTTCCTGTTCAAATGACCGTGTCTTGTTTCCTCTCCCAGTTGGAACTGGCAGGGACATACCCATCTCTTGCCCTCTTCACCTGGCAATTGTATTCCTCCTTTAGAGATTAATATCATTTCCTCAGAGAAGCTTCTCTGATCAGTCAAAGAAAATATTCATTGACTTATACTTCCTATATCTTCCACAATAAAAAGGATGCATTCATTTTTGTGCTTTCCATGTCCCTGCCACCCCCCATTAATAATATGTTCTAGGAGAGCAGAGACCATGTTTATTTTATTTACAGCTATAACCCTAGTACCTATGATAGGGCCTGACCTCCAAAATAGATCATTAAATGAAAAAGCAAGCAAGTCTTTAAAGAGATCATAGTCTATGCAAGTCATTGGTGGTAACTAAAAAAACAAGAAGGAAAGAAATACAGCTAGTTGGCAAGTTTATGAGAAAATAACACACATAAAGAATATAAATCAGTTAAGGGAAGGTTCTAAAAGACTGGTACGATTTTTAAGTACTAGTAATTCAAAGGACAATCAAGAATTTTATTTTTAAAAAGATTTTACTTTTTATAGGAATTCCTTAGAAATAATTTCTTCTTAGCTAATTGGAACTTATCCATTATATAGCAGCAGGGAGGAAAATTGTATGAAACAAATCAATTATTTATTTTAGAAGACATATCTAGGAGGTTCACAATGAGATACTAATTTTCTGAGAATTTTTTGAGTCAAGCATTATATTTTACTTGCTCTATTCAAGTTGGTTTCCTAAAGTAAAAATAACTCATAACATTGGAGAAAATTAATTGTATTTCTTTTTGATTTTCTAGGCCAGGATTTCTCTGGTTTTAAGCACTGTCTTTAGTGTGCATGGGTGAATGTTGACTGTTAGCATATATGTGGTGAAACAGTCTTCTACAAGTGCTTACTGTGGTATGATCTGAGACAAATAACAGAATCATGTATTCAAGTGTTTGGAATGACAAGTAGTTACAGAGTTCAGTGACTGAAAAGCCATGTGGTCAATTACTTACAAATCACCACAGTGTTTCCCTACTTTAGTATTTCTTAACTAAATAAAAACTACTTTTCATAAGAAATAAGATAGAATAGAGATTATTCAAGATGTACTGTCAAAATGAAAAAAATGAGTTAAGATTATAGGTACTAGAGATACGTGTAGTAGAACATGATTTTATCATGAAAATCATAAGGTAATGTAAACCAAAGAAATTATAATAGAAACAAAATTACATACTAAAATAAAAAAATTACAACTTGTAGTAGTTTAAAAAAAAAAAGAATCTAACTAGAGGCAAGAAAATGGGACTGCAAAATGGATGTTAGCTTTGTTGATTAAGTGCTTTGAAACACACAGTTGAGATGAGCTGCACACAAAATGAATGCTTTAAAGGAGAATCTTAAGATGTAAGCAACAGAAATAGTTTTGAAAATGCACACTTTTGATATTATTAGACACGAAAAGGTTAAAGTACTTTAAATGTGATCTAGACAAGGCGATCGGAAATATAACAAACCCAATGGCCAAAAATAAGTAATTAAAGAGATACTGAACCACTAGTGTTTGGAACTCCACACCGAGACACACAACAGCCTCTTGGAGACTTGGATGTGTAACAAGAGGGAATCACACTTGAAATTTCTGACCAGAAGGTAACAATCATTTTATTTTAGCCAGCCTCCTGCCTACCAGACCAAAGGCGATAGTCCTCTTTCCCGATCTTCGCGTCAGCCCTACGGACAGCACCTCAGCTAGACCGAGAAGGTAGAGAAGGGTGGCCAGGTTGCTTGCCCGGCAGCCAGTCGCTGCTGCGCTCTGTTCCTACCCCCCCTCGGAGAGAGCTAACTTCTCATTGGGTTAGATTGTGGGCAAGAACGGCTCCCGATTGGCTTATAGCAGAGGCGTGTCCTGACGTCAACCCGCACCTAAAGTCGCGGAGCTCGGCTTTACCGCAGGGTGGAGGAAATAAACCTCCACGCCAGAAGAGAAAGAAAATAAACCCTCACGTCAGAACCGAGGTCTCTGCCCACTCACCAGGCGACCTCAGGCCCCACCCGGCTCCAGCTGAGAGATCAGGTGACCGCCCGCCGGCGCGGTCACGTGACTGGGGCGCGCCTGACCGCTGTGGCCATGGACGCCGCTGGCACCACTGTGGTGGGGCGAGTGGAGGCACTTGGGGACCTGGCTCAGGCCCACATACAGCAACTAAGCGAAGCCGCCGGCGAAGACGGTGAGGGCGCTGAGAGGAGGGAGGCGGCCGGGCGGGCGGGCAGACGGTGGTTCGGAACTGGCACTCTCCCTCCTTAAGAACTGGAGGCTGCGGCCTGCGGTCAGTGCGGATCCCAGGCCAGCCCTACAGGAGGGGTCGCGCTTCTGACCCCGCCGCGCCGTCAGTGGTCCATCTGCAAGAACTCATTTTTCCTTTAGCTAAGGCACTTGCTATGAAACTGCGTTTTTCATTAGCCATGAAAACCACTGGCGTCTCAGATCAATGCTGTTTGGTCTGACCTCTCTTGAGGTCGCGACTGGGAAAAGGACAAAATTGAGACAAAGGTACTGCAAAATATTAAGTGATTAAATCTGAATGGTAGGAGACACATAAGTAATGATAACTTTGCATGCAGTAAAGAGAGTCGGACGAGTGTAATAGGGACAGTTTTTTGTTGCTATATTGTAAATTTCCTTGTTAGGTTTTGGGATTCTCAGTTTAACTCTAAAGCGTATATACTACTGAAGAGCTTTATATTTACGTTAAACGATTCAGTCACCTCCAGTCTCAAAAAGGACTCTGTCAGTATTAGAACACTTCTTTAGGGTAAATAAGAGATTTCCTTAGGAAATTTTGACTTAGAGACTCAACCCAACTTTTAAGTCCAATTCTCTTTCATTCCTTCTCAGCTACCTGCATAGGTGCTGAGGTTTCTTCGTCTTTAGCCTTTACTGCAAGTGGATTTTTTTTAAATTCTGTGGACTGACTCATTGGCCTCAAAGAAGAAAAATAATAGTGGAACTTGTCCCCAAGCAATAGAATACTTCGTGAATTTATTGCTTAAGATCGACGATTAAATGGTGGTAGTTCCAGTGAAGATTATTTGCCATTAATAAAAGATTATTATCTTATCTTAGGAATATGTTCTTCAAAACCCACAGACTACCCTGAAGCCGACTTTTTTGGTTTGTGATAATTCACATGCATGCACAGTCATATCTGTTACCTGGAAATGTTTCTAAATAAGCTATTCCACTCCACTGCAGCTCCATTTGGAGCAGTCTAAGGAGATCAAATTATATTTCATTCATTTAATTAGGAAATTCAAAAGCCTTTCTTATTTTCCCATGGGTAGTTCTTTAATTTAGTGAATGGGAGCTGGAAATGAGTAAATCTGATATACATATATATACTTGTTTGGAGGTGTAAAATTCTAAAAACTTACTAAAATTAAATATTGGTCTTTATTATGAGCTGCTGATTACTCCTAGCAAGATTTTCTTATTTTACGAAGTTTATTTAAAATGTGGTGGTCCATACTTGAACTTGGCATTCTTTTCCCACACAATAAAAATAATGTGCATTTAAAATGTGTCCTTTAAAGATAATATATTTAAATTTGGTTATAGGGATTGGTAGTTTTGGTTACCTTTTTCAAATTCGATCTGCTTCAAATAATGTCAGCCAGATATTAGTCCATCTATAAATGCTTTCCATTTCATCTCTGGTCAATTTTTGTTCATTTATATTTCATTGTTCAAGCATGATGTGTTTAATATAAGGAAATATACCATAAGAGGAACTTTGTCCAGGGGTTATATAAGACTCATTTTTGTCATTGCTTTTGATCATTGTTACTTTGAATGGTTCTGGTGAAAGTACTGCATTTAAAAAATTTTTTCTGAACTCTGAACATTTAGCCCTCCAGTAATAATGTCATGAGTTCATGTGAGATACTCATTCAGCAATGGTTTAGTGAGTACATTGCAAATATTTAGATTTAAAATACTCCTCCAAATTAGGAAGAAAATATCAACTAAGTAGGGATATGGCTAAGAATGCCATGTTCTGTACAATCTCAGTTCACAATAGAACCTTTTTTTCCGGGTTGTGTGAATGATATGATTCAATACTGAGGAGAGATTAGAGGAGAGTACTAAAGAAGTAACTTTTAATTCAGGTGGATAGTGAACCTTACAGCATTATAAGACTCTGGTCTTGATATAGGTTAGTCCTTACCTGGGAAAGCTTGAGGTCATCACATGATTGCCAACAGACATAATTTAATCTGGTGGTGCTTTTTGCACCAGTCCTGGACAACTTATCTGTGTTAGTTCTGAGATAAAATCGGTTGTTTTAAGTGCTACTTTTTTTCTGGCCATTGGCTAATGAGGAAATGGCTATGCATGTAGTTCAGAAGGGAGGCAGAGAGGGACGAACTCAGGGACTTTGGTGTCTTAGTGGTGGGCATCTCTAAGTATGATTACACGAGATGATGCAGAAGGGTGGATTGCACCTTCTGAAGACTCTGTAGGTTAGGAAGGAAAAATCCACAAGAAAAAGTGAAATCATAGAAAAAGGGAATATGACAAAGAAAGGGAAAAAATTAGGAAATAATGCAGTTGCAAAGGAAGATGAGTTATTTTTAGAGGGTCTATCAGATGTATTTAGTTCTGTTTCTTCCAGGTTTTGAAGGAATAATAATTTGTCCTATTTCTAGGTTTCTAAAGGAATAAGATATATAATTAGATACTATAATTTTCATTGTAAGTTAATATACATACATAACTATAAGAAGTTATAAAATTACAGAATGTTTACTTTTATGAGGCTTTTGATTTAATCAAATGGGTTGAAAATGCTTATGAAATTAGTAATTTGCAGAAGCCTTTTTTGCAGATTGCTATAATTTGTTCTTATCCAATACTGATGGATATTATTAATTTATTACTTAAATATGAAACATCATCATAAAAGAAGCATTTTGAAAATACAGATTGTATTTAAGAAATGGCAGTTGATGAACCCTGGTAGAGTAGCGTTTTGGTCAGCTGCCTTCAACCGGCACAGTACACTTACATCCCAAGGACCCAGGTTCCCATCCTAGGGCCAGGATGAGCAACCAAGATGAACAACTAAATTAAAAAAATGAAGTGTTTATTCCTTCTCTCTCTTCCTGCGTGCCTTCCTCTGCTCACCTTCATTCCTGCTTGTAACTTTCCTTAAAAAAAAAAAAAAAAATAGCAAAAGAAAAGGAGTGACAGTTGAACCTAGGAAGTTTTCAATCTAACTTTCCAGAATAAATCTTCTTGATAAATTGCTTAAGTAGGATTAGACATTATGATATATTTAATGTTTTACAAAAGCTATTACTATCATGCTGCTTCTTCAGTGCTGTGACATAAATTTCATCATTACAGATGACTGTTTTTGTTAAAATAGTGTACTAAAACCTATGACGTAATCCTCATGTCTTCTGTTACAGATCACTTTTTAATTCGGGCCTCGGCAGCTCTAGAAAAATTAAAACTTCTGTGTACAGAAAACAAAGAATGTTCAACTCCATCAAGTCTTCTAGAACTTTACACACAGGTACTGATACAGATGTGGTTCTGGCATGTTATTGGAGCAGATTGCCTATTTAGATGGTCGATTCCTAAGTTTAGATATAATGAAATCAGTTTATTTTCTATTTAAAGTTTTTAATTTTATTTTTAAAAATTACATGTAAAGCATGTAGACTTGAACCTTTGAGAGTTTGCTAAGAAATCAGATTTATTACATTTGTTGATTAAAAAAAAACACCCAAAAGCATAGGAACAGATGAAACACAAGCAACCCTCAGACCCTTGCAATAAAACTGAGGTTACAAGTAGGGAATGGAACCGGAGTAGGTGGCAGTGTTATGTAGGCTCATAAGATTTTTCTTCCTCTCCTACCTTTTATTATTATTTTTTTTAACTTCTAATTCAGGCCTCTGAATGAACAAGACCTATTTTCTAGGTTTTTTTCCAATGCTGCTGAGGAAAGTTGACATTTTTCATCATAGTGACTAACATTTATATAACTTTTTATAGTTGATAGGTTTCATATGCCTTTAGATGATTGCTAAGGGGTGATGATGATGATGATGATGATGAAGTAGCTATAAAAAGTAAACTTAATTAAGGTTTCAAACTACACATTTACATAACTTACATGCCCAACACAATACTTTGTTAGGAGGTACATAAGATGGCTTCTGCTTTCAAAAGTCACAGTTGAATGAGCCTGTTAACAACTATTCACTCACTCCCAGGAACTGTTGTAATTTGGCATAACTTTGCCTGACTTGCTTTCCTCTAGAAGTCTCCCTGCCTGTCTCATTTATTTTATATGAGTTAGGATTGCTTTAACTTATTTCCAAGAATAAGTCAAAAGACCCAGAGACAGATTTAAATTCCCCAGACCTTAGACCCCTGCTTTGGGTTTTGAACCAACAGGCCAGTGAAAATCTGAGGCTCAAAAAGATAAAATTGACTTGTCTCTGGCTAGATTATTAGAGTTAGAAGAGGTACTAGAACCCAGTTTCTTTAGTCTTAGTCCAATAGATTGAATAAAAAAGGATTAGGTAATTTTAAGGAGTTTGAATAAAGCATCTTTCATTTAGGAATGTTGGTGACTATTAAACTGCATAATGTTGGTGGTATGTTGCCTCTGTTGGAGGACAGGATATATATCCCCCAAATGCTGAGTCTTTTTTAGAGAAAACAAATCGTTTGGAGATTCATTATAAAATTACAGGTAGAGACCTTAACCTGAAATAGTGGGCATTTGGAAATGTTTGGGGAGCATATATGTATAAATAGCAAAGAAGGTAATTATGATTTTCATGATTATGTTGTATATTATCAGCTCACCTTAATTAAAACTTGAATCTTCATTTTATTTTCTCAAATTTATATCTGAGGGGAGCAAGATTATCATTAATTCAGTATTTTAGTAAAAAAGCTATAAAGTTTTCTAAAAACTCTATCTCAGATTATGTTTATAGCTGGACATTTTGCCTGCTTTTCACATTTAAATGCCACATTAGAAGATGTAAGCTTAGACTGTAAGATGTATTCATTCAAGTTTAAATCATTTATCGATACACTTGTTTTCTCTTTACTTCAGGCAATTTTAGACATGACGTATTTTGAGGAGAACAAACTAGTTGATGAAGATTTTCCTGAAGACTCTTCATTGAAAGTAAAAGAACTGATCAGTTTTCTTTCAGAACCAGAAATAATAGTTAAAGAAAATAATATACATCCAAAAGTAAGTTTCACATTCCTATGAATTATGGTGGACTGTTGCTCAATCTTGCTATTACTTCTGTGTTTTCTTCTTTTTGAATGTATCTTTGTCTCTATTTTAAGTTAAGACTAAAGGAGATTAAGAAGAGACTTTTCAGATCAGTATCATACCTAAAACATCTTATTTTATTAAATATGTTAAGAATATTTGCATGACAGAATTATACTGTAATTATATTACTAATTATTTTCTAAATGTAGGTAGTTGTCATTTCCTCTCCCTTTACTTTCACAGATGCTATATTGTTTTGAAGGCCCTTGTAATTTAATGACCATTTCTGGTCCTTTTTACAGTCCTCATCCTCTGGGATACTTTCTGCCTTTCTTACTTTGCTCACCTCTTCCCTCTGAGACACTGCATGCTTCTCCTCTTCTTCATCTCTGAGAAACCGGCTTTCTCTTCCAAGCATCAACCCTTTCTCCCATTCTGGAAGTAGGCCACTCCTCAAGGATATTTCCTAATCTATGATACTCTCTAGTCCATCTTTGCTTGACCTATCTACATGCTTTTTACTGCCATCTCTATTTAGAGGATTCCAAGATTTTTTTAAACTTTGTTAGTATTTTATTGTGCTAACTTTGTTTTACAAATTAAAATAAATTTACATATGTAGATTCCGCATACGTGTAGTTTCCCCATTCCTCAGATATATGTCAACACAATGTCCTCCATCTAATCACCAAGGGTTCTTCACCATTGTCCAGTGGGCTCCACCACCACTTGCCTTTACCGGACCCCCGTTCCATTCCCTATTGGTAACTTCAGTTCTACTGCACGTGTCCAAGGGTTGGTTTTGTTTCATTTGTTCCTACGTTTCCACTTATGAGTGAGATCATCTGGTATATATCTTTCTTCTTTTCACTTATTTCACTTAGCGTAACCCTCTCTAGATTCATCCATGTTGATTCAAAAGACAGGGTTCATCTCTTCTAAGAACTCTGTAGTATTCCACTGTATATATGTACTACATCTTTATCCATTCATCTGACATTGGGCACTTAGATAGTTTCCAGTTCTTAGCTATTGTGAACAGTAAACATGGAGATGCATAAATCTCTGAGTTAGTGTTTTTGTATCTTTTGGGTAAATAGCCAGAAGTGGGATGGTGGTTCATATGAGATTTTCATATTCAACTTTTTGATGAATCTCCATACTGTTTTCCATAGGGGTTACGTCAATTTGCACTCCTACCAACAGTTTAAAAGTGTTAACTTTTCTCCACATCATTGCCAGCATTTTTGTTTCCAGACTTTTGAATAATAACCAGTTTCAGGTAAAAGATTATATCTCATTGTTGTTTAGATCTACATTTCCCTGATAGCCTGGGAGTAGGAACATTTTTTCATGTGCCTGTTGACCATCTGTATATCCTCTTCAGAAATATGCCTGTCTAATTCCTCTTTCCATTTTTTGACTGGATTGCTTGTTTTATGTTATTGAGTTTCATGTGTTCTTTGTATTTTTCGGATGTTAAACGCTTGTCAGAAATATAGAATACAAGAATCTTTTCCCAGTTAGTAAGTTTTTTTTTTTTGTTTGTTTGCTTTGGTGGTATTTTCTTTCACTGTGAGGAAGCTTTTTAGTTTGATGTAGTCCCTGTTTTTGTTTTTGTTTTTTTCTTTCCGTTTGCCTTGATGCCGGAATGGAGTCCCCAAAGGCCTTTCTAAGGCTAATGTCATGGAATGTTTTTCCTATATTGTCTTCCAAGAATTTATGGCTTCTGGTCTTATGTCCAAGTCTCTAGTCCATTTTGAGTTACCTTTATAAATGGTCTTAAAGAGTAGTTTAGCTTCATTCTTCTGAATGTGGTTGTTCAGTTATCCCAGCACCATTTATTGAAGAGACTTTCTTTTCTCTTTCATATGCTTTTGGATCCTTTGTTGTAAAATAACTGACTGTGAGTGAGTCAGTTTCTAGTGACTCGGTTCTATTCCACTGATCTGTGCCTCTGTTATTAGTCTTCTATCATACCATTTTGATCACTATTGCATTGTAGTGTAGTTCAGTGTCCAGGAGTGTATTCCCTCCGATTCCGTCTTTTCTCATAATTGCTTTTGGCTATTCAAGGTATTTCGTTGTTCCATACAAATTTAAAAAAAATTTTGTGCTATTTCCTGGAAATAAGCCCATGAAATTTTAATGGGGTTGCATTAAATCTGTATATTGAATAAGATGGCCATTTTAGCAATGTTGATTCTTCTCAGCCATGAGTAGGGGATGTCTTTCTATCTCTGTATCCTCCTCTGTTTTTTTTCCAAGGATTCATAGTTTTTATTGTACAAATATTTTTACCTACTTTAAGTGTATTCCAAGATATTTGATTCTTTTTATTTCTATTTTAAATGGTGTGATTTTCTTGATTTCATTTTCTTCTAGCATGTTGTTTGCTTATAAAAATGCAATGAATTTTTGTGCATTGATTTTTATAACCGGACACTTTTACTGTATTTATTGATTAGTTCGAGTAGTTTTTTAATGGAGATTTTAGGGGTTTTAGTAGATAAAATTATGTCATCTGCAAATAATGGTAGTCTTACTTCCTCCTTCCCAATTTGGATTCCTTTAATTTTTTCTTGCCCAATTATTCTGCCTTAGAACTCCAGTATAATGTTAAATAGCAGTGGTAAGTATGAACAGCCTTGCTTTATTCCTGACCTTAAAGGAAATGCTTTCAATTTGTTGCAATTGACTATGATGTTAGCTGTGAGAATTCTGAGATTTTTATCTCTAACTCAGTCTACTCTTTCAGCAAATAATATTTCATCTTTAACTTCCTGCTGATGATCTAGATTTTTTTCCTTATTTGTGTATGAGGAAATGTTAACTATAAAAAGCCTGAAAATTAAAATGATCTAACACAGCCAAATATTATTAAAATTATGTTTGTGTATATAGATCTTGCATTATTTTATTCTAGCAATGGTAGAAGTAGGATCTTGTTTAAAATAACAGGTTTCTGGAAAGTTAGGTTTTCAATCAGATTATGGAAACTATTTCAAATATATTAGAATTATCCACTAAGATACTTAAACATTATTTTCTAAAAAATTAATATATTAGTTTTGATTTTTATGGAGTAATAGATTTATGAATTTCTAATTGATTCAGAGTAAGACATTCCTATGTAAGTGACTAAACAAAGGGTTAATTTTGTGAAATGAGAGTATTATGATTGCTCAGTATTTTGAGAATTAATTTTGATTTTTACCAACATTAATTTTCTTTTCTAACTATCTTTCAGCATTGCGATTTGCTTGGGGATGAACTCCTAGAATGTCTCTCTTGGAGGCGGGGAGCCCTACTCTATATGTATTGTCATTCTTTGACCAAAAGGAGAGAGTGGCTCGCTAGAAAATCGAGTCTGCTTAAAAAGGTAAAAAGCTTTCCTCATACAATTTTGATTGTTGATATTTATAGGTTTCAAAAAATTGTCTTTGATATAGTGTTAATATAGTGGAATCAAGGGATTGGGCTTGCATTCCAGGTCTTTTACTTACTAACTGCGTAACCTTAAATAAATTGATGTTATTGTGAAGATTAAGTAAGATAATGTGAGAAACCCCTTTGTAAACTGAAATGTCATATATGCTTTTAAGTTTTGGATTTTTTTTTTTTTAATGTAAGATAGATTATCTCTGTTAATTTCTAAGCTTATTATTGGGCCAAAAGAAAACACAGTTGATCATGAGCATCTCTCTGCCTAAAGAATGCACATGACCCTGCTCCTAGAACATTGTGATCCTCTGATGCATCTTCACTTTTGTCACCAAATCAATAAATCCAAAGACAGTATTGCATTACAAACTCAGGTTGATTGTACATGTGATTTATATGGGATTGGAAGGGGAGGTCACACTTTTAGATGTAGAATTTTGATCATCCTATTTCTAGATTATAAGGAGAAACATAATTATAATAAGTGGTGCCTGAACATATTTTTACTACTTTCATCCTTTTCCTTTGATAACATTTTGACAAGTATATTAGCGAATCAGATCCCTGATTAATGACCATTTTTCCTGTACTTTTACTAATTAGAGCTTTTGGAAGCTTGCAAATATTGGGGAGGTGGTCCTTATTAAAATATAACATCCATAAGTCATATTAATATGTTTTAGTCAATTTTCTCAAGTAAGCAATGGGGAAAAATTAAAAATTAGAAGTTTATACAAGTCAGCATATACTTTCATTCTGTAACTTTGACTTTGTTCTAGCACCTTGTTGATGGAATCAGTTACTTGCTACAGATGCTAAATTATCGGTGTCCTATCCCGTTAAATGAAGGAGTTTCTTTTCAAGACTTAGACACAGCTAAATTGTTGAGTGAAGGTAATATGATCTCTTTTTTAAGTTTTTTAAGGCTTTAAAGCTTTTAAAAATTTTAAGATGTTTACTGGTTTTTACTCTGATTTTAAGAAATTTTAAATTCCATTATAGACAAATAATAGAATTGCTTTTTAAAAAGTCAAAGATCTTCTCATGCTCTATGGAAAAATACTGCTCATCTCTCTGTTCAGCATTTTGGGGAGAGTTGTTTATCATATTACTTTTACTTATTTTGCATCCCCACGTCCCCCTGATCAGGCACTAGATTTGACTTCTTGTAACAGACCGGAAATAACAAGGTAGGAATTTACTGCTCTTTCACATAACAATGCCTAAAGCCAGTTATGGTGGTTCATGGTGTCATGAGGTTCCTGTCTTTTTCCTCCACCATTTTTAGGACCAGAGCCCTCCAGCTTCAGAGGGAGGCACTTTTTGTAGAACTCCATGTAAACTATTCCCCAAGCATGCGGCGTGCATCCCTGTTGAGGATGTTGCTTCCACTCCTGGTGTCCTCAGGCCTCAGGAATGGCAAAGGGATGTTTCCTTCAGCCAAGTCTCCCCCTTTGAAGCAATTGTCTCAAAAGTTTCTTAAAACACTTCTGCCTGTATTTCACTGGCCAGAATTTAATCACTTCACGTAGCTACATGGGAGCCTAAGAAGGATAGCCCTTTACCAGATACACTTCCACTTCAAGTGAATTCATCTCTCTACTGAAAAAGAGGGGGAGGTAAATACTGGGTGATAATTGTTGTTAACTTTTGCCATCAACATCGATGCACTTAAAAATGTTAGGAACTGGATACAGAGCATGATTTGGCTGTTTGAAGTATGCAAAGAAAACCACTCTATGTCTTTAAAGATGGAAGAACTCGGGTCTCCCTACACCACATGGCCTTTTCAAGGGCATACAGATTGTAAGTCGTGTTAGGTCATATGTATAAACTGGCTTTTTATTCATCTGAAATTTTGATAGGGAAAAAACCAAATGTGAGGAAAAAGAAAACTTCTTAGGGAAGATTCTATATTTTTATCAGAATATTTTAGGTCTTTGTTAGCTTTTATAAGGCTTTTTCTTCCAATTCAAAAAACATAGCATAGAAAAAAACAAAAATAAAAAACATGATTTAAGTAGATTAACATGACTAGTTAGTGATATCCAAAAATTGTTCATTGTAGTTGATTCTGGCAAATAGCTTATCTTGAAAAAAACTTATTTTAAATACAAAGCATTCCTACAGTAACATGATGTTTTGACAGAATAGGGTATTTTATTTTGGGGAAGTATGTATTCCAGGTAACTAGTGAACTAACTAGCTGCATTGAAAATGGCCTAAAATCTCCTCACCCACCCATATGGATTGATTTAAAAGAAAAAGCAGAGATGGGTACTAAAGTATTTAGAACTAAATAAAATGGCACAAGTCACCAATTTCCCTTTTTCTCCCATTTCTAGTCATAAGGGAAGGTGCTCTCATGGCTGGAACTTTTTCTTCAGGATGCTCATGGTACTGGTGTCCTCCATTAGGTCAGAATTTGGTTGCACTAGCTCAAAAGGGCAGATAGAGCCTCTCTTTTGTTCTAGGAAAAAAGAAAACTATTGTCTTCATAGAAGTTTTATCATAGTACTCAGTTCTCTTGCTGTTGGCTTCTTGCTCTCATTTAAAGCAATTTGCTTCTACCTAATTTATCTCTCTCCAGATGATTGAATTAGAAGCCAGGAAACCTACTTTCTGTAGGTTAGATTTCCCTTAAGACCCTGCCAATAGGTTTTAAGTACTTTTACATTTTTCATTAGCCAATATAAAACCTAATTCTGAATAATCCTTAACATTCATTGGGGAGAAAAGTTCCTTTATTTATTTTTCTGAAGGAAAGGTACAGGCAGGAATGAAGGTAAATAGGTAGGCAGGAAGAGAGGAGGAAGAAGCATTTATTTGTTTATACTAGTTGTTCCCCACCAGATCCTGGGCTCCAGGGTTATGTGACCTGGCTCCTTTAGTGGTGATTGACCTAACCAGTAATCTACTACGGTGCCCCAAAAAGTTCTATATGAGTCATCAAATTATTTTTGTTGTCAGATCTTAAAGATAATTTATTTTGGATAAAACTCAAAACTGCATACTTACTGTGAATTTTGTTTCTTACTTTAAATTAAGATCTCCATTTTTTCCTTTGAACATTACCTGTAAGCCATTAAAATTTTGGCTTTAAAAAATTACCAATATATTCAGTGAACCTCTTAACATTGTCTCTGAACCTCATTTCTCCTTGGGTCCTCATCAAAATAGCCTTGTCAGAATATAATCTTGGAAGCAAATGGGCTGAATCAAAATACTGTTTAGCTTTGCACTCTCTTTTTTTATAATCTTTTTATATCACTGAAGACACCCCCATAGCTCTCCCAGTCTTTTGGCACATTGTTTAACCCAGAACCTGAATTTCTGGTCCTCTAAAGCACTTGTTCTGAAGCAGCATCACTAATTGCCTGGATATCTTGTTAAAGATTTCTAGTGTACACAAACAGGTTCTGATTCAAAATATGAAGTCTAAGAATATATTTTTATAGTTTTTTTTTTTTTTTTAAAAGGAAAGATGCCAGAAAGAATGAAGGTGAGTAAGCAGGCAGGAAGACAAAGGAGGGAGTACTTTATTATTTTATGTCTTTATTTAGTGTTCACATTGATTGTTCTTTCTGGATCTGAGAAATGATTCTGGGTCCTTGGAATGTATGTGGGCTGTGTTTCTTTGGAGGCAGTTGACTAAACCGCTATTCTGCCATAAAGTTTCTATAAATGTAGTTATTTAGACGTCACTGCTCCTCAGGGATGCCAGTTTGGCCCTTTTTTCCCCCTCTGAAAGTCACCTTTCTCCCTATTAAATTCAAGCTGAATATTTACAGGAAAAAGATATTTAGAAAAATTTTGTGTCAGCAAAGATGATAGCTACAGACTTACAGGCCGGGGGTGCGGAGAGCAGAGAGCGTGAGAGTGTCTGACTTTTATGTTGGTCATCTTAGTGCAGGAGTTGAGCTTAATGGACCAGCAGCAGCATCACAGAAATGCTTGGACTTTGTTCAAATGAAAATTCATAGACCCAACCCCACACCTGAGTGAAGATTTGGAGGTGGGAGCCCAGCAATTAGTATTTTAGCATGTCCTCCAAGCTAAAATTTGAGACCATCTCTTCAGTATATAGTTATTCATTCCCTCCCTGGTAACAACTTCCTATAAGGATATGAGTACCTTGTTCAGCAGTCACATCTCATTAACAGAAAGAAAGAGGTTAACTTAGGGTTTGGTTCTAAGTGGATTCTAGATCTTCCTTAAACATTCAAATACGTCTCAGCTTCTCCGAGTGGCTTCACTTTGTGGGACATACTTCAGCTCCTCTTGCCAAGACTCACCTGCTTCAAAGAGCAACTTTCCTTCCAGTCTGGCTTCACTATCTTAGAAATAACTAGACATGGTATTTGTAGGCTCACAAAAATGGAAAGGATATGCATTCAATGATATGATACAAAATATGATTCTGATAACACCTAATGTGATATCCAGCTTTTTCTCTGAAGTTTCTAATCTTTTAACTGTGAGGGAATAAAGTAAAAAGAAATTATAATGTGTAATATGCATTGTACTTATGAAAGGAAAGTTGTTTTATACATAGAAAACATAGTATAGTGTAACCTATCATTTTCATGAATACAAGCCTCAGATTCTGTTCTTAAATGCTTATTTTTTATATTGATATAACAATTTAATGAGTCAACTCTTGTGCTAAACCTGTTTTCTTTTGCTATTTGTAAGCTGAATTTGAGGTGTAGTGAAGGCATGACTGTAGGGACATATTCTGAGACTATAAAAAGCTTGCAGTGCACTCAAGATAATGGGAACTAAGTTTTACAAATTGAAGTTTTGTTCTATTCTATCTCTAGTAGCCATCATAGTCATTTCTGATGAGCCATGTTAAGTAAGCAACTGAGACTATAATGCTTATTTATTTGAGATAAATTTTTCTAATTACACAAATATCTGTATATTAGAAAAATCATTTGTGTTTTAGTAGCTTTAAGAAGTTGAATAATCATATTTTAATAACACTTTATGGTTTCTAACACTCATATATTTTTATTCATAAATTCCTTAAAACCTCATGAAGTGAGTAAGGCTGATGAAATCCTCATTTTTTAGATTTGCAAACTGAGGCTTAGAGAGTTTTGGTGAGTTGCTCAGAGTCAAAAAGTCAGTATTTAACAGCCAGTTCTTTTCAATTCTATATCTTTTTTGTCTTTCTATCAGATTAATAAATTTGTGTGCCACAAATGTTTAGTTATAAAATGTAATTGCTTTATTCCATAACAAGAAATTCTGCTGTGTATTCTTTTTCCTGAAACTATAGAAAATATCTAGGTTATAATTAAACATCTTTCATAATTTCGAAGTATATGACCACTTAGGGTCATGATCATTTCTGTAGACTCTTGTAGAAATATAGGAAATGTAGACTACATGATTGAAATTGTATCATAGATTCTAGAGTACCCTCCAAAATAAAAGTTGTGTTCATGGATGAGTACTCTGAAAGTGTGTAGGAATTTGGGGTGTATGTTGTAGAAAGGTTATCATTGATTAGATTAGATTTTCAGAAGTCCCTAAAGATAATCCCAGAAAAGTAAAGAATTCAGACTTTAATTATTCTTTTAAAAATTACTTCACTCTGTATGTAACCTGATGGAGTAGAGGTTTAGTCAACTGGCATGACCTAGAGGGCAGGCCATATATCCCAAGGACTGGGGTTCAGGACCCAGGACTGGGATGAAAACCAAGATGAAAAACAACTAAATAAAATGAATAAAATTCTTCTTTTTTCTCCCTCTTCCTGCCTGCCTGTCTCTGCTTGTCTCCATTCCTGCCTGCACCTTTCCTTTAAAAAAATATTCACCCTTGCTTTTATGTTCTGGTGGGGGGTTGGATGGGAAAGGGTGGGACCTCTTTATATAAAATACAGATAGAAATGCAAATTAAATGAGAATCGTATTAGTGATAATTTGACTTTTCTAAGTAGAATCATTAAATGCCAAGGAAAAATGCTTAATGACAAAAGAAATTTACTAGAGTTTTTAATAACTAGATTTTCTTTTTAAAGTTTCAAATGCTAATCTCTCAACCAAAACGACTTTCCCAGGAATATTTAGTGACATTCATTTGCTGGCTATGATGTACAGTGGAGAAATGTGTTACTGGGGATTGAAGCACTGTGCGGACCAACAACCAGAAAATCATGAAGTGGATACTGGTGTTTCTGGAGCAAGCTACACTATACACAAAGAACCCTTGGACTTCCGAGAAGTTGGAGAAAAAATTCTGAAAAAGTACGTATCTGTATGCGAAGGACCCCTAAAGGAACAAGAATGGAATACAACCAATGCAAAACAAATTTTAAACTTCTTTCAACATGGCACTAAATAGTCGTTCACCTAGTCCTTTTCAAACAGAAAAACAAAGCAGACCATAAGATGGAAAAGTTCCAGAAAAGAAGACATATTGACTGAATTTAAGAATGTTAGACGACACAAAGTTATCCAGTATGGTTAGTTTCCTTTTGTAAATGCCGTTGTCATCTTTCATTTTAAATTCTTAAGCCTATGAAAGAACAATTCTTTAATTTCTAAAATAGCACATGTAGCCTTTAACTGATAATAAGAAATTCAATTTAGCTTTACAAAGATTTTTTCTATTTAAATTATTAGTTTTATTGTGGTAAAATATATGTAACATAAAATTGGCCATTTTAACTATCTTTATGTTTTAATCTCTCTATGCTGAGGTTTACTATGCTTCAAGGATTAAAATCAAGTCACCTCATTGTTTTGGATGTATGCTATGGATCTAAAACTTGGCAAAATGAAAAATTACGACTAATATTCAGATTCTGTTTCCAAAAAAAGTGAAATAATGAAAGACTCCACAAATGAATTGTTCTTTAACTCTTTTACTGTGTATTACTAATGGCATTTACATTTTTTATTCTTTTAGACATTTTATAAAAACTTAAAAATTATTTTCCTGTTTTGTTGAAAAGAATAAGCATGACTCTGCAACTGAGTAATGAAGATAAAACCAGTTTAGATTTCGCGGTTGTTAGGTCCTGTATCTGTAGGGTATATCTTTTCATACATAGTAAATTTTTTGTCTTTTAATAGTAGGAGTCAGTGATAACGTCTGGAGAGCCTAACTTGCTATCTTGCTTGCTGTTTTTCTGTCTACCTCAACTCCTCTTGTCATCTTGGGACGATGTGTCTGACACCTTGCTGATATCCTTGACTTCTATGACAGTTACTTTATCGCATTCCAGGAACTTACTTTCATGGCCAAACCTTGAAAATCACCATCGTGAACTGCTTTTTCTGAAATTATAAACTTCAGTAACTGATGACAATTCTTACTTTTTACCTCTTCGTTTTGATTGATTTTCCGCTCTCCTTTATTTGTATTCTACTTTTAGCTACTTCACTGCCTCTTCTTGACTTCTCCCCTATTCCTAAACTATCAGCCCCTTTCAACTTTTCTTCTTTTCTTGTCCAATCTCAGCCTTACTGGGGACCATATAAAGTGCTCTCCCTGGTATCTCCAAATCCTTCTTCCCTTTTCCTTCAGCCTGACCCTACTGCAAGTCTCAGCTGTGAATTAATCCTTTTGTCCGTCTGTTCTGGGATGCAGAGTTCCATGTGAATGGCTCACAGCTTTTCAGGGTGGAATCACTGTATCTCACCTGCAACTTTAGTAGAACAGTCTAAATATAAGCCTCTTGTTTGTTACTAATGTGGCCGCTCTCCCTTTTTTCACTGTGATGACCAAGTAATCCAAGCCTCTTACTTTCCTCTGGTTCATTGTCCCCTACCTAAAATACAACTCTTTTTTTAGGGAAAATTGAGACTCTGCCTATCAACTTCTCTTTACCAGCTTTGCCCTACTCATTTCCCCCCTTTTTAGAGGAAAAGAGATAGCCTGCTTCCTTGTGAAGACCAGACTCCATCTTTCCTCTCTGTCCTCTCCCACCTTTCCCCAGGGCCTCTTTTTCTACCTGCTCTTTAGGTTTTGATCTCGCTTAGAGTATGAACCTTTCTTTCCTACCCTTCCCTTTTTTTCCTTTCTTCTTTCTTTCCTTTTAATTTTCTTTACTCTTTTCATGTGATGTCACTTATAGTCATGACATCTCCTGTCACCTCTGTTAGGCTGACTCTCAGACCTCCACCTTGAATCCCAGCTTCTCTCCTGTTCTCCAAACCTTATTTCTAACTGCCCTGTGAACTCTGTTCACTATAGCCATTTTAAATTTGGTCTGTCCAAACAGCTACTCCTCATCTTTCATCTAAAATCGTTTCCAGTTCATGTGTTCTCTTTTTTCAGTCTTCCACAGAGCAGAGCAACACAGAATTCTCTACTGGTCTCTGCTTACGTTCCTAGCCGCAGCCTGAAATGTATCCTGTGTAATCATGTTCCAGTCCAGTGTTTCTCAAGCATGTAAAACCCCTGCTCCTTTTTTATAAATTTAAACGTCCTGAAGGAGCCTCTTGGCACAAGGAGAATCTGTCCATGTCTCCCCCTGCCTCATTTATCTTTACGTACTTAGGAAGATTTTTACTTAGCGTTATGAAAGGTTTTACAGGCACACCTTGGGAATATTGCAGGTTCAGTTCCAGACCACCACAATAAAGCGATGTCGCAATAAAGTGAGTCATGCATTTTGATTTTCCAGAACATGTAAAAGTTCTGCTTACATTATACAGTCTCTTAAGCATGCAATATCATTATGTCTAAAAACACAATGAAAGTCCGTAAACGTGACACGAAAACACAGTGAGTACGCTGTTGAAAAAATGGTGTCTGTAGACTTTTTTGATGTAGGGCTGTCGCACACCTTCCATTTGTTTCTCTAAGTAAAAATCCACAACATCCCTGAGGTGCAACAAAACCAGGTTTGCCTGTACTCTAAAAATACCTTTGTACTTTGTAAGTATAAATATTGAGACCATTTTTAATACGGTTTTGAGAAACACTCCTTTTGGAGCGTCATGATCAGCTGACACGTTCTTCCAGGTCCTTCCCCAGTGTGCATTGTGTTTTTCCCTAGATGCCCTTGGCGAACATCCTCACTTCTGCCTGAAATGTTCTTTGTAGCCAAATGACGCCAACTTACCTTTTAGGACTTAGCTCCCCGTGCTACTGTCTCTGTAAGACTTTTCTCAACCCTTTCCAGTGGAAATTAGGTGCTCCTTTCCTTCTGCTCCCTTAATCTTCTCCTCCATGCTGATAACATTGCTTTGTAGTTATTTTCCTTATGAGTTGACAAACTCCATATTTTAAAAGAAATGTTATCTTTCTGCATAGTATTGATGAAAGGTAGGCCCTTAGGAATGTTTTCTGAACTAATAAGAAACTGAATGGGCCCACCCTGCAGCATTAAAAAAAACAGTGACTTTATTGTATTCCAACTGCCAAGCCCTCTAGCCAGTGGTTGACAGGGCAAATAGGAAATTACTTCTTGAAGGAGTAAAGTATTTAGATTGAGAACTTGAGAAAATAGGAGCACTTCCTCTCAGAAGCTGGGGACTTCCATTTTGCCTTCCAGACCCCTGTGAACCACAGGTTGCTATAGTTACGAGGGTATTATGGGGTGCTTTTTGTACAACCTTCCCACCCCCACAGTATTGGAGAATACTTTATAGACCTTAAGTTATAATACTTTCAACTCCGTTGTATTATAAAACAGTGCACACATTTTTGTATGTGTTAAAGCCTGCTGAGTAAATTGTTTCATTTAGAATGAATTCACTTCAAGACAGCAAATATGCCACATAAAGTACTCTGTCACTCATTCCACAACTGCTATGTGCCTACTACATGCCATGATTTATCAGAGGCACTGAGGATAAAGCTTTGTAAAACACTCTCTTTAGGAACTTAAATTCTAGTGGAGGAAGTTGGACAACACATTTTTTAAAATAATGGTTTAAGAGTATTACGTGCTAAGTGCTATGAAGAATTAAGCAGGGGAAGGGCTAGTGCTGGAAAGGGGTGCTATTTTATTTGAGGTGACTGGGAAGGCCCCTCTAAGTACCTGTCTACTCTAACATTAGCGTCTTCAAATTTACCCCTTTGGTTAAATGCCTTGCACATTCAGTGCATTCATAGTTTCTTTCTTATGGAAGTTTTGAATCTGAATTAAGGAATGAATCACTACTTAAGACAGTGTCATTTTGACGATATTTAAAATGCTTTATCGCCAGTGTGACCTTTGCAAATGTCACATGAGTGATAATCTAATAGCGAAGTGAGTGTCATGGCTAAGACACATAAAGTTCAATTCCTAGCTTTCCAGCCCACTATGAATTCTCTGATGTTCACTAAAGTGGGGGCTGTGTCTAAAATCATTCTCAGACTCACTTTAATGGCATTTAAACCCCCTTCCAGTTGGTTTACATGCTAATTTAGGATTGCTTTTTCTCTCTCCAACTTTCAGGGCTCCTTTTCTGTTCTCCATAAGGATACCCCTCTGTCACAGAATTCAGTATTCTGTAATTCTCTAGTATCACATCCTTATATTATTTTTAACACGACGTGAAATATCATGTTATGAAAGTATTGCATTAAAATACATTTATTGTGCCCACAGTTCAAGTATGCATTATGTATTAAGGCTAGTGTTCTATACTGTTTATTGTTTTCCTACCTATAGTGAAAATTTCCAAGTAAAGTGTTTTGGAACTTTTTTTTTTTTTAAATAAAATCATTTTCCCATATTATTTTCTGGTTCTTTGTTTTCTTTTATATTTGGATGTATCAGAATGAAAACTTTTACCATCTCAGTTTACTATTGCTGTCTAAATATGATTTTTTTTCCTACTATTTATAACTTTCCAATTGGATATGATAGTGAGGCCTAAAGTTGAATCCCACTCATTTCATAACTGTGTGACATTACATTACTTAACTTCTGTGCCTTAATATTTAATATTTATTGAGGTAACTGCTTTACAAAATAATATAAACCCATACATGCAGGTTCCCCATTCCTCAGATACATGAGAGCACACTGCCTGTATGGCAGAGTCTCCAGACGGTGAGAAGACTGACAGCTGGGCACTCAACATAGAGAAAAAGCACTTTATTTTACCGGTACTATCTCAGGGGTATTGTTACCCAAAGCTGAGCAATGGGGGGTTTAGGGAAGCTCCTTTTATAATCTGAGGTAAAGATTCATCTCCTTGGCTATGTGGCCTTTCTGCTGGCAACTCTTATCAGTTATGTACAGCTGCAGAGTAGGGAGGTGATGCTTGTCCTTGGACATAGCCACAGCCTCTGTAGTACCGTGGAAAATTCCTGACAGACTAACTTTTGCCTTGGGGTCAGAGAAAAGGTCTTCTACCCACCAAAAAATTACTAAAAATTCTTAACCATTGTTTATTGGACCCCACCACCACTTGTCCCTACCCACTGCCTTGTTGCCTACTAGTAACCTCAGTTCTATTACTAATGTCCAAGAGTTGGTTTCATTTAGTTTGTTCCTTTGCTTTGTTTCTTTATATTCCACATGAGTGAGATTACTGGTATTTGTCTTTCTTCCTTCATTTAGCATAATCTCCTCTAGTTCTATCCATGTCACAAGTGGAAAGGATTTCATTTTTTTCAAGGATTGTGGTAGTATTCCATTATGTATATACCACATCTTCTTTATCCACTTATTTGGTAGTAGCCTGTTATTTAACAGAGAAATAATAGTAGCTACCTCAGAGGTTACAGAAGATTAAATGAATTCATGTTCCAAGTGCCTACTTCACTATCACATGATAAAGAACTCAAAAGAGTTCATTGCTAATGTTACTATGTTCCTTAATGTCTGCTTGTGTATATTGGCATATGTTGTTCAGCATATGAAAAATGTGAAACACATCAGCCAGAATAAACTGGGTGACAAGCTCTTGTTCTCTCCAATGAACACTCACTCACTGACCTGTCTTCTTCAAGTGGTGCTAGCCATCTTGCATAGGAAACAGGTGCCTGAGAAGCAATTGTCTGGGTAGGCATCTCAAATGTTTGCTGTGGATATGGCTGGAAGGAAACCTACAATTAATTTTCAGCTTCAGCCTCCAAATATGTATATGTGTGTGTGTATATATACACACATACACATATATACACACAAATATGTGTATATTATATGTATCTATGGCACATCACTTTTATATTTATCAATCAGCTTAGCTGACTTCTAGTACTTTTGGTCTCAACTCACAAATCAGAGGCTTTTAATGAAATACTAAATATTTTACAAATTATATTTAAAAGTAGATTATTCTAAACTGGTTAGTATACATTATTAAGTAATATGTGACTATAAAAAGTAAAGAGGAGTCTGCATAATACTAGAGAATGGTCTTAAATGAAAACCAAGGTTAAATTATAGTGTGCTATTTAAGAAAAAGTGAATAAAAATTCTATAACCTTGTTTGCTTAATTAAAAAAACTTAAAACAATCTGGTAGGAGGGGTGTAATGAAAGGAACGTAGTGGAGGAGGCAAGGATGGAACTAGACATATCTGAATATACCTTGAATTTGTACATTTGGCTTTGGTACCATGTTCTGCCATTTTTATAAAACAAGATTACATCAAAATAGTGATAAAAGCTCCTTCTAAAGTTCCAAAGCAAAATTAAGTGTATAGTATATAAATTGGTGCCTTTAAATACACAGGAATGTTTCAGTTGTAGAAAGAACAATAATTTGCACATCCCTAATGGACTATCCCCCACAGGCAGCAGACTGAAGAACTCTTAAGTAATAACTAATTAGATATTAGGGGTTTCAGTGTTAAGAGAAGATAGTGATATGAAATGGAAGAAGTTAGGTTAAATTTCTGTAATTGTAAATCTGGGAAACAAAAGCAGGGACTCATATTTTCTCTTTATATAAATATCACCAAATAATGTTCAAATACTATTTACAATTGAAATAAAGCAGTACTCCCCGGAGACACAGCTGAACCTAGATTTCAGGCAGGGCAGTGGAAATTAAGGAAGGACAATTTTTCTTTAACTATATAATAAAAGGAAGTACAAGATTAGCAACTTTTTGTGTCTTGTAAGCAAATAGTAATAATGTAAACTGCTAAATCCTTATTGTGAAAAGCTTATGAGTAATTTAATCAA
Organism: Solenodon paradoxus; assembly: GCA_004363575.1. NCBI lineage: Eukaryota > Metazoa > Chordata > Mammalia > Eulipotyphla > Solenodontidae > Solenodon > Solenodon paradoxus. Next base: position 272,793 of record RJWH01000209.1, on the reverse strand, counting down.
AGAATAGATCAGAATCTTAAATTCATTGATCAATCAATTAGAAAACGAGTGACTTCTGGCTCCTCATCTAAGTACAAAATATCAATTACAGAAATATTTTTTAAAAGCCACCTGTATATTTGATTAAGCTCGGGACAGAGGAATGTGTTAAAGACACAAGGGAAATGTCAATCACGAAAGTCCAGAATGTGGCCTTGAAAGTCGGGAGAGATGTACCTAGTTTCTTCGTCAAACTGCAAGGGAAGATACAGAAGGAACCAACAGAATGATAGTGTTAAGAATATGTCAACCAGGTGTAACATGTGGGTCTTGTTTAGATCATAATTCAAACCAAATGTGAACATACCACTTACCAGGCTGAAACTTTTAAAGTTAAACATTGATCAGGTAGTTACTGATTTCAAAGAAAGCTGTTTAAGTATGATAGTTGTACCTCGTATTTTTGAGACATACAGAGACACTTAAGGATGAAATGATGTGTTATGTGGGATTTACTTAACAATAATGCAGATTTGGAGCTATGGGTATTAGGTGGAGATAGTAATGGAGCAAGACTGACCGTGCACTGGTAACTTCAATCTTAGTGGATGCCTAGTATTTTAAATTATTGTCCCAGGTATGTTCAGTTTTTTCCATCATAAACACTTATTCTAACCCATTCATTTACAAATATTCATTTTTTTTTTTTGGTGAGAGTTCATCGTACTTTGTAATTGAATTAATCTTTTTTTCTTGTGCTCTTTCTTGCTTCCTCAAAGGGAAGAGAAATGCCATATAATCAATTCATTGTTTCCTTTTATTGCCAGAACCAGCTCACAAAACTAAACCGGAACTGGACTGGTTATTGGCCATTAGCAATGGCATTTGAGAAAAATTCTGGAATTTTAAATTAATATCTCACAGAACTTCAGTTACTGGGGTTTATTAAGTTTCTGTTATTTGAGATTGAAATCTCCAAATAGTTTGGAGGTATAAATTCAAGCCCATAAACAGTATCCTTTTAAACATTCTTCTATATGCTGATACAGATACATGTATTTAAATAATTATATATATATATACACACATATGTATATATGTTTCCTGTAGTCTGTCATGATACTTAAATTTTAATAGTTTTAATAAATTGTGAACCGTGTCCTCTATTCTGAAAAATTAAAAAAGTGGGGGTAATTTCTCAGCAGTAATTTTGGTTATATATGAAACTATTTTGACAATTGAGAAAATAAAACTGGTAGACAGAGGTTGATTGTGAAATTTTAGAATTGACATATCTGACTATCTTCACAATGAAAATGGATAGTTCATGACCTGGATACTGTAATCAACTACAGGGTGAAAATTAGTTTAGACCAGATTATATGTCATTCTATTATGTCTAATCTCAAGAATGGAATTTTAAAAGCACTATATTATTTTGATTGGAATGCATTTTTATTGCACAGTACAGCAGATAATACTGATTGCTCTTTAGTGAATCCTAGAGATTTTAAATGATATATTTATAATAACATTCAATTGAGGTATTCCTTTAAGGAACAGAGATCTAGTTTTGAAGCAGTATTCAATTTATATTGATAATATATAGGTAATTTATATGATTATATATAGGCAATATGGGAAATGACTTAAATAGTACTAAATACACATTTTTATTCTTCCTATTGAGACCATACCTTGTTTCATATAATAGATTGCCTTGTAATGTGGGTTGTGGTGTAATTTAGTTATTTTTGTCTCTCTGTCTCTCTCTCAACTATCCTTCCACCCTGTTCCCCAACCCGTCATGTGCCTGGGTCCTTGAACTTAACATGGTCTTCATCTTAGCCACTTGAGCCACAAGAGTGTCACCTTAAAGCCCTTTAAAAAGTAATGCTAAACAAATTCAACATTTTGAACAACTGTTTTGAGTGATTAACAGCTCACTAGTGGAATTTCAACAATACCACATCTGTTTTCTTATTCTACCCATATTCTGCAGCCCTTGCATAAGATGCATAGGTGTTCAGCAGTTTTTTAAAATATGTTTATATAGCAGCATAGGTCTTTCATGATCGGGCTTTAGTCTCAATTTTTGCCAGTCCCCAGGAAAACGATACGCTGCAGACTGAAAAACAACCAGCTAAAAATCTTTACCCCTAGGATGAAAGGGCTGAGATGGAAGCAAATGATTATTAAGCCCAAGAAAGTGGAGAGGGTCATCTGTGGACATGTAAGAGTTTCCTAGGATCAGGCCAAGTGGAAAAGGGCCCAGACAGCGGGAGCATCTTGGGTGACGTAACCACGTTAGAAAGGGGTAAGCTTTTTTGGTAGTTTCAATTAGCAATATCGCATCCTAAAGTTAGGCTGAGCGTATTTCCTTCAAAGTGAAACAGGGCAGGGCTTTCGGGCCCACTCAACAGACTGGGTAGGAGCCAGTCAACTGCCCCTTTTGCCCCGCCGCCTTACGGACAGCCCTGGGTTTACTGAAAACGCGACAAACGGTACCGTTCGGGTTAAAATGGTAGGTCTGGTGTGCCTACCTAAAGTGACCTGAGCAGTGAACGTTGGCGGGAGCTTCACACTGGGAACCGTGCGCCTCGAGCTATCTCTGATCCGACCGGGTTCCGAGACAGCCGGGCGGAAGAACGCCAGGCAGCGGGCTACGTAGGGCCGCAGGCCGCAGGCGGGAGGTGGGCGGGGCCGTGCGGCGAAGCTTCGGCGGAGGGTGGGCGGGGCAGCAGCCTGGAGACGGATGGGGCGGGGCGAGGGGAGGGAGATTCGGTGCGGGAGACCCCGGAGGAAGGTGGGCGGGGCGGGGCGGGGAGGGCCCGGAGGAAGGTGGGCGGGGATATGGGCGGGGCCGCGAGGCGCGAGGGGCGGGCGGCCCTGCGAGGCGTCACGGCGTGGGCAGGTTGCGGGCGGCAATGGCTGAAAGTGAGCCACGCAGTGGAGGCAGCTCCCCTCTGCCGCCGCACCACAGCGATTGGGGCCGCCTGGAGGCTGCCATCCTCAGCGGCTGGAGGAGCTTCTGGCAGTCGATGGGCAAGGAGAGGGCGGTGCCGACGACGTCTCGAGAGGAGGCGGCTGAGGACACCAGTACTCTGACGCGCCTGCCGGTGAGCTTCCGGCCCGCCGGGCGTGGAGGATCCACGATCATTAGGGTTTGTGAGGGGAGCAGGGCGCGGCCTGTGGGGAGATTCTCTTCGCCCGGACACGTGTCTGATCGGCCCCTGCAGTCATTCCGGGCTGTGTCGTCGCCTGGGATCTACAGTTAACCCGACAAGCCCTGGCTGACCTCTGGTTGACCCCTGGTGCTCCGCAGTCTGAACGAATGTCGTAATCAAACTTCTCTATAGGTAACCAGCCAGGTCTCCTTAAGGTTTCCTAACCCCTGAAACCGATGTTGGGGCTGGCACACCCAGAGCGTCACCTTAAGAAAATAGGGAGACTTTCAGGTTAGCTTGGAGGTACCTGGTATCTGTGATCTCATCATCTTTCATTCTGGACTCCGTGTATCAAAACCCTTGGGGATCCTCAAAATAAGAATACTGGTGGCGGTAAGGGACACTGTAAGTCTGGTGATGGGTGTGGTGTGAAATATAGACAGAGATGCAGTTTCAGTATCCTAAAGGGAATTTAGCATTGTGAACTAAAATAATAATAATAAAAAAAAACTGATAAGGATACTGTGGCTATCATCTCTCCCTATATTTAAAATAACAAAACTTCCCCTCAGTTGAAAATAAGTGCCTCGAATTACCACCACCCACAAGAATTATACACATCACTGTTAGACTTTTTAGGTGGATAGAAAAATGGAGAGGAGAAAATCTTAGAAATTATTAAAATTCTGTAGCTGAGCTGGTCTACTGACACTGACTCTTGACAGTCATCAGAAATTGAAGACTTCAAGCCTTACAAATTCCTACAAGGTTCTCCCCTTTGCAGAGGAACTCAGATGATGTAATTACTCTGATTTGATCTAATGATCAAATCAGCAATTGATCGCTTTGATAAATGTTTTGGTTTGAACAATTATTTCTTTAATTTATTTGAATAAATAAATTTGGAGAATAAGTTTTTTTGGAGAAATTAAAAGAACTGGTCATTTTCTTGAAAAATACCAGGACAATGATTGTTTTTTCAGGAATGTTGCAGAGAGTAACAATTAAGTTTTCAGTAAAATTTCTCTTTATGGCAGGAACATAACTTAAGAATAATAGGTTTAACTTTTAAAAAATACTGACTGGTAAGTTAATAACTATCTACTATAGCTCTTTGTTAATTTAGTAATTTATTATGACAGAATTAATTATTTAAAAGACAGGCTGTTCAGCTGATCGTTGGTTTCCTAATATAATAATTGTTATTTTCTAATTTATCATCGAAAAACAATTTTCTGAGATGAGTTAATCATCCTCTTTTGCTACTTGTTGTCTTCCTCTGTTTCAGGTTGATGTACAGCTATATATTTTGTCATTTCTTTCCCCTCATGATTTGTGTCAATTGGGAAGTACAAGTCATTATTGGAAAGAAGCTGTTCGAGATCCAATTCTGTGGAGATATTTTCTGTTGCGGGACCTTCCTTCTTGGTCTTCTGTTGACTGGAAGTCTCTTCCAGATATGGAAATCTTAAAAAAACCTATATATGAGGTCACTGATGATTCATTTTTTGATTACATGGCAGTGTAAGTATTTTATTTTATGAGTTTAAACAAATGATATTAAAGTTCAGCTGTGTGCATTTTAGGTCTATGTGTCCTTTTGTAGAAATTAGAAGTTGAGTTAAAGGACATGCTTCATAGGACCTTTTCAACTTTCACATTTGTTATTTCCTTTTGGTACCTAACTCGACTATTTGAGTAATTATAGATAGAACATATGGCAAGAAAGAAAATTCTTAAAATTTTCATTCTCTTTAGTATGCTTTTTATTTTGTTAAATAGTAAATACTTTTTCATAGACAGAAAAGGAATGACCAGAGATCAGAGAACCATTCTTGGGCAGGATAGAAAACTTTCACAAGGTTCTGGGAAATAAGGTTTTATTATTACCCCGAGAATATTGACACTTTCAAATATGTAGGTGAAAGAATTAGTGTTATCAAGCCACTATAGTGTATTGGATTCTGTGAGGGATGCTTTTTGTTTACTTAGTACATCTTCACACAGTAAGAAGGTATTATTTTTGTGTTATGGATGTGGAATTGAGGTTCAGAGTGGTGTTAGATTTGCCCGTGGTTATGTTCCTTATAAGGGACTATTCATATTGGAACCTCATTTGATAATTTAAGAATATATATATATATATATATATATATATCATGTCATTGGATCTGGATATAACTTGCTTTTTTTATTGAGCACTCCAAATTTAAGGCACTATGAATAAAACTAAAAGAATATTGTACACTTTAAGGAAAAATCGTTTTGCTATGCTAGATTTTGTAGCTGCTTACAGGATCCACCCCACCCCACCCCATTCCCTGGCTTTTTAAGTTTTCAGAATATTTCCTTATTCCAATCCAGATACCATTAAACCAAGTCTTACGAGTCTACTGGATTAGAATGCAAGTATTATGCTAATTTTAACAAGTGCCCCTGTACTCTCACTTGCCAGATATTACCTCCATAGTGTTCCAAAACTATCCATAGTATCGAGTATATATCTAAGGCTGTCCAATTCAGTTTTCCCCAGGAATAGTAATAATATAGTAACTACCATTTATGATCATATCGATTATTTCTGACCCTTAAGTCCTGTAGACTGAATGCTGTTATTGAATAATGTAGAAGAAAAACCTGAAATTCAGACTATAAGCCTCTTGTATAACTTATTGAAGTGGTGAGACTTGGCCAGATCTACCTTGCTTCAAAGTTGATGTTTTTCTTTTTCAATTGTAAGTTTTCTAAATAAAGCCAGTCATCTTGCTAGGTTAGTGATTGTCTTAACCGTGATTGATCTCATGGGCTTTAGGTTTTACTTTGATTTGGGTAACTATTTTCATTTTTGATCATATGTAGAATTTGCTTAGAAATGTATAGCTATTGAATGAAACTGAGCTGTTTCTTTCACATGATTCTTTGTTAATCTGTGAGAATATTTAAACCTCTATATAATTATTGAAATGTTAGATTTGAGGTTGTTAATAGGAGTACCTAAGAAATTTTGTTATAATGGTGGTCTTAGTTTTTCTGTTTTTTGTTTTTTTCACCTCTAGGGACCCTTATCTTTGAGGTTATCTTTAGAGCAGGTTTTTTCAGTCTTGGCACTATGGACATTTGGCCCAGATATTTTGATGAGGGACTGTCCTGTGCATTGTAGAATATTTAGCAGCATCCCTGGCTGGTAGCACTGTCTTCATACCCCCAGTTTTGATGGCAGAAATGTCTCCCAACGTTGCCAAATGTTCTCTGGGGGTAAAATCTCCACAGGTTGAGAATCTCTGTTTAATGAATTTCAGCCACTGAAGCAAGTTTAGAACAAGTGTTCCATAAGAGAACCTACATGAAAGATTAGAAAGCTAGTAACCACTTCCTGGGAAGGATTTTCTCAGCTTCTGGATCACTGCCATTCATGTGGTACCTTGTGCTCTCTCTGTCCTGGTGCTCGGCATACATACTATAAACGTGTCTGTCCTACACTGCCCTCCATGAAGGCTGGGAATGTAATCATTGTATTCCTGTGTCTAGCAAGTACTCAAGAAATCATATATTGTTGAATGAATAACTGGATAAGTAAGTTTTTCTCGGCCTTAATTTTCTGATTGTGACAACTTTATACAGCTATAAAATGTCCTGTCCATATACAAGAAGATCCTCAAAGTCTAGTCGTCCTATGTATGGAGCTGTCACCTCGTTTCTACACTCATTGATTATTCAGAATGAACCACGATTTGCTATGTTTGGACCAGGTTTAGAAGAACTGAATACATCTTTGGTGTTGAGCTTGATGTCTTCTGAGGAGCTTTGCCCAACAGCTGGTTTGCCTCAGAGACAGATTGATGGTAATTTTTACATTACTCTACAGTACATAATGATTCAAGGACTTTTAACTTAACACTCATGTTAAATGGAAAGAACTTTATTGTTAATTAATTAACTCTTTGATATAACAAAGTATAGTAATTTGGTGATTGGAGGCATCCCCCACATTCTAATGGCCTAAAAGAGCTCATTTCTTCTAAGAAGTAAGCATCCTCTTATTTCTTCAAATTTGTGTGATCCAGAATATAAGATTACATGAAAGTAAATTGCATGTTGTTAAGATGTGATATTTGCACACTGTACAGTTACTATATATGTGTGTGTGTGTGTATATATATATGTATATGCAAATACACATATATTTTAAGGAAACGTGAAACCAGGAATGAAGGCGAGCAAGCAGGCAGGAAGACAGAGGAGGAAGAAGCATTCGTTTATTTAGTTGTACATGTTGATTATTCTTCCAAGCCCGGGATACCAACCTGGATCCTTGGATGCAGGTGGACTGCCTGGACTGGAGACAGCTGACCCACCGCTAGGGTACGCCTGATTGCTATAGTCAAAATATATGTTAGCAGCAAAAAACATTTAGCACCTGTTATATGCAAAGTACTTTGATATAAAAACAACCAAGTAGTGAGTTGGTAAACAGGATATAATGAATGTGAGTAGTAGTGTGATCTAACTTATGCTCTGCTTATTCATTGAGTATACCTACTAGATACTAGAGATGCAGACATTTAAGCAAACAACATCAAACATTTCTGTCTCTCACACTTGGTCTGAGTGAGGCAGAGGGAATATACATAGGTGATTGGAATGTGGTATAGTTAGCGCCAGGGTACAAAGGTCAGGGTCAAAGATGACTCCACATTGAACATGACTCATTAGGTTAAATAGAAAGTAGACCATCCGAAAAACAAAAATTAAAATGACACAGGGTAAAAGTAATCTAGGCAGTGGGAACTCAGTTTGTAAAAGTATGAAGTTCTGGGTGTACATACCATGTTTGAAGTAGCTCTGTTTGTATAGAGGGAGAATAGTTGAGAACGCAGTCATATGCCATGCTTAAGATTTGGGAACGGTTGAAGGATTTTTGAGTAGAGGAGTGAGAGGGTCAAGACTGCATTTTAGAAATACCACTCTGACTCTTGAGCAGAGCAGTGATGCTGGCTGGAAAGACCTGGAGACCATTAAGAAACCACTATACTATCGTGATGAAAATATGAAAGATTTAGAATTGAATGAATATATGTTTGCAGTAATAAGGATAAGTCCAGCTTTTCATATTGGAGGGTAATGCAATTCACTAGGATAAGGAAATACAGGAGGAGGAAAAGAAACTTTTTTAAAGGAAAAGTTCAGGCAGGAATGAAGACAAGTAGGCAGCCAGGAAGAGAGGAAGGACCATTTACTTTAGATTTTTTTTTTATTGAGTTCACACTTGTTGCTTTCCGTTGGACCTGAACCCAGGTATGTGGTCTGCGCACTTCTTTGGAGGCGATTGGCCTAACCACTACTCCACTAGCGAGTGCCAAGAGACTTTTTTGATGACTTTATAGGGAGAATGACAGCTACTCTAGTATATGTCGATTCTGATAACTCTAGGAATACAAGTAAAGATGCCTGTTGTATGCCTTCCACTTGAATAGAAGCTCAGTTAGAACAAGAATCCTGTGAGCTTCAGTCTTAGCTGTATGGGTGGTGCCAGACACATAGCAGGCACTCAGGATGTACTTGATGAATGAATGAAGGAATGACTATGTGGATTACTTTATGCATCCAGATCTCGAAAGCAAGATCTGAACTAGAAATCCAATTTAGGAATTATATGGCATCCACCTGGACTTGACAGTGAGTGGAAAACAAAGGTTGTGAACTGGTTGCTGCAACCTTCAGTGAATGTTTGGAGGAAGGGATTATCATCAGGAAATACATAAATGGCAAGGTCAATGGAAGGACGATTGTACTAGAAGTGAGTGTCTCAGAGTTGTTTTCAAGAGTGTTGGTAGATAATGTCATTGAGGAACAAAGAGAGCATTAACCCTAACTTTTAACACTGAGAGGTGAGAAAATAAACAACTTTGCTGCTTGAAAGTTCACTTCAAAAGAAACAGCTCCTAGGGCAGGTTGGTTTCAGGGAAGGCCATGGGGTGGAAGGAACACTTCCAGAAGAGATTGGGAATATGTGAGAACTTGCTGATTATGAAATGGCAATTTCAGTCTCCAGAAGCTGAGTGCTTGTTTAAAATGCCAATCTAATCATGCTACAATTGCTGCAAGAACAAGGAAGAATAGAAGGATGGGGTCATTGGCAAGGTGATGCAGATCAACGTGGAGATCCTATGGAGCTGAGGTTAGATGTGTTGAGAGAGTAATCTCTGGAAGTTTGATAAAAATAAAGATCAAAGACATGGTAGAGCTTTTTTTTTTTTTTTTTTTTTTTAATGATGTCTTTGGGATGTTCGTGGATGAGATCAGGTAGCCAGAAAAGTGGAGTCACTTGGACTAGGATTGCTTACAGTCTCAGCCATAAAGATCTCACATGCATTTCCTGGAATGATAACATAAGATGGCATGGCATGGCTTACTAAAGCAAATAGACTGGTTATAATGAAGGACTGTGATGGGTGAAGTTGTCCTGGTTAGTCTAGTAGAGGCCAGATTATTTTAGTGCTTTGTTTAGCTGAAGAGCAATGGCTTTGAAGGGAAGAGACATAATTACATAATCATTTTAAAGCACTCTCTGTAGTACTGTCAGAAGAATAAATTGTAGAGGGCAAAGTGAATGTGGTACGCTGATTAGAGTGATTGGAGAAGTCCAGGTGAAAGAGATGGTGGTAATTTAGACTGGAAGGTGGGAGTGAGAATGAAAGGAAGTGAACAGATCTCTGATGACATTTATGTAGTTAAAAGAAGTAGATCCATGGAGAAGAGAAGGATCTTTCCAGGAGGTAAAAGGAAAATCAGCTTCTGAGTGTTACCATAGGCCATAGAGGGAAGAGGTTAGGAAAAAAGGACAAATAACAATGTTGAGTGATTCAAATATAAAGTAGTAAGAAGCTAGTATTTAGCACCTGTTATTAACTAGTTACTCTTAATAGTTTTATATATGTGATTTTGCTTAATCCTTAAAATAATCATAAGAAGTATGCATTATTTCTGTATTTTGATGGCATAACCAAGGCTCACAAAAATGTAACTATACTTGGTTTTCATATTCTAACCCAAGTCTAATCCCAAATCTCAAATTCTTCCATATTTCCTTAGTTTTCTAAGGTGGTATTAGTGACTGTCCATTGATTTTGGAAACTTTAAGAGAAGGAAAAAGCCATTTCATTGAATATGTAATAGAAACATAAAAATAGAAAAATGAGTGTTAGTCTTGAGAATAAAAAGTAGTATCTCTTATGACACACCCAGTGATTGATGTGGTGATGATAGTAATGGTATGAAAAAGAAATGTTACAACCTAGGAGTTTGTCCCTGTTTTCATCGCCATGTAAATGAAAATGATGTAGGTCATCTTTTCAACTGAAACATTTCATTTTATTTCAAAGCTTTATGTAACTTGTCACAGTTTTTATTTTGTTTACTTTTTTTTTTTTTTTACATATACTGGGTAATTTTTTTCAATCTGGTCTTTCACTGTCTTTATTAATGACTTTTTCTGAATTTGTCATTTTTTTCCCATTAGGTATTGGATCCGGAGTCAGTTTTCAGTTGAGCAACCAACATAAATTCAACATCCTGATATTATATTCAACTACCAGGTAAGACTGTCTACTTGGTGGCCTGCTTGAGACATCAGCACAAGAATCATCTAGAGGGATGCAATCTGCTTTAATATCTGTTCATTTCGTGTTTACATTTTTCTTACAGAAAGGAAAGAGATAGAGCAAGGGAAGAGCATACAAGTGTGGTTAACAAGATGTTTAGTCTGCAGAATGAAGGGGATGATCAGCAAGGAAGCCGCTACAGTGTAATTCCACAAATTCAGAAGGTGTGTGAAGTTGTAGATGGGTTCATCTACGTTGCAAATGCTGAAGCTCATAAGAGTAAGTGTTACCTTATTTACTTTTTAGAAGCTCTTTAAAAAGTGCAAAGCAGAAAAGAACATAACTTTTTGGTATTTATTGTGGCTTCTTAAGAATATGTTGGTTAATTTTATTGTAATTCTCAGTTTGTAGTCGGTTCTCAAACTTTAATATGCAGAAGATGACCTGGGGAACTTGTTAAAAACACAGTTCCCTCATTGCCACCCCGTGGATTAGGAGTCATAGCTTTGGGCAGTAAGCACCTACGGATTTCTAGTGCATACCAGAGTTTGAGACTATAACTGAGTAGTATTTGTTACTGTTGTTCGTTGCTTCTGGACTTTTTATAATTGATGCTTTGTCTATTTCTGGCTCGATTCAAATAATTTACGTAGATGACTGAAAAATTTTATCTTAAATTGCTCAGATAGTAGAGAGGTGAGCTGCTTACTTTAAATAGCTTAGTTAATAATATTCCCTATATATTCCAAATAATTGCCATTCATGATGATATGTAGGCATGAAATAAGAATATTATTGGGCCACAAGTTGATATTGTAATTTCTTCCATTTTGAGCAAGTTAGGGCAAAATAGCTGACGTGTATTTATTATATATGTATATATGTTAAATGTTTTACACATATAATATAGTTCTTTATATAGCTAATACAGTTTTTAATTTATGTTGAATTTTCCCTATGATAGTTAGGTATGAAAATAATTATACTTTGAAGATATGGGGAAATTATTCATAAGAAAAAATGTAATCACTTTCTGTTGTTTTAGTACCATCTATAAAAAGAAAAATTAAAAGCCACATAAAAGGTCAGCTCATTTATTCACCAAATATCTGTTGAGTTCGTGTTAAGACCAGGCACTATAAGGGTGCTGGAGATACAATTAAGAACTAAAATATAGTGTCTACTTTTATCTGTTTTTCCCATCTACTCCCTGTAGCCCATAGAAAATATATACAAACAAATTAAAACAAAAAATTACCAGACAGAAAGACTGTCCACACTCACTTATTGGCCCTTTCCCAGGAGCTTCTGCTGGGTGCTCACATGAAAGATTCATGGCTGCTCCCCGCCGGTGGTACAGGCATGCGTGTGATGATCAGCTGCTGCTTAGAGATAGGGCTGTCATCCTGTTATTTTATATCCTTTTCTTATATGAAATCCAAACTTTCCGCCACTGGAGGCACGGTGGGAAATTCTCCCCTGCCCTATGGTTTCACACAAAGGTCAACTGCTGCTGAGGACAGAGGGTTAGACTCAGTCCTGCCCCTAGGAGAGGTTTAGGGATCACTCCCATTACAGTGACGATCCTCCACAAATACAAACTAGAAGTTTATTGATTCAGAGGAAAGGGGCAGATGATTTGCACAGAAGGTCCTTTCACCAGTACAGAACAGAATTCAATAGTCATGTTGAAACTGAGAAAGCCCACTGAGGCTCATGTGCACAGAGCATACCTAAGACTGAGTCTGGGGGACAAGAAATGAGAAATCTGTGTGTTCTCACTAAGTAAGATCATAGTGTACAACTGTGGGAGTTGGGGAAAGGGGCATGGAGAGACTCTCCTCACCCCGCCCTCCCTGGTAGCACTCCAGGTATGAAGACCTGCTGGAAGCTGAAGATGAGCAGAACTCCTGAGAAAGAAACTCCAGAACTCCAGCCCTCTTGCACAGAACAAGGTAGCAGCTGACCATTGCTGCAAGAATTTAAAGTTTATGGTGCACTGAAGTTAACTTATGCAACAAAAGCCAAATCCAGCTCAACTACTGATTACTAGACTGACCTCACTGTTAACAGAAGAAACTTGTCCATTTCTGGGCATAAATAGAGTAAGTCTCTACTGTCCTTATACATAAAACATCTAGCGTTAAATTAAAAGTTATGATACATGCACACACACACACACACATTGGCCATCGAGAGATAAAGCAGTCAGTGGAACCAGATCCAGAGTTGGACCAGATGTTGACACTTTCAGAAAGTATCATTAAAATATGTTCAATGGATCTAGAGGAAAAGGCAGTCATTAGGTGTGAACAGAAGAATTTTCAGCAGAGAAGGAAGCTATGAAAATGTAAAATGTGAATGTAAAAAATGTAAAATATGAATAATATTATAGTAAATGAACAGTTCCTTCAGTGGACTCATCAGTAAGGAAACCTTCAGTGAACCTGATGGTTTATCAGTTGAAATAAGACAGATGAAAACATAAGGAGAAAAAAGAATTGGGGTAGAAAACAGAGCATCCAAGAGTTAGGGGAACCTATTAAGTGATCTAACTCAGGGGTCAAAAAACCTTTCTTAAATTTTCTTGAGTGGTCAGATAGTAAATACTTCAGTGGATTCTCAATTCTGCCAAAGCCACCTTGGTCAATATGTAAATGAGTGAGCATAACTCTTTAAAAAAATATATGTGTGTGTGTATGTGTGTGTGTGTGTGTGTATATGTTTATATATATAAAACATATATATGTATATATATATATAAAACTTATAAAAACAGATCCACAAAATGTAGGTTGCTGACCTTTGGCTAATACTGTGTAATTGGACTCCCAAACATGAAGAGTGATAACAGGAAAGAAAAAAAACATAATGGCTAATATTATTTCAAAATTGCTGAAAGACAGCAAACCACAGACCCAAGATGCTCAGAGAACTCCAAACCTGATAAGTAAAAAATATATCTTGTCATGCCCTGGTAGAGCATGAAAACTGAAGAGAAGGCTAAAATCATGGAGGCAATCAGAGCAAGAGGAAGCATACATACAGAGTGCTAAAAAGGACAGGCTTCCTGACAGAATTACTGTAAGCGAGAAGGCAATGAAGGGAAATCTTTACAGTGTTTGCAAGGTGATGGGGAAAGGTGATCTTTCGTTTGGCAGATATTGATAAGGTAGATATCTTTCAAAATGAAAGCAAAATCAAGACTTTTTTTCAGGTTGAAAAAAGCTGAGAAAATTTAGTATCAGCAAATCTGCACTATAAGAATTTTAAAGGAACATGTTTAGGCAGAAGAATGTAATAGTAATGGAAAATTACATCTACAAAAAGAAATGAGGTGTGTCTTGGTGGCTTAGGTTTAAGTCTTTGACTTCAGTATATTTCACTTAGCCCAAGGACCCAAGTTTGAAACCCATGGTCAAAATGAACAAACGTTTTTCTCCTCACTCTTAACTTCCTGCCTGCCAACTTGCCTTCATTCCTGCCTGTTTCCTTCCTCTTAAAAAAAAAAACCAAAAAACAAGAAATGAAGAAGCCTAATCGAAACAATTAACTGTATATAAATCGTTCTGTTTTAATTTTTTTATGATTTCATAAAAGAAAAATAGTATGAATGTATTGTGGGTATATGATATTTTAACGTAAAGTACATACTAACAATATAACACAGCATGGAAGGGAGAAAATATAAATACACCGTTGTACGTTTCTCCTGTGTGTGGAGTTGTATAACGCTTTTTAAAGATAGACATACATTTAAAATGTACATTGTTAATCCCTGTGTGACCACTGAAAATTGTGAAACACGTGGACCCTGGTGGCTGTGGTATTAAGTCTGCAGCTCTGACTGACATAGTCTGTGTAAAGCTCAAGGACCCTAATTTGAGAACAGGGGATGTGGAGGACAAGCAAGAATGAACAACTAAATAATAGAATAAATAAATGTCTCTTCCTCTCTCCCCCTTCCTGCCTGCCTGCCTACTTGGCCTTCATTCTGCCAGCTTCTTTCCTCTTGAACAAAAAAAAGAAAGAAAGAAAGAAAGGTAAATAAGGCAGTATTGAAGATAAAATTGAATCTTTAAAAATACTCAATCCAAAAGAAGGCAGGAAAAGAGAAAAGGAAGAACAGATGAGATAAATCAAAATCCAAAAAGTAAATGATAGATACACCATGTGATTACATTAAATGTTTACTTGCTGTTAATATATAGGGAATTATCTCTAACCTAGTGTCATAAAGCAACAATGTTTATTAGCTCACAGTTCAGTCAGAAGTTCTAGAACAGCATGACTGACTTCTCAGCTTAAGATCTCAACTTGAAGTTACTGTATCCGGTGGGTTACATTCCTTACTAGAGACTGCTTCCTAGCTCACTCAAGTTATTAGCTGAATTTAGTTCCTTACTTTTATAGGACTGAGGTCCCTGTTTCCTTGCTGGCTGTCAGCTGGGGGCCGCTGTCAGCTTTCAGAGGTCATCTTCTTTCCTTGTGTGACTCCCTGCGTCTTCAAATACAGCAGTGGACTCTCTCGCCAAGAGGAACTTCACCTTTTTAAGGCTCACCTAATTAGGTCAGGCTCTCTAAGGATAATTTCCATTTCTTAAAGTCAGCTGCATCTCTAATGTAGCTTAATCATGGCAGTGATGTCCTGTCATATCTGCAGATTCTACTCAAATAGGAAGGGGTATACAGGTGTCTGAGTCATTTGAGGTTATTTTAGAATTCTCCCTACCACAGATGTTAGTGATTTTATAGACTCCAGTGAAAGGCAAAGTTTAATAGTTTGGTTAAAAAAGTTAAACCAAATATATATTTAAATAACATAAATTAAGGCCTTAGGGTGGTGACAGCTACAGAATTTGTAAGTGAAAAATATCTATATTTAAGCATGTTTTGCTTTTCAATTATAGAGAGATTTGACTGTTACTATGCTTTTCCTCACCTCTGATTTTATCTAAATCCAGTTGCGAGGCTACTGAATATTTTATGACAGATTAGTAAAGCAATAAATGCAGTTCATTATGTCCTGGTAATTTTGTGGTTCCCTTGGTTTGTTTCGAATTTTGTATTTTTCCATCATTACAATAATGCAAATTAAAGATTCTCAATATATTCCTTAGGACATGAATGGCAAGATGAGTTTTCCCATATTATGGCAATGACAGATCCAGCCTTTGGATCCTCAGGAAGGCCAATGCTGGTTTTATCTTGTATTTCTCAAGCGAATGTAAAAAGAATGCCCTGTTTTTATTTGGCCCACGAACTGCGTCTGAATCATCTAAACCACCCATGGATGGTAAGGTTCTATCTTCTCTGGTGAGGAAAAACCTTATTTTACATTCATCCTGTTTTCTATTTGATTTTATTCTTTCTTACTCATTCTCTTGGAATGAAATAGCATTCTAAAGCCAGTTTTAACAGCTTACTCAGTGGGAGCTGTTTGGTGTCAGTCATTCTCAGCTGGTCAGTTGCTCCCACTTGCCTCTCTGGTACAGTGGGATGTAATTCAGGAATGTTTATTG
The DNA here is from genome assembly GCA_004363575.1 of Solenodon paradoxus. Classification (NCBI taxonomy): domain Eukaryota; kingdom Metazoa; phylum Chordata; class Mammalia; order Eulipotyphla; family Solenodontidae; genus Solenodon; species Solenodon paradoxus. The sequence goes on along the minus strand of RJWH01000209.1, from coordinate 256,524 downwards.
TTAGATGCCCCTATCATGGGTTTTTTTTTTTAGCATTAAGATGTTAATCTTTAAGGACTATCAAAAATACTGATTCTACCTTATTTTAGCTTAGTACTTTTCAGGTTTTTTTTTTTAATTGTTGAGAGTTTTAGCTTACCATTTGGAGGAATGCCAACCTTAAAGACATTTTTTGCAGCAAAAAATCATTTATCAGTGACTAGCTGGGTTTATTTTAAAAATGTTTCAGTTTTCAAAGTGGATTTGGAGAAACTTTTTTCCCTAATACATACAAACAAATCATGGAAATCGTGTTTCCTCCCATTCCCAAAGCTGAGTTCTAAGGTTATTAATAAACCTCATGTTAATAATAATAATTATAAGACTTAAGAGAATACTTTTTTTATCTAAGCTGTCTCTCTAAAAGACAATACTTGAGTGAGTTCATTAATTTATTGGGATTCTTTTTAGTGTCTAGAAAGCTCTCCCTTATAGTCATTACATTTTGGACACGGGTGTCACTGACAATAGACTATCTTTTCTGCTCCTAGGTCCAGGATATAGAGGCCGAAACTCTAACTGGTTTTTTGAATGGCATTCAGTGGATTCTTGAAGAAGTAGAATCCAAGCATACAAAATGATCCTTCTTTTAGAGCTTGGGAGCTGAAACCATCCAAAACTTGTCACTTAGATCATGATGGGGATTATTTGCTTTATGGGCGCATTTTGTCCTGACTTTTTGTGGGTGGGCTTTATGCTGGACAGCTATAGCTGCTCTGTGTTTTTTAATGTAATTATTAAATTTTACCTTAAATCAATTGTAATAAAATGTTTCAGGGTTAGCATTTATCCCTAAAGTGAATCTTTAAAGATTTTTTGATAACTTTCATATTTTCTATCTTTTGTAAAATATTAAATTCTGGGGAAAAAAAACAAACAAGTGTTTGCCTATTTTATTCATTATGGTTTCTAGTCAGTTCAAATATTGCCCTAGGGCTAAGCCTTCTATAGAGTACTTTCAAGGGTTTTTTATTGATGATCAGAAAAGAAATTTTTCTGAATAAATAACCTGCTTAACGGCTGAAATATTACTAGAATTGCATTTAACACTGTGACCCTACAAGTCCTTTCTGAAACAGTAGAAATTAACTTCATATTATACTTAATACTGGTAACAGTGAAAATAACAATATTCTTAGTGGTTCTATGCTCATCCTACAAGTGAGCAAGTTCCAAAGAAGGAGGTCACGGGCCCCTCCACCTTAAGTACACTTATCCAGAGCATCAGCAACCTGGAGCTGAGGCAGATGAGAATTGCTGCCATCTCATTCCATCTAAGAAGATGATCCTCTGACGTAGAGTCCTTTTTCCTTGATTGTCCCATCAGGAATGGAGTTTCCACCTAAGCTGGTGGAGGAAAGGAAGTTGTGGATCTTGGTTAAAATCCCGTGGACTCTTCCTTTTCTTACTGAGTTTTGGTGGATTAAATAAATGTTTCTTCATTTGCTATATGATCTTAGGACCATTTATGGGGACTTCAGTTATTTTTAAAGAGTCATTCCATTCCATAGAACTCCTCATTGCTGTTATGCCTTAAGGGGATCCCCTATTTCCTTTTCATACATGTAGTTATGTCATCGTATTCATGTCTGATAATGGTAATTTTGTCTTTTTTCTTGATCGGTTTAACTATAGTTTTATTGATTTTATTGTTCTCAAAGAACCAACTTTTGGTTTCATTGATTTATTCTCTTTTTTTATGCTTTTCTAATTTTTCCAAAAAGTGTTTATTTCATGTTTTCTTTTCTAGTTTATTAAGATAAAAACTTAGGTCATTGATTCTAGTTTTATTTTTTTAAGTATTTAAAGCTGTAGAGTTCCCCCTAAGCCTTCTCTAGCTGTATCCATATATTTTGAGATATTACAGATTTATTGTTATTCATTTAAAAGATTTTCTAATCCCATGTAATTACTTTTTCAAAGTGGTATTTAATAGTATTGTTTTTATTTAATAACAGTATTTAATATTACATAGTATTAATGAATTATTTAATAGTATTTTGTGTTGTTTCATCTATATATCTTAGGTATTTTCTTGCTGATATTTAATTCAATTTGCATTTTATCAAAAAATGCACTGTTGAATTTCAATCTTTTTAAACACTAAGACTTACTTTTAAATATACGCATCTCTATGTTCATAGAAACACATTTCACAGTAGCAAAGACAGGAAGCAGCCTAAATGCTTGTTGATGTAACTGGCTAAAGAAACTGGAATCTATAGTGAATGGAATTCTGTGCAGCTATTTAAAAAGATGACATTGTGCTCTCCAGCAACCTGAATGGAACTAGAAGGGATCATGCTAAGCAAAATAAGCCAGAAAGAAAAGTACAGGATGTTTGCATTCATGTGTAGTATAAAGAAACAGACAAATCACAGTATTCACAGGCTGCAAGACTGGGGTGTGGTAGGGGTGGTGAGGATGGGAGGGAGGAAGGGGGTGGTGGTGGAGGGCACTGGAGCACTGGTGCTGGCTGTGGTGTGGGATGCACTTATACTGAGGTGCTATGAATTCAGTATCCTAAAGTACATACAGCAATGTAAACAAAATTTTTTAAAAAGTGTGTTTATTCTATGGTTAGAATATTTCATAATTTTCTATTAGATCAAATTAATTGATAATATTCGTGTATTTTCTATGGCTATGTTAATTTTTGGATGGTTATTGTATCGATTGCTTAAAGAGGCACTGAAATCTTCAACTATGATTGTGGAATTACCCATTTTCTCTTTTAATTCTGTTCATTTTTGTTCCATATATTTCAGTGCTGATTAGGTTCACATACCTTTTATGACTTTTATTTCCCTGTTGAAGTGACTCTTTTATATCCTTATGTCCTTTTTGCTGATAATATTCATTATCTAAAATACATTCTCTAAGATTAATCAGCCACTTCAGCTATTTTTTTAAAAGATACTGTTATCATGCTATATATTTTCCATCTCATATTCATCCATGATCTGTGCATGGCACATACAGACGCATACCATTGTTTTGCCATACTATGTAAGTTTCAAGAGAATGGATTTCACACCTCAATCAGCACCGCCACCACCAGGGATCTAGTGCCATGTGTAACTATTAATTCGACCCTTTCTACTTGCAGTTTCTTCTCCTCTTCCCCTCTTTGTTAATCTCTGCTTTGATTTCAAGATCTAAGAGATTTTTTTGTTGTGTGTTCTTAGTTTGCTTATTTTGTGGTGTTGTATTCCACAACTGAGTGAAGCCATCTGGTATTTTCCTTTCTGTCTTATGCATATTAAACCACAAGGAGATATCACCTACTACCTATAGGAATGACCTACATCGAAAAGACTGGAAACCAGAATTGGTGAAGATAGTGAAGAAAAAGGAATTATCATACACTGTTGGTGGGAATGTAAATTAGTGCAACTTCTATGACAAACAATATGGAGAATCCTCAAAATAACAATAAAACTATCAAATGATCTGACAGTCCCACTTCTAGATATTTATCCAAAGAATATGATAACCCTAATTCAAATGTTCATAGCAGCACAATTCACGATAGCCAAGACGTGGAGTCAGCCTGAATGCCCATCGATAAATGACTTGATAAAGATGTTTATATATTTATGGAATACTACTTGGGTGTTAAAAAAAGTGAAATCTTTCCTTTTGTGGCAGCATGGATGGAACCTGTGGTGATTATGCTAAGTGAAATAAATCTGACAAGAAAAAGGGTATTTTAAGTGTATCGTTTGTACATAGAATATTATAGTTGTCACCTTTTCTTTTTCCTTTCTGATAAGACCTACATTTTAGAGTGTTCAGCTCATTTACATTTAATGTAATTATTGATATGACTGGGTTTAGATCTACCATTTTATTCATTTAAAAATATGTATGACTTTTCATTGTTTATTCCTTCTGACCTATTTTGGATTAGAAATTGATAAAACTTTTTGTATTAGCGTTTCAGTTTATCTCTGCATTTTTAGAGACTCCTCTAGTGATTGCAATATACACCTTAACTTTTCAGCGTGTTATATTGATATGTGTAGTATACAGAAATATCGTAACTGTGTAGGTTCTATTCTCACTACTCTTTATTACATCTATTACATGTATGGCACCTACATAGGTTATAAAAGTCCAGAAGACAGTGTTAAAACTTTTGCTAAAAGTCACTGACACAAAGAAATGTAAAGGAGAATAACATAAGTAACAAAAATAAAATTTTCAAGCTATATAAAATCCTAGGTTGACATCTATATTCTTTCAGTATTTTCAGGATCTTTTTTTATCTTCTAACTTCTGTAACTTCATTGTCAATCATTAATTGCATCTTCATTCCCTCGTATGTGATTTTTCTTTTCTTTTTTTGCTGCTTTCAAGTTTACCCTTTATCTTGGTTTTCAGTAGTTTCCCACAGTATACTATTTATCCACCTTGGGTTACTGCACATACTGACTAAAAATTCATGTTGTTCACTAAGTCTGGGAAAGTTGAGATTATTAGCTCTTCAGCTGTCTTTCCTTTCCCACCCTCTCCTCTTCTCCCCACCTATCTCTATTGTGCTTCACATGTGAACACTGCATTAGTATTTAACCTGTGCCTGAGGTTTATTTGTTTCACTTCCTTGAAAATTTCAAATTTTTTCAATATGTGTTCTCTCTGTTCTTCAGTTTGGATCATGTCCATCCATTAATCTTTAAGTTCCCAAACTCTGTCCTCATTTTATCTCTCTTCCTGTGTTAAATCTATTCCATGAATTTTTAATTTAGATATTCTATTGACTCTACAATTTCCTTTTAGTGCTTTCATAATTCTGTTTTTCTTTTCAGATTTCCTTTATTTTCACTGAGCACTTACATTGCTTTATACTGAGAATGTAATATAATTGCTTGGTTTTGTTTTTGTAATCGCTTCTTTAAAATCCTTGTCTGCTGATTCCAAAATCTGAAGTGTTGGTTTGGGGTTGCCTTTTATCATTTTTTTAAATTATGGGAATGAATTTCAATCTCATTTTTTTTTGTTTCAGAATTTTGTGTAATATCCTGAAAAATGCAAATGTTACAGACTCTGTATTTTGCTGTTTTTACCTCTAATGTGATATTTCTTTTGTTGAAATAATTAACATTGATTATATATAAATTGCAAACTCTGTTCCTTGGGCAAAGCTCCATTTCCAGTTCATATCTTTTTTTCTTTATGTGAGTGGCTTGGGCTGGTTTTGCACACAGGGATCTGCCAAAGATAAAGACAGAAAATTTAGGGATTCCCTTTCTGGCCTTTTCTAAGACTCCCCCTCTTCTCTCGGGTAACTGCAGTTATCCTTTGTTACTCCTCTCCTTCAAGCCAGAAAGGTTATTTCCCATGCTGCCTTGTGTACCAAAAATGCCTTGCCCTACAAGTCAGAACATGAATTACTCTGTAACTTCCCTCCTTTGTGTATTTCCCACCAGAATTTACATGCTTCTCTTCTCCATTCAGTGGGATCAAACAGCTGCTTTTTGTATTATGTTCTCTGTAGAAGAGTTAGTTGAGTAGTAAATTATAAAGAAACAAAAGCATTTCGGAATTTTAACTATATTGCTTTATATTACTGCTACTGCTGCTGCTACTCCTCCTCTAGTGATTGCTCTGGGTGTTATATATCTGGAAATGGAATCTCAGGTTGACTTTTTTCTTTCAGTACCTTTAAGAAATAATTCTGTTACATTTGGCTTCCATTGTTTCTGATGAGAGTCAGACATCATTGCAGTTTTTGTTCCCTGAATTTAATGTGTTTTGTTTCCCTGGCTGCCCTCATTTTTTTTCTCTATTTTGCAGTAGTTTGGTGTGGTTAGGTGTGATTTTCTTCATTTTGAACTAAACTTCTTGGATCTCTGGTTGGCTGTCATTCATTTGTTTTGAAACATCTTTAGCCACTATTTTAAAATATTTTTTTCTGTCCTAGTCTTTCTCTCCACAGCTTCTGGAACTCCAGTTGCACATACATTAGAGCAACTGACTGTCCCCATGTCTCTGATTATACTATTTTTTAATTCCATTTGTTTCCATTCAGAAATTTTCTATTGATCCACCTTTGAGTTTGCTGTTATATTTTCTATTCTCTTTGGATTATTTTAAAGAATTTTAGTCACATTTTTAGTTCAGTTCATAATTTTTTTTATTATACACAGGAATTTTTTCTTCAGAAGAGTAGTAGATTGTGAACTAGATAATGCTATTTTGTTTTGTCTTTTGTTTTTTGTGTACGTTAATCCATCCTTCTGTTTTCCTCAGTCATCTAGGATGACGTGGAGCTGAGCAATAAAGGTATCTTTTTTTCCAAATCAGATTATAGCTCATTTCCTTTATGATGTGCCCCCATTAAGGAGTTCATCTTTTTTATATTATCAAAAAGGGAAAGGGACTAGGTTGCTTATATAGTTAGTTTCAGTTCAACTCTAGATGTAATAACAACAGGGGCCTGAGACCTAAGCATTGAATAAAACTATGAGACGTATTTCTGCTTTTTAGGTCTGCCTTCTTTGTCCCTTACCAAAATTCCTGTTGGGGAGAATTGTTGGGGTAAATGGTCTATTTTCACATTTGGAATTCCTCCATATGGAATTCCTCCATCTGCAATCTGTTATATCTATATCATGCATTTTGTCATTAAAATCTTTCATGATATTTTCTCATCCCGAGAAAATCTTACTTCTATGATAAGCTTATATTCTACCCACAGATACCCAGAATAGACAATAGGATTCATATAAACAGAGAGGCTCTTTGATCACCAAAAAAAGCCTGTTTTTTTTTTTTAAGTTAGTGTATTTAGACTTTTTTGTCTCTACTGCTCTTTGATAGCCTAAAGTATAATTTTCATTTTCTCCTGTATTTTCTTATTGTATAACAGTCCTGTGTGATTTACATTCTGTCCAAAAGCAAATCTCTTGATAGTTTTTTACACTGTCTTTTAAACACTATGATCTAGATCGTGATTTTCATGTGTAAAACATTTCTAGCATCATGTTTATAAAGAGCAACTGTACTATGCTTATTTAATTTATGATCATCAGATATTGTGAAGTTTCTCAGGTAGTATCATTTTGCCCATGATTTTCTTCATTATTTCATTTTCACTCTATTTGATGACTTCTTAAAACTTTTTTTGATGGAGGTATGTTTGCCTTCATAATTTTGAATTTTTAAATAAGTCCTATGCAAATTTGTGCTACATTTGAGGTCTGACCCTTGCTACAGTCTCAACAAATTCCTATATTTAAAACTTTCCAGATGCGTATTCTGTCTAGACATCGGTGTAAGAAGTTGTTAGCAAAACCGAGCCATCAAGTGCTTTGACCCTAAAACCAAATCGTCCTGGGCTTTTTTAAATTAATTTTATTGAAGGAACATTGCATTACAACATTACATAAACTTATGGTATACGTCATAGTAAATCAACACGTGTAAATAATACATCAGGTTCATCACTATTTCAGTTTTCACTTCACTATACAGTTTATCCCTTTACTCGGTTTGCCCACCCACGCGCCCCTTCTCTTCCTGCAATCATTGCTTTGCTCGCTTTTTTTTTTTTTTTTTTGACTAAAAGTCTACTGTTAATATATTTTGCTGCACTGAACAACACCATTTCAAAATGAGTGCTTATTTTTAGTCTCCTGAGAAAAATATGTAAAATTACTTGAGAAGGCATATAAAAAACTACAAATAGTGCTGCTAAAATAATTCAGGTGGACTGTAAGGCCCTCGATATTTCACCGAAATACCAGTTTTTAATCTTTTCCCACTTTATTGCATCTTATTTAAGGAAAATGCAAGAGTGCTAGTAAATCGTCTCTCATTTAACATGCTTATCACAGTCTCAGAATAATATTTTCTGAAATATTTTAAGAAAAAAAGTTCTTTTAAATACATTCGTTGATATTTAGTTCAAGGAATTCTATATAAGCATAAAGATAAGACTTTACTTTTTATTTTGATATAAAGGAGTGTAAAAGTATAAACTTTTGCTTGTCGAATGATGATATCACTCATAAAAGACTATTCTTGTGAAGAATGTAACCGTGCTGTTCCTAGATTTCCAGAAGGTGGTGCTATTGCCGCATGCAGAGACACAGCACTTGTGCTGAAAACTTATCAGCCTAGCTTTTAGCATTTTGATCAATTACAAATTTTCAGCAGCATTTTCTAAAGTGTAGTAATTTCCTTGATAATTGAGTTAACACTGGTTATTAGTGGGCTAAATAAAGTTAATCAGTTTACCACAAGCCTTCAGAATTTTTAATATATAAAATATGTATTCAAGATGATTATTTTGAGACATTTCTCATATTTATTTCACTTACTCCATACTTAATATTCCTTTCACAGACTATATTTAAGGATATATATTTTTGTGGAATAAATTTAGGTAAACAGCTTTAGAGGAATTCAGATCCAACAAACTGCTTTTTATAATATGTCACGACAACCCACAGAACAGCAGAAAATTGTGTTGATTTTATATATATATATTTGAAAGTTGTATCTAGAATATATAAAGAATGATTACAAGTCAATGATGAAAAGACAACTCAATTAAACATGAGCAAAGGATCCAAATAGATATTTCTCTGAAGGAGATAGACAATAAGTTAACAAGTACGTGAAAAGATCATCAGTATCGTTAACAATCAAAAAATGCAAATCAAAATCATAATAACTACCATTTCACACCCATTAAGATGCTGAGGAAGAAAACATAATCCTCCTTAACGAAGATGTGGGAAAATAGAAAATCATATACATGAATATTCCAGAATGTAAAATGATGCATTTACTGAACATGATTTTGTAGTTCTTCTAATGTTAAATATGTTACTATATGACTCAGGAATTCCATTCCTAGATAAACATGTAAGAGATATGAAAACATATGGGCATGCAATAACTTGTATATTAGTATTCATAGCAATATTATTTGTAATAGTCAAAAAATGGAAGCAACCGAAATGTTTATCATCTGATGAATGAATAAATAAAATGCTATTTATTCATTCAGTGCAATAACATTCAGCAACAAAAAGTACTGATACATGCTCTAACATGGATGAACCTTGAAAACATGCTAAATGAAAGAAGCCACTCACATAGGACCACATATTATATAATTCAGTGTCTATAAGATATCCCAAATCAGCAAGTTTATAGGAGATAGAAAGCAGATTATTGCTACCATGGGTGGGGAAGAGCATAATGGGAGCACAGGGGTTGATAGAACTAAGTTTAATTTCAAATGTCCATGTAGAGACTTGGATTACTTCCTGAAGTTACTGAGTTACAGTAGCCAGTCCTAGGTCATGTGTGCTTTTTTCTTTTCATGTGAAGAAAGCAGTAAGTCAAAATTTGGACTAATCATTTATTAAATGCTATAAAATTCTTGGCTAGTAGTAAATTGTTTCCTACATTGTAATTGAATAGACCAATATCACTTCATCCTGAGTTTTCCAGGCTGTTATGAATATCATTATATTCAAGAACCATATAACCTTTTTTTTTTTTTTCTGTGAGCTATCTGTTCATGCCTTTTGCTGATTTGTCTATTGGATTTTTTATTCCTCTCAGTCTTTAAAGGACTCTATATCACGGAGACTAGTCTCTGTGAGGTATGTTGCAAGCATTTACCCCCATTTTGTTACTTGTCTTCTGACATACTGTATTTTGGGGTTCAAATGTTGTTAAATATGTAACTTATTAATTTTTTTGTATCTGCTTTTTGAGTTATAATTAGAAAGGCCTTACCTACCCCTCTTCTATAAAGGACTTTACCAATGTTTCTTCTCTCACTTGTATGGTTTCATGTTTTACATATAAATCTTGGACCTATTAGGAACTTATTCAGGTTTTGTGAAGTGTGGATCCAACTTTTTCTCTCTGCAAGTTAATATTTAATTGGTTTATTACAATTTATTAAAATATGAATATTTCAGTGTCTAAAGATAGCATACTTATTAAACACTAAATATTTATGTAGAATCTGACTTGCTATTTTGTTTCTTTGATTTGCTTCTCTATTCATGCTCTAGTACTGCATTGTTTCAGTTTTGTGATGTGTTTTAATGTGCTTTAATATCTGATAAAGCTTGTCCACCATCATACCTCTTTTTAAGGTTTTCCAAGATGTCCCTAAGTATTTTTCAATATGACTTCTAATGTCAACTGATTATGAAAATTGTAGATATTTTTATTAGTATTGCTATGTATATACACATGTATACATACATTCCATATAATTGTAAAACTTGGAGAGAAATCGCATAGTAAGATGTTGAGTGGTCCTATTCAAGACACTGGATTTGTTTCCACTTATTCAATCGTTAATGTTAAGAGTACCCATACAGTGGCTTCATTAGTTACTTTTCTCCTTATCTTTGTGGGAAAGCTGCTAGTCACCTCTTTACCAATATGTAAAATATTGGCTCTAGGAATGATAATTAGTAATAATATTAAGGAAATATGTATTAAATACATTTTTATTAAGTGCTTTTTAAAAATGAGGAATGGGTGTCAAATATTGTTTTTTTAGTTATGAGCAATTATGGTGATAATCATTTCATTTCTCCTTAAATTATTAGTAGGGTAAAGTATACTAGATTAATATCGAGCCCTCCTTACAATTCTGGGGTAAATATTTCTTGTCTCATATTATTTTCATGAAGTGGTGATATCTTTTACTAATACTTGTTCATGATTTTATTTTGCATCAACATTTATAAGTGAATTATTATGAAAAAGATTTTTAAATGTGTGACATAGCTGTATTATACTTGTCACATAAAAATGACTATGAGATTTGCCTTTTTTCCCATTCTCTGAAAAAATTTAAGTAGTATATGGAATATTTAGTTTTTCAAATTTTATTCTTGAAACATCTGGTTCTGATTCCTTTATTAGAGGATCATTCTTTGATAGCTATATTTTATGGAACTTGGTATGTTTAATCTATTTCTAGAGGGATGAACATTTTCTAAAAAAGCTTATTTCATCTAAGCTTTCCAGTTTATTTGCATAGATGCTTTAAAACTACTATTCATGATTTTTAAATAAATTCTGTTTCTGGGATAAATTCCTCTATACTATTCCTTTTTATAGTTGTATTCTTTTTCCCCCCTCTTGACTAGGTTAGCTAGTGCTTTATTTTTATTTTTATTGTTATTATTTTTCAAGAACTGGCATTTTTATTTATTTAGTTTTTGCTTTTCTCTTTTATACCTTACTCATTTCTGCTTATTCTGTTATTTTTGTTCTTTCTTTCTTTAGGTTTATTTTATTGTACTTTTTGTAATTTTATTGGGAAGTTGATTATTTTCATTCTTTCACTTGAGCATAGAGTTGGTAAGAATTTTCTCATCAACCTTGATGTTGCATATTGGTGAAAACCAAATATGAGCTTGAATGAAAGTAAATGATACATTTTCCTTCTATGACTTTTCCATTCCTACTTTCATTTGATTGCATATCATTACTGAAGAACAAAGAAATCAGAATTTCTGAAGATTTGGGTACAGAAAGAAACATGAATGTAACACTAGAGGATAAAGTGGAGTAGCAAAGTCTACTAATATACTAGTTTTGAGACCATAGGAACAAAAGAGTAACAAAGGGATATAAATATCACTGCTGCTTCCTTCACAAATCGGGGTAAAAATACGGAAACTTTCATATTAGCACATAATTTTCTAGATTATCTACCATATCTCCATAGTATCTCTTTAAATCTTTAAATCTTTAGAGAAATCATACACACAATCATCAGATTGACTTGCCCATAGACACTTGAATAGTAATATAAACACTACTGAAACCCATATATGCTATAGCTATTGGAACCCAGCATAATCAGAAAGTACTGATAGAATTCATTTTTAGCTTCAATACTCAAATATTTCTAGACTTTAGACTTGTAGCTTTGAAGTAGTAAATCAAGCTAATGAAAAATTTAAGTATGTTCAAAGCCTCATACCCACTGATAGGTACAGCATCCACACGTTCTCCTATGTGAGCGTATACCTATACCTATACCCACATGAACTGAAGAAGCATTCCTTAACCATGCTGCTTCCACTAAAATACATGTTTTGAAAATGTAAGGATTTTCTTATCTGTGATTCATTGTCATGTCTCCAACACAGAGAAGAATCACTGGGTATATGATGGGTATTCAATATTTTTGAAATAATGATCCACTGAAGTGTTGATAATAAGATTTTTCAAATGATGTTTATGCTTATTTGTTGTGCGATCTAAGAGTAGTAATTTTTAGAAAAAAATCTAGAGACAGTAAGCATGTAGCTCACAAGATATGTCAGGCATAAAGCAAATCGTGCATAAGTGTGCTGAACAAATGTGGTGGTGGTGGAAGAACAAGTAGGGACTCAATATTCATGAAGCATGAAATACCCAAAGCAATTACTTAAGGGAATGGAGGGGTGGAATCATGGGGCAGAAAGTGTACTTTTAATTTTACTCATTTATTGAAAAAAGAGATATCCTCAAATAATAAAAATATTCTAAAACATTTTCAAAAAGAATTTGCCTTATGTACCTTATGGAAACATTTTTTTTAAAGTACTGACCATGATGGGTATAAATCACCTTTTCAGATATTTTAGTATCACTGTTATTTTTACAAGTCAACTACATATCAAAAGTTGTTATCATTTGTGTGTATTACCTAGAAAGCATTGTATCCACACTTCCATTATGATGCCATGAAATGACTTCAGGTGAAGGATGGGACTCTCATCTTGAAAGTTTGTTGTTAAATTATCAGTACTTGTGTTGCTTGTTTTTGTGTGTTAGTATATTTTATACAGCTTGTTTCAGTTAAAGGTCAGGAGAAGGTAAAATTTCAAATGGCCTTCTATTTTAATGGTGAAACTTGTAGAAACTTGTACATTAGAAACATACACCCATTAATCAAATTAAGAAATAGAACCTGAAAGCTACTTGTAGGGCCATCATTAATTCCATTGCACATTTTCCCCTCAGCTAGCTATCCTTTCATACTCATCATCATCTGTATGATATCCCTAACCACAATATCTAGTTGTGAACAATTGAGAAACACGAATCTAGCTGTATGAGAGCAAACTTTGCCACTATTTGATGAAGACATCCTTGAAAAGATGAACTGAAATAACAAACAAAAACAGTTATGGTATCTTTGAATTGGCTAGCTGTTCTGGACATCCATTCTGGCCATGCATGCCCTTTGCTGAGGCTGCTTAGTAGGTTATTATCAAGTTCCATTATCACTTGCTCCAGCATCTCGCTAATCAAACTCATGTATGAGATGTGCTCCAGGTAACTTCTATCTGGTGTGTCTCCTTTCTTACCTTTAATTCTATTCCCTACATGTACATTTTTAAGTAGCAAAGTCTGATGTAGTAGTTCAAGGAGAGAGACAGAGACAGAGAGAGAGAGAGAGAGAGAGAGAGAGAGAGAGAGAGAGAGAGAGAGAGAGAACATACGATAAATGTATAAACAGGATTCAGTTAGCATGGTACTTTATGCTGCTTGAACCCTTTCCTAGGTATGCTAACTTACCTCATTTCCCCTCCTTGCATTGTGCTGTTTGTTTTCACTTGATTCAACTAACTCTGAGATTCAGTTATTTTAATTTTGTACCATTTCTTTTACCTGTCATTTAAAATCCTGCCATTTGTAACAATATGGTTGGAACTGGAGGGAATTATGCTTAGTGAGATATCTCAGAAACAGGAAGACGTGTCATATGATGCCACTCACATGTGGTAGATAGAGAAACCAAGCAAATAAATAAACCAAATCAAACAAAAATAGACTTTCTGTCTATTCTATGGAATTAAATTAGTGGTTGCCAGAAGGGAAGAGGGAAGTGGGTGGGCAAATTGGGTACAATGGATCATTATATGCTGAAGAACAGAATTGAACTATTGGTGGTAAACTTAATGTCTTATATACAGATAATGATTTATGTTGATGTACACCTTAAACCTATATATTATGATGCAATGTTCCATCAGTAGCATTTTTTAAAACTTAAAAAATAAAAATAGAAAGCACAAAGATATTTATTCTATATTTATAATAATTAAGTTACATCAACACTAAAAATGTGTTATTTGTACTTTAGAAAATAGTAACTTTAAAAATCTTTTTGAAGAATGAAAGTGTTATGAGATGCTGTTAATGTATTTTTAATACGAGAGATAGAAGAATAAAACTACTCAACTATGAATGTTTTGTAATACGCTTTTTCTTTTTATTGCATTGTCATTCCGCATATAATATGAATTTAAAATTAAGATGCTTAGCCTTGGAGCTGTATAACCATCCTCTTTAAAGAAACAGCCCCATAGCATAGCACTGAATCATATAATCATAATGCATCATCTACATCTAGTCGACTCCCCTATTCTGAATTTTCAGTGAAAGGATTTTGTTATCTGTACACCAGCTGGTGGCCTATTCTCAAAACTACAAATAATAGAAGCATTTATAAGCTACTCGTGTTGTCATTTGTTACCTTTTTTCAGTGTGCTCAAGTAGACAGGATGTTCCTTTTTATTTTAATCTCTCCATAATCACTGACTGTGATAAACATGTTTGTCAGACGTGAAGGAGGGATATCCAGAAGAGAGACATCAGAGATTAATTTTAGTCATTGATTAAATTCTTAAATTACGTTCTCAGCTGAAAGCTAAAGCATAAAAACACTAAATATAAAATACAATGTGTTGACATGTTTGTATTTCTTCAAATCTAGAGAAATTCTAGAGGAAACTGGTGAGGCAAATTATTAAGATGAAAGCAGAGTTTTCACATTTGCAAAATGTTTGTTCTGGGTAAGAGATTTTTGACATCCTATGCTACTTCCTCTCCAGAGCAGGGAATGCAGGCGCCTCTGACACTAACGGCAAACAGTGTCAGGAAAAATTTACAGAGGAGGAAGAGGAAGGTAAACAGACGACGAACATAGGGTCAGAGTTTCTTTGGTTTAAATGTGCACCACCGCATACGAGAGTTTGCATACTCCAATGCCCATACATACTATTTATATTGATTTTCAGATTTGATATCATACAGGACCTAGAAGGATTTCCACTTCAATGATCTTAAAGAAAAAAAAAATCAGCATTTCTTCCATAATGAACAGACTACATAGATTCAGAATATTTTTAAAAAGGATTTTTGTTTTCAGCCAAGATGGAGGGTACATTTGGAGGAACAAGATTTACCTCCTTGTCTAAACAACATACGGAAGAAAACATGTGAAAGTTTTCATGGCATTGAACATTAGACACTAAAGGGTAGTGATTCCCTCAGCAACGTGAACAAATGTGATGAGACCTATCATTGCCCCCACCCCCACCCCAGCTTATTGCTTACAGGTTTTCCAGCCCACAGTAAAGGGAGAGAGAGCCCCGACAAAGCCTGCAGAACTCCTTGAACTGAAATGATGTATCTGGGAGTCTGGGGGGCGCTGTGTTACGGAGGAGAGAGCTGCACTGAGACAGGATGAAAGCCAGCCATGGAGAGCTACAGTCCTCCTTGAGTCCTCAGCTGAGCACTGTTCAGTGCTTGAGGGTGAGGAAGGCAGTTGAAGACGACGTTGGAGTTGCTAGAAAGGATGGGAAAAGCAGTAACACCAGGGATTGTTAGTGGGCTCAAGTGAAAGTGGGAACCCACATCATTTATGGAATATTGAGTAGAGTATTCAGAAGTGTCTTGCATCAGCAGTCGCAAAATCACTCTAGACTGAATGCTGCTCTGGTTCATTTCAACAGCATTTGTAAACAAGACATGAATGAATTGAACTGTTCCTCAGTGACTTACCAGCATTCTAGAATAAAGCTCAAGAATAATTTTAGAAATGCAAAAGTATACAGAATCCAGCAACGTAAAACTCAGGTCTAGCATACAATTAAAAAATGATCAGCATACAAAGAAGCAAGATAGTATGATTCATAGGGGGAGAAAAATCATCATTCAAAGCCAACCCAAATGTGACAAAAAAGGTGGAATCAGTAGATCAGAACAGTAAACAAGGACAGTAATGGTATTTCCTATGTTCAAGAAATAGGAGTAAATACAAGTATGTTAAGTAGGGATAGAAATTGTAAGAAAGACTTTGATTGGACTTTCAGAGATTAAAAACCACAATGCCTAGAATGAATAATAAACTGAATGGGATTAACAATATATTAAACATTGCAGAAAATTATTATTGAAACTGACATAGCAATTAAAACAACACAAATGAAACAAAAATTATTGAAGAAAACTCTACAGAGCGATGGTATTTAATATTTCTTAAGCTCTAGGTCCACTGGAGATAAGATAAATTGTTTCAGTTTGGGTCTGCTTCCTAATGTCTTTATTTTTGTTTCATTTCTAAAGGATATTTTTACTGGACATACAATTCTAGATATTTAATAGTTTTTCTTTCAATATTTTAAAGGAGTAAATCCATTGTTTAGCCCCTTCATTTTTTTCTGAAAGGAGCTCATCATCATTCTTATTATTTTTCATTGTATGTAAGATTTATTTTTCTTTGACTTCAAGATTTTATCTTTACCCTTTAGATTTCAGCATTATAACCATGCTATGCCTAGTTGTGGTTTGTTTTGTTATTTAACCTTCTTGGGTTTTCTTAATGCTCTAAGGTCTGAGGGTTGTATTTAATTCTGGAAAGTTAGTACTCACCCCAACTATATATATATGCTAATAGCCTATTTGTTATCATCTCACAGCTATTGTTCTAATACTTTCCTCTTCACATTTTTTCTTGTGTTTTTAGATTTTTTTGTCTTCAAATTCGTTGATTCTTTCATCTGATGTGTTTAATATTCTAATGAGCTCATCAAAATAATTCCTCGCCTGACATTTTAAAAATTGTCGGTTGACTCCTTTTCTTTATAATTTCAATCTTTGTGCTAATATCCCCTACCCATTCACACATCTTTTCCATTAGATTCCTTAATATATTTATCATTTTTATTTTTTAAGGAAAGGTACTGGCAGCAATGACAAGCAGAGGCGGGTAGGCAGGCAGGCAGAGTAAGGAGGAAGAAACACTGTATTGTATTTAGTTGTTCATCTGGACTGTTCTCGCTGGCCCGGGGACACAAACCTGGAACCTTGGGATATATGTGGACTGTGACCAACTGCTGCTCAACCAGGGTGCTCCTATCATTGCTATTTAAAAGCTTTTCTTTCTTTCTCTCTCCCCTTTTTTTTTTAAGAGGAAAGATGCATTTTTAATTAAGTATTTTTTTTCATTTTGGGTGTTCCTCCTGGTCTTGGGTTGAAATCCTGGTACTTGGACTTTACATGGTCTCCGTCCCAGCCAGTGGCTTAATCTCTGAGCCACCAGGGCGAAGTCCATTTTTGATCATTCTAACACTTGGATCATCGGTGATCAAATTTTGACTGTTTCCTCTCTTGAGAATGAGTCACACTTTTTTTCTATGTCTCATATTTCTCATATCTGATAGAGTAATAGAATAAAACATCAGGCAAATAATACCTATACCCAGAAGACGGCACATCTCTGTTAGACCATGAGTCAATCTAGTCAATAATTGAGTTAGGTCTGGCTTTGCTGCTTTTTCACTTATATTTGGTTTACCACAAGTTTTTAGATAATTTGGGGATGGGATTGAAATTTTCATTTTAGCCAGACTTGGGACTTGAGTTCCTGGAAGGTTGTTTCTGCTGGCCCCTGGTCCCTGCTTGTCCTCATCTCTCAACTCTTTCATATCTTCCCCAGCCCAAATCAGGATCTCCTAAGTGAGAATTCTGATTATCTGGAGTTTTTCTCTATTCTTCTCAGTAATCTTCAATTTGCAGGAAGTCCCCTATGCTTTCACCTCAAGGGACAGTGTCTCAGTTTTCCTAGCCCTCTTTCAGTCATAGGTCATCACTGCCTCTTATTCACTGTACAGCCCAGAGAACCTAAGAGAATTCACGTGTCTCAGCACACTTGTTCCTTTTCCACTTCTGTTAGATGTAGCAGTGCTAACCTAGAGTGCTTGTAAGTTTCTCTCAGCACTCCTACCCTAGTCCTAATACAGCAAGTACTCACTTAGTTTCATGGAGAGTTTCCTGGAAGCTGGGACTTTAAGCAAGAATAAGCTAATACAAAAAACATGTTCCACCGAGTTATTTCTGGTCACAAAAAATATCACCGAATTTATAAAAATTTTTTGCAGGAACATTTGCATCATAACTATATAGGTTTCAGGTGTGCATCAGCATAAATCAACAGCTGTCTACCGTAATGAAGTTCACTTTAGCACTAAAACTCTTCTAATGAGACGGTAAATGTATTCTTTCATTAATTTTCAGTAGGCTCATTCCAGTTCCGGGTCAGGGGTGGGCGGGGGCCTATCCCGGAAGCTCCAGGTGCAGGCAGAACCCAACCTTGAAGCGGGAGGTGGCTGCCTTGGGCTCCGTCGCAGACACTCCCGCTGAAGCTCAGTGCACACCTTTGGGAGGTAGGCGAAAAACTGAATGCCCAGAGAAAGCCCATATTGACCTAAGGAGAAAGCAGATGTCTCCCCAGTGATCTCTCCGGGAATTTATGCCCCCCCAAACCCCCATCCCGTTCTATGATAAAGGTCATTGAACAAAAACGTCGAGGACCCACTGTATGCCTACTCTGAAAATAATATGAAAAAATGCTGGTAGGTGGGCAAGCTCTGTGTTCGAATGCGATCACGGCAGCCTATAGTTGGGCCACAAAGTCCTTAGAAGCTCAGCGGCTTTCTTTTACTCCGCAGCTTTCTCCTTCCCCATTGCCTTCTCCAAGGATGAAAGAAAGTGGTGGGTTTCCACTCCAGAGAGAGGTTTGTAGCTTTCTGAATTTTAATTCATTAGACATCTCCCCCTAGCCCCAGTATGATTTTTTAAACTAAATTATGATTTTGTTGGATGTCTTATTTGTTACTATTTTGGGGACACACATGACATTCTCGTGACATTTAAACAGTCCAAGCAGAAGCTGACACGTGCATATAATTATTTTGCCTTCCAACATATATATCTGTATATTTATATCCTTGCTTCTTTTGATATCAATAATATTCTTATTGACAAAAAAACCCTTTTGGGAATTCCTTCTTGTTTTGGTTTTAAAAATATAATTTATTTAATTATAAATTGATATAATTTTTTTAAAAGAAAAGATTTAGGCAGGAATGAAGGTGAGCAGGCAAGCAGGCAGCAAGGAGAGGAGGAAGGTTTTTTATTCTTTTCTTCATATTGATTGTTCCCCTTAGGGCCAGGGACTTGAACCCAGGGGTATGTGGCCTCTGCTCTTTTAGAGATGATAACCACCTAACCACCACCAGGACGAGCCACTTTTTTTTCTTTAAACATTTAAACTCGTTCATCATATTTTTTTGAATACCTCTAGTAATGAAAACCCTTAACTAGTTCCAAAAATACTATCTACTCTAAAATAGCATGCAAAGTGAAGTCTGTAAATATTGCTAATAATAAAACTAAATGCTTTTAGAAAAATTATAATATGATTACTTATTTTCTTATGTTTTTGTGAACATTTTGAAGACAACTTTTAAAAAACAGCTGAAAGCTACTTTTAAGTATTGGCCACGTCATTGAAATAAGAAAACAGTTTCTTATGATGGTTGCTTAATTACTGAACAGTAGCTTAGTAATTTGAACCAAACAGACCTTGAATATTTGTTTTTAAAGTTACTTTGAAATATTTCAGATTTTAGTTCCTCTCGTACCTTGAATGACACAATGCATAATATCTGGTTTATCATTTTATGTTTTTCTGTGTAAATGCAAAAATGGTTTCTCAGTTTACTTGAAAATTACTACAGTCATCATCATCTTGTTTACAGCTGACAGCAACTTCAGTGAAATGTTTTTGGAGGAAGTTAAATATACTTCATTCAAGAAACCCAAAGTGGAAATTTTGGCAAAAATCAAAGCAATGCTCTT
The DNA here is from genome assembly GCA_004363575.1 of Solenodon paradoxus. Classification (NCBI taxonomy): domain Eukaryota; kingdom Metazoa; phylum Chordata; class Mammalia; order Eulipotyphla; family Solenodontidae; genus Solenodon; species Solenodon paradoxus. The sequence continues at coordinate 236,505 of RJWH01000209.1, read as the reverse complement.
TGGGGATCAGATGTAACCAAGTGTTCCCTGCAGAGGGCAGCACTCCATGGGAAATCAGAAGTCCCTGGGAGGAGACAAACTTTTTGCCTTTTGTGACAAAGCCTGGTGTTGAGAAACATGTATTTTAACCGAATTTTAAATAGTTGTGAAATAATGGAAAACTTTCTTTCGAGGCTGAATATTCTGCCTAAGTGCATATTTATTAGGTTGTTTTTTCAATTACATTCTTAATTAGGGCCCATAATAATAATGATTTACTGCTTTCTCTGTGAGATGAAGCATCTTTCAGTTTTTGAAAATGACTTTTGAATTTCATTGGCTTCTTCATGTTTTGAAATTGAAGGATTATTGTACAAAGCTATGTTCATAGTATTCTTACTTTTAGGATTTTGCGAATACCTTTTATTGTCCAGGGTAAGGGCTTCAGTTTTTATTTTCTAGACTGCTTTTTTTTTATTGCATTCACATGCAAGATTTTTCTCTCTCATGTTCCAGTGCAACAAGTGTATTATTTTCAAACATTTTCTAAGTGCAATTCCATTTGCAAGTGCTTTTTGTCTCTGGCTTATGTAGTTGTCCTTCTTACCTTCTGGAGTTACGTTGTACGTGTTGATGCGTGAGGACACTTCTTTTTTTTTTTTCTTATTATGAAATATATACCTAAGAAAAGTTTGTAAAACTATTAGCTGTACTATTTAACGAGTACTTATAACATAAACTCCAGTGTAACCCTAGTGGAAAACAAAGAAAAACAGCTAATACTCATCTAGTTCAAGTTTTCCTCTCTAATTGTAATTCTCTCCCTCCATCCTGGAGGGATAAACTGTTTGGACTTGTTGATAATCATATTTTGAAATGTTTTTATAACCTATATATGATTCCCTAAATAATCTGGTTTTGTCTGCTTTGAATGTAATATGAATGGAATCAGATGGTTGAAATTATTTTTATCTTTCTTCCTTTGTTCAGTACTGTTTGAAGGTCATTCATTCTTATAGTATTTGTCCATATATTTTTTTAGTCATTTGTTCCAGTGTTCCAGTGAATATTTCACAATTCATTCATGTTACTACAGGAGGACATTCAGATTGCTTACAGTTTTTGGATACTCTAAGTAATGCTGTTATAAATATCCTTGCACATGTATGCTGGTGCATAAAGTTACATATTTTTAGGATAGGTGTGTCATACTTTAACATTTCCCCAGTAAAACATCTCTTGAATTTTGGTATCCAAAGTTTAGAGTGTAAGTTTCTTTACAATACACTTGTCAACTGATGTTTTATGTGAAAAATAGATATTTTTGCCTCCCAAATTCGTTACCGCATGTTAAACAAAAGTGTGTCTGAAGGTGGATTTGAGGAGAATTATATTCCAGATAGAATTATTAATATACATATTTGAAAGGTGCAGCTAGAATCAACAAGGGCATATGCAAAGGTGAATTTCGTGTCCAGTTGACTGGGCCATGAGATGCCTAGATATTTGGCCAAACATTATTCAGGATGTGTCTGTGAATGTGTTTCTAGATGAAGATACCATTTGGATGGATAGACTGATTTGAACAGTCTATTTAAACAAACAGCCCTTTATGTGGCTTGAATAGAACAGATGATTAAGTAAGGGAGAATTTGCTCTCTTCTGACTGGACCATTGGCTTCTTTTTGCCTTCAGAGTTGGACTGAAACTAAACCACTGACTTTTCTGGGTCATCAGGAGATGACTGGGTTTCCACTGCAGTCTTGGGACTTCTCAGCCTCCATAATCACGTGAGCCAATTTATAATAAACCATATGTCATCTGATACATTATGTCAAATATGTATATATATATACCTGTGTATACATGTACACACACACACAACACACACACACACGCTTCTTTCTTCAGAGAACCCAGACTAATACATCATGTTGCTGCATACAGAGCAACTGTATGAAATAACCATATTAATCACTTAATGAGAATTTTGGTTATTTTTCATCTTAACATGACAGCTTGTTACATATACATATATATATAAGCATTTACTTGTGAATTAATTATGTTTTAAAAAATTGGTTAAGGTTTTGAGTTGCTATGTAAGACATGAGGATATTCCTTATTTAAAATATTGAGAAATAGGCTTCGATTAGCATTTATTTATAAAGTGTCTAATTTACAAAATGGGTATTTGCCTTTAATTAGAGAATACCTAAAGGGATATTCTACAGCAGATAATTTACCTGGATTCTTTAAAAATTCATTATTATGGAAAAGAAGTTGTGACTGATTAGAAGTAACTTAAGAGACATGAAAAAACCATATGTAATGTATCCTGCATTTGATATTTGAATGGACGTATCAGCTATATATGTTATCTTTGGATCACAAGGGAGATTTTGAGAGTAATCTGTGTTAAATGAGAAAAAATGTACTAAAAGAAAATTGACTTTATTTGCTGGAATACATAGATTGAGAAAAAGTATCTATAATATGATTTATACGTTAGTATAAAACCACAAAGAGGTGTGTTTTGTGTGTGTGTGTGTGTGTGTGTGTGTGTGTGTGTGTGTGTGTGTGTGTGTGTGTAAAGACCTGTTAATATAGGCTAAGGTAATTGATGGTTTCTGGTGGTGAATAATGATTGACTGAATTATTCTAATTTTCTACAATGCACATGTGCTGCCTTTTTAATGATAATTTTAAAAGATCATAAACTAGATAATAAAATGTTAGTCTAATAGATACTTTTTTAAAAAAAATGTGTTAATTTTTACTAGCATGCATTTCTTGCTATCTAAGGTGTAAAAGATAAGTATTTTCTGTCTAATAGTAAATCCATTCCTGACTAGCATGTTATATGCTAGATAATCTTCCTGGGAATAATGATCGCCTTGATTATTATTGAAAATGCTACTTCATAGGGTCATAGATCATCTAATGTGCTTTACTTCTCTCTTGATTGTGTGTACTTTAATGTGGGTCTTAAAAATATAGTGTGTCTTTTCATGTTCTTCTAGCACTTACAGTTTGGGTTCCACCATTTCATCCCTGTTATATAATATTTAGTTTATTAATGTCAAAATAAATTGATTAAGATAAATTGTGAAGAATTTGTATACAAATGGCTATCTACAATTATGAGTAGTTTTATTCTCCAAATTACTTCATCATACATATGTATTAAAAATATTCAACCTCTTCTTTCTCCTGATGCCTCTGGAAATCCTGAATTAAAATCTATCCATTTTATTGCATATTTATCTATGGAAAACCCTTCTTGTTTGATTTAATTCTAAGAACAAGAATCAGAAAATTTTGGTGCATGAATCAGGGAATATGAAAGTGAATAAATAAAGCTCTTTGTCCTCAAGGAGCTGATAAGACAGATATGAGAGGAAGAAGAAAAATGTTAGAGATCTATAAAAAAATAATTTCCAAAGCAGTTACCAGAGAAGTGGGAGGGCAGGAGGGAATAAGGGAGTGAAGGAGTTATACAGTGATGACGGTTGACACTAGAACTCTGGTGGCAGGTCTGGTGTGATACACACACAGGTGGAGGTACCAGTTCAATATCCTGAAAATTATATAGCAATGTGAGCAAAAGAAATAATATAGAAGAAAACTCTAGCAGGCAGAAGCCCTAGTCACAATGGATGTGTAGAGGTCTCAGAAGAATAACTGCTCATTTCAAAGCATGAGGAAGCTTCACCTGATTATCCTTTTTAGTTAAACTTTCTATAACAGACTCTCCATTAAGAAGGAGCACAGCTTCACTTCACATCGAAATAAAGCTGAGCTAGTGGCCTGGGGAGCTTGTTTTCTTCAACAAATATTCATAAATCTTAGGTGCCAGGCTCTGTGCTAGATACTGGTCTTCAGAAAGAAAAATGAGTTTCTCCTTTTGAGGTATCTAAGAGAGACTAATGAGCACAGAAACAGACTGAGCACAGTCAGTATGATGGGCAGCACTCACTCATTCAATGGTTCTCATATGTGGAGTGTTTGGTCTCCAGAGGATATCTGGCAGTGTCTGGAGACATTTTTGTTGTCATGACTGATATGTATGTGCTACTGGTGGAGGCCAAGGATACTGCTAAACATCCTACCAGGCACAGGTCAGCTCTGCACAACAAAGTTATTAGGTTAAAAAAAAAAAAAAGTCAGTAATGCCGCTATTGAGAAATCATGCATGGATTTATTGTTTTTAAGCAGAATATCTAGCCCTGTAAAGGTGAGTAGGGCGAGAGGAATCTTGAAATGCATGCATGGAACCTGGAGCTAGAGTTTGATAGGTAATGTCAGACAAAATACACTGGTATCGAACCCGAGGTATGTGCAGAATGCTATGGGACTTGGAGGAAGAAAAGTCTAATTTGGCGGAATGAAGAGTGGGACTCATAGATAATTGTCAGAGAAGTCTTCTCAGGAATGTTTGAATTATATCTAAAAGAATAGATAAAATGTCATATAGACAGATACAGGCATGATGGTGTTGAAAAAGTTCTCAGATTACACTGAGGTCAGTAACTGGGGTCATTTTGAGAAGTGGTGTATCTAGTCTTATAAAATAATAGCAATGACATAATAAAAAGATTGCATAGGCCAGTAGCATTTGGTTTGCAAAATAGGGGGTCAGCATGTTTTTTAAAAATCATATATTTCAGAAAATAATATAACTCAGTTGCAATGAAGAATATTAGCTACAGTTTTCTTTATCTTGAAATATTTTAGAATTTTTCAGATACATTTATCTTATGGATATCTACTTTAATTCTGTTGTGGTCTAAAGACATTTGGTATAAATTACATTCTTGTAAATTTGATAATTTGTTTTATGATCCAGAATATGTTCTATCTTGTTGAATATTCCACATGCTCTTAAAAGAAATGTTATTCAGGTGGTGGAGTGCCCTATAAATGTCAATATTTTAACGTTTTAGGAGATTGGTGTTGCTTATGTCTCCTATATCATTACTGATTTCATATATATTTGTTCTAGCAATTACTAAGAGAGAAGTGTTGAAACTCAAACTATAAGTGCATATGTGTCTATCCTTTCAGCACTGTCAGTTTTTGTTTTATGTATTTTGAAGCTATGTTGTTAGGGTTGTGCATATTTAGAATTGTTGTGTCTTGGAGAATTGACCCATTTATCATTACCTACTTTTCTTTTTAAACATTGATAATATTTCTTTAGTTGGTATTTCCATAGTATATCTTTTCCCATAATTTTATTTTCAACCTATCTATACTTTCATAGTAAAGGGGTTCTTATAAATAGCATATACTTAGCAAATCCAATTTGACAATCTGTTTTTATTCTTTTAGTACTGTCTCCAGTGGTCTTTTACCTGGTTATGGAGGGAAAGTCAGGATGAGGGAGTGTGACATTTTCTTTCTTTTTTTCCTGCCTATACATCAGTCTTAGGAAGGCGTTATGTCCTGGGACATTTGGGCTAGGAAATCCTGTTTTTTTCTTTTTAAGGAAAATGTGCAGACAGGAATGAAGGTGAGTAGAGGCAGAAGGGCAGAAAGAGAGAGGAGGAAGAAACGTTTTATTTTATTTGGATGTTCATCATGATTGTTCCCCTGGTCCCAGGACATGAACCTGGAGCCTTGGGATGTATGTGAACTGAGCCCAACCCCTGCTCCACCAGTGTTCCTGGGTATGAGTTCTTTGTGCTCTGGCCTCTTCCAAAGCTATAGTTCCAGACTCAGCACACATTCCTTCCCCATTCTGTACAACACATTTTTTTGTTCCCTTCTCCCCACAATAGTCTATTTTCATCAATATACTAGGAATGGTAGTGTTTGAAGGCCTCCCTCCTTCTTCAGCCCCGCTTCCGCCTCACATTAAGGTCTCTCTTCTGTAGGAGATACAAAGGGAAGGGTCTCAATATGGTTTCTTTTTGTTTCTATAGTAGAGTCTGTTTTGCACAAGCCTGAGAGTGAGTGTCTTCATAAAATTTGCACTCTAGGCACCTTCTTGGCCTAACCCTATTCTCAGCCTAGTTTTTTAGCAGCTAATGTTCCCCTCCTTCAAGCCAGTACCAGAAGGGATGCTTTAATAAGATTTTTATTAGTCTTTTTTTGATGAATGTCTTGTGGGGTTTGTGGAGAACAGGTGAGAACTTAAGGTATATCTGCATTACTTAGTACTCCATACTCTCTCACTAGTTCAGACTCAGTCTCTACAAATTTGTTAACAATTTTACTAAATCATTAGCCAACATCTAGAGTCATGTGTCCTAGGAAAACAAATATTGACATCCCATCTCTCCCTATTGGAGTGACCTTTCCTTGGATTTTAGCCTTATCAATTAATCTGTGACCTTAGATTTAAGAAATCTCATGATTTTGCAATTTGTCCAGCTTTTGTTGTTATTGTAAGAATGAGAGTTCTTCTTTTTACTACTTTTCTACTACCAGAGTAGAAAACAAAGTCTCTTAAACACCTCTGTTGCTTTCTTACATGAATGCAAGAAATGATTTTACATAAATTTGTCTAGTAAAGAGAATATTAATGTGTGTACCAATTAGACTGATTGAAAGTGTTATGTTGTATATGGTATATGGTACTATTATTAACCTCGTAGAGGAGTAAACAGGCTCACAGGCAAAATAAATTATCTAGAATTATATAGTAGTAGGTGGCAAGCTGGCATCTTACTATACTGTATTACTTCTCTTACACTATTAGTTAATTTTGTTGTGGTAAAGTATACATACATAGCACACTTTATTATTTTAACCGTTTTCAACTGTACAGCTCAATAGTATTAAGTACATTCATATTCTATTACTGTTTTTATTTGGACTCTGCAGTTAAACTTAGAAATATTATAAAAATAGCACATACTCAACTCCTACACACTAAAAGTTGTGAAATGGAGAAAAAATAGGGAGAATAAAGTTGAAAAGTATTTACAATCCCCTAAACCCAAGTAGAACCACTTAAACATTTTAGTAATGTCCTTCTTGGTATTTTCTAGGTATTTAAATATATCTTCATATTTTAAATTGAGAAGCATTGAAAGGAACCGTGGATAAAACATTTTTTTTAAGGGAAGGTACTGGCAGCTATGAGGGAGAGTAGGCAGGTAGGTAGGAAGAGAAAGGAGGAAGAAGCATTTTATTTTATTTTTATTTAATTGTTAAAATTGGTTGTTAACCACAACCCGGGGCATGAACCTGAGTCCTTGGGATGCATGTGGACTACATTTCTTTGGAAGCAGCTGACCTGACTACTATTTCACTAGGTCACACCAAGGAGAGAAACATTTTTTTAACCTACTAAACTTATATATTAATATCGTATAAGAGTGTAATAGCTTATTTAGTGTCAAATTGTTTCAGTCTTACATTATGGTCACCTATCTTTTTCAGGTTTTGTTTGGGGATATATAATAAACTGGTATTTATGTTCATTTTAAAAAATCTAAGTTAATGTCTTTGCAATTCTTTCCATTTAATTTAAATTTGTTGACTTTGGCCATCATTCCAGCCCCTTAAACTTACTCTAAATCTTCATTCTGTCATCTGTCATGTTTCTATTCTTGGAACTTGGTGTCAAGGGCAGAGGCCCTTTGACATTCCAGGAGAGTGTTTTTACCCTATTGGAACAAGCATATTAATCTCTCCCTCAGCAGGGGACAGCATTTTTTTTTTTAATTTTGAAAAGGACCAGATGGTAAATATTTTTAACCTAGTCGACCATGTAGTCTGTATCACAACTCCTTAACTCTGCCGTTGTGCTACGAAGAAACCACAGACAATACCCAAGCAAGTATGACTGTGCTGACAGTGAAATATGTAAAGATCCAATCAGATTGGATCCTTAGTTTTCTGATGACTACTTTTAAATTAATTGGTATGACTGTGCATGAATATCTTGCTGTCTAGACAGTGTGGATCATAGAACACTCTGAAGTTGATAGGCTTTACAGAGAGCTTTCAGGCAGAATATGCTTCTCTATACCTCATAGGTCTCATCACTCCTTATTTTCAGAGGGACAGTCTATCCAGTTTCTTTTCACTCAGCCCTTAGCACTCATTTATATTAATCTATTTCTTGAGATAAAACAGCTATTAAATACTCTGGAAAATTAAAACCTCAGTACTTCGAAAAAAATGTAAAATCATGCTTACCACTAACTGCATTATTAAAAATTTTTGAAAACTGTATGCACTGTAGTCTGTGTCTGGCAAATGCTTAACAATTGCCACTCAGGAAAAATAATCTCTGATTGTTAATGTTTGATGATTTCTGTGGTTTACCCACTTCAATCATAGTCAATTTCAAGCTACCACTGTGACATCAATGAATGTGGAGTTAGAAGAAATGAGCACAGCATTGCACTGAGTCAGTGCCAGGCAGCTCTAGCACATCACTGCTTAGCCTGTGAGGTCCCTTGGTGTTGCTAACGTGTCTGTGGTTCATGGTTACTATATCTATTTCTGGGATCCACAATTATAAACTCTCAGACTTTCCAATATCAAAGGAGTCTGTGACTGCAGCATGTTTCAGCCTTTAGCAAGTTTATCTTCTCTTATTGCTAAAGATACTAGGTTCATAAAAATGATCATATCCTCTTAATAAGATTTCTTTCTACCTTTAAAAATACCAGTATAGTTTCCTATAAACTAGATTTTACATGAATCATGCTAAAGATTTAAACAAAATAATGAGATGTATCAAGCCATTCTGTGATAGAACGTTTGTGACAGCTAGCCAGAAGTTGACTGCCCTAATCTAGGGCCTCAGAGCAGATTTAATTTGGGGAAAGGTTCTGGGAGGGTTGTAGAATAGCTTTTGCTGTTTCTGACCAAGAGAATACAATCAGTGGATTGATAATAGGTTAGCCAGAAGGTGAGTTTTATAAAGATCTAAAGATAGCTGCCTTGGAACTTATTCATAGCCAGCTACTAACTCAGTGTGAGTCATGTGTTGACTATGGCCTACCAAAATGAGATCATAAATGTTATTTACAACAGGATTGAGGAGATGGAGCAAATTCTGAATATTTGGAATGTTTTAGGATAACAACAACTCTTTGTTGTGAGTATTGAGAGTATTTCTTTCAAAGTCTCTTTGGAGAACAAAGACCCTGAGCCATTTATGGTTATGTTAAAATAGAGATTCTGGGGTGCTTATGTGTTGAATAGAAAAATGACAGAAGCTATTGCACAGATGTTTGACTGAGAATGCAAATGCTAAGAGACCAGGAAGAGACTTTAGTATATATTTTAGATAGCATTTTAAATAATTGTGAACTTCACTGAGCAAATACATAGGTTAATGTTTTCTTGTGTTATCATTTCTCCACATTCTGGAATGAAAATAGATAAGAAAGGATTGAAAGAATCTTGCAGGTAATTTCTCATTCCTTACTCCCTTTTCTTTAATCTCTGCATAGCACATCACCACCATTTATCAACATTCTTCCAGAAGAGGAAATTAGAACATAAAACACATCTTTATTATAAGCCAAAGCATATAGGCAGGAGTTGTAAATCATTTGCATTTTTTATGGCTAATGATTCCAAGACATTCCTTAGTTAACTGCTATTGCTATTAATCACCTTTAAAACCAAGAAACTCAGATTTTTTTTTGCCAAATATATGCTCTTCCTTTTCTATGATCAATACTTACTTCTAATGAATACTTACTTAGATATATCTAATAATAGCACCTTAAGTATTTCAGAACTATTTTAAATCACACTTTTGCTATCACATTTTAAAATTTCTTTTAAAGTATATATTTTTTATGAGATAAAAGAAATACATGCTCATTATAAAAATTTGGAAAATAAGAGATAAGGTTTATAAATAAAACCATTATCTTACCACTCCAAGCGAACTGCTAACATTTGTAGTATCTCATGTGCATCTTTCTATACACAAAAATATTTGAAAAATTAAAATTATACTGCAGGTTCAAACACTAACATTTCCACTAAGTATATATAAAAGAGCCTTTTCTTGTTCTATGAAACATTTTGATTTTGTACTTTTAATTACTGAGTCTTATTCTGATTTTATCTTATGGATGCATCATAATGTAGTAATGCTTCAAATATTCCATCAATCCAGTTCACTTTTCTGTAAGTTCAAAATCCTTTATTTATAGTCCTTTATGATTTCAAAATCCCAACGTCTGTCATAAAAACATGTTTCGTAACCTACTTAGGGGAAGCTAAGCAGGGCTGATCTATTTGATGACAAGACTCATCTCAACTCATAGACTATTCTCTATGGTTATCCTACTTAATATGAGCTATTCCTCTTTACAAATATTAACAGATTATAAGGAGTCGATAAAACCCCCTGGAGTATAGTCTTGCATTTGAAATCCACCAAATGATGAATTCTAAAAAGTTCCTCTTGGATGATTCCTGATAAATTATGGATCTTTTAGATATTTTTTGTTTTTATGATAATATTGTAATGAGCATTCGTGTGCTTACATCTCTAATGTACTTTATATCATTTCCATGATGTATACTTTATTGAATAAAAAGAAGTGTGAGAATTGTTAGGGTTAAGGTTCAAGTCATTCTATTATTTTCCAGTAAGTTTTACCACCAGCAGTATATGAGATTGTTCAGCCTATATGACATCCTCCTATGGAACAATAATGAAAAATTGTAATTATTTGGTAGGCATCCCCTAATTCCATTCTGATTTAATTTACATATCTTTGATGAATAGCAAACTTAAAATTTCTGTATTTTTTAGATATTTGTATTCTGAGCAATCAATGTTTTGCTCACATTTTAACTGGTTTGCTAGTGTTCTCCTTAGTAATTTGTATATTTTAACAAAAATTAATTCCCTTTCTGTATTAATTATGTCAAATATTCTTCTAATTTTCCTTTTAATTTTGTGATATTTGATATAGTCATTTGTTTTGAAATTATTTTTAAAGGGGTGATACTTGTAGCATGTAATACATTACCATGTATATTAGCATGATTAAGAATGATCAGCTTTGCCTCTGTACTGTTAGTATGTGGCTTCAGTTTCATTTTCTCCAAGTTTGGTCCTCTTCAGTAGATTTTCTGTTTATCCTTCTTTAATTTTTACCTTGATCCAACATTTATCATTTCTTGTCTAGATTGAACAAATGCTCATAACTGCAGTCTCTGTATCCATTCTCACTCTTTTCAAAAGTTCCTCAGCTTTCACTTTTGTGATTTTTGATCATTAAATCAGAGTACAGTTTCCCCTCACTAAATACTCTCAATGATACTTCCCATTGCCTAGAAGAGATAGTTTAGCAAGACATATAAATCACTTCACATTCTACTCTCTTATTTATTAACTTGACTTGTTCAAGAGAGTCTAGAACATTATATTTTCTCCATAAATGTTTTCAGAAAGTATATGTAAATCTCCATGGGTGTTGCAGTGAGTATAATTATCTTATTCAAATGCAACTTCAAAAGAAATAGAAAAATAGCAAAGTCAGAAACTGTTCCTCAATTTATTTCTTGGAATTTTCAGTTACTGAAGCATGGTACACATCTAAAATAAAGTTTAAAAAATGGCGAGAGCAATTCCAGGTTTAATGGGTAGTGCAAAGGAAGGTTGTAGGTTATGGGATATGCAGGAGGGAAGTTAAAGACTGCGTGCTCTTAAGGAAATCAAAGTGGATTTTAATTCAGGCTTTTGTACTTACTACTTAGAACTATTTGATTTATCTGAAATTTGGTTTCTTTGGCTAATTGATTAATACCAGTGTATTCATTATAAGCTTCTTAGAGAACTAACGTCATTTAAGTAAAGAAATTGACATAGTAAAATTTCAGTTAAACTTAGCTATTATTGTTATCGTTATTAATTGCCTTATTTGTCCAAGAGAAAAGCAACATAACCTTTTGTTAACTTGGTATAAGAGAGTTAGATGCCACAAATCATCAGTTATTCCTTAGTTTGCAGAAACATTTCAACTGTTTAAATAAGCAAATAAATATATTGCCACCTGATTCTTAGTTTTAAAAGGTGGAACTCTTTGTTCTCCTTATCCCCCATGAAGTTATTTAAAATATTCTATTTAAAATTTCTGACCCTTTCTTTTTTCCTTTAAAGAATAAAATACTATACATTTGACTCATACATTTCAAAGTCAGCGTTCAGTTATGATAATAATAATTCATATCATGATATAGTTACAAGTTTTATCATTTCTTGCCTAAATTGTAGAGTAATATCCTCTTGTCTGGAATTTTTAATGTATATTTAGAAAGTATTGCATAAGGTTGAATAAGGCAAGTTTCCATTTCTTGAAAGGTTTTAGAACATGTTCATGATAGAAAAGTCCCTATTTAACTTGCCTTTTCTAGTCTGTATTTCTCTTCCCTGTTAGTGTCATTGTTAGGTACAACCACCCATATGTTTGCTATGATTCTAACCAAGAGCAAAGAAAAATCTTTTGAAATATATGCACCCTTACATTTATTGCAGCATTATTTGCAGTAGCCAAAAGTGGAAACTACCTAAGTGCCAAGTGACAAGTGAATTGGATAAAGAAGATATGGTTTATATGCATAATAGACTACTCAGTTATAAAACAAACAAATAAAAGCTCCAAAAAGATGAAATCCTGCCATTTGTGAACAACATGAATAGAACTAGAGGGGATTATGCTAAATTAAGTAAATCAGAAGGAGAAAGACAAGTATCTAATTCCCTCTCTCATATGTGGAGAATAAAGAAGCTAAGCAAACAAAGCAAAACACAAAAACTAACCTTTGGACATTGACACTAGACTGAGATTGCCAGAGGGGAGGGGAGGTGAATGGTAGGAGCAAAGGGTAGTGGAGGGGGCTGGGGGGTCAAACAGACAGTGGTGAAAAACTCTTAGAAATTTGGTGGAAGAGTGGTTTGGTCTGCTGCCTCTGGCTGAGAGTCTAATCCACATACATCTCAAGGATCAGGGTTCACATTCCAGGACTAGGGGGAACAACCAATGTGAACAACTAAATAAAAAAATAAAATAAATAATGCTTCTTCCTCTCTCCTCCTGCCTGCCTACCTACTTGCCATCATTCTTGTCTGCACCTTTCCTTTAAAAAAATTTAAAAGAAAGAAATTTGGTGGTGGATGTGATATGTTATCATATATTTGATTTAAAGTGAACCTACACACTTAAACATATATATATATATATATATATATATAGACTATAAGCTTGCTTTTATTTGGGGCTATAGTTGTATGGGGTGGGGAGAGGTAAGGGAAGATAAAAAAAAAAAGGAAGGGCTGAGTCATTAACAGGATTTACTTGAGTTATTTAAGGACAAATGTAGCCTACTAATCATTTCTTCCATCCTGAAACAATTGAACTTTGATGAGCTTAGGTCCAGGGGACACAGTGTGATACTACAACTTGTATTCAGGTAATAAGCTTATAGGGTGCTACAATGGAATATATCCTTTTTTATAATTCGGTTTGGGATGTTTGCGTCAACATTTTGAACTTTTTTTTTTCACTCAAGTGCTTACTGGAGAGAGAAATAGCCCACAGACCCCAAATTCTGATATTGTTATTAGCTCTCAGAAATCAAAACACCACAAAAATGCACACATGCTCTAAATACGAGGCAGAGTCTTGTGATATCTTTAATAAGTCTCTTGTTGCTTTTCTTATGCAAGAAAATAATGTAATTTTGGTAGAGAAAGTAATAAAATTCTAGTATTTATATAAATTGTTGTGATTTTTTAAAAATCTTCTTGCTCTTTGCCTTAATATGGAGATGCTACAGTCTTACTGCTGTTTATAAGAACAAAATGTCCTGTAGCTTAAATCCATTTAGCTTTAATGCCTGAGTCTACTTTCTTGCAAGGAAATGCTGCATTCTCTCTAACCATAAAAAAACAATGACACAAATAACACACAGAAGTTTGTTTATGGATACACTGTAATCTAAGAGTGAGCTGTATTTTTATAAAAAAAACTAGACCTTTATGATTGCAATCTAAATGATAGACTGTTAGGCTAGTTTTTATTAGAGATTAGTTGATCATGTTAGTTCAGAAAGGTTAAAAAAAAAAAAGACGGAAATTATAAATATCAGCTCCATCATAAAATAAAGGAACCACCACTGCGTTTAACCTGGTTTCTCTATGGAACATCACAAATTCCTTGAATTATAGGTTGACCTGACTTCCCCTGACCTGGGAAGTTAAATACTTTTTTCAAAGCATTTTATCCAGTGTCTGCCTATGCAGGCTTACCTATATATTCTTTTTGTTGGAAGTTCCTAGCATTTCTTAGTTCAGTTTAAGCACTGATATATTACGGAAATGAAAGACTACACAGGGGTGTGAATAAGCAACTTATATAGGCTGTTATCGTAGAGAAACAACCTTGATTCTTTCTGATATTTATATAGGCCTGCAAACATTTCTTCATAATGTCTTCTGCAACACCACTGGGTTGAAAGGTATGGTATATGCTAACAATATATAATATTAAATTAATGAAATATTTGCTTGCTTGCAATTTTACTATCTTCATATAATGAAATACATCATATTTTTGTTGGAGGATTTTGATGAATCATTGTGTAATCCCTTTCACTTCTACATCTGATACAACTTTCATAGTCACATCATGGAAAAGCACTGAGAAGCGGACAGAGGAGATTAGGGAACTTCTTGTGTATTAGTGTTATAGATCTCTCTCAACCAACAAAATCCAAACAGTGCTCTTTCAGAAGTAGTGAAGACAGCTTTATTATGCGTGGGCCAGATATAGAATCTGAGCCCCGAAATACTTTTGGGATACACTTTTATTGGTGAGGGAGAGGGGAAGGTATGAATTAGAATAGGAATTATAAATGGAATTCAGTTATTCATTTGTGAATTTCTCACATGGATAACACACATAATTGTAAAATACACGTAGGGTTCCATTCTCAGAAAGGGGTCCTTTTATCTAGTCAGTATCTTCCAGCCAGTCTAGGCTGTCAGGCACCTGGTGGCTGTGTGACCACTGTTGGTCCTCAGCGGCTAGAAATTGGGGCGTGGCTCCCTCTCTTCTAAATTATCTTATTATATAATATAACTAAATTCTATGTATGCATGTTCAACTAGTATCAAGTGGTCCAGGGTATGTGAAGAGGGGCGGGGCAGAAGAGACAATGAAAGCAGATGTTCTGGAGGATCTTAGTCATGTGAAATAGCTCCTTTCCTTTCTTCTCTGTCTCACTTCTTTATTTCTCAGCCCCAGGTCTTGAACCTGGGTCCATGGCTTTCATAACCTGAGTCATAGCTGCCAGAGCTACAGGGCGGGGGTGTTATTCTTCATCTCATTTGATTACCACTTATTCTTACCTTTACTCAAATCAAAAGTCTTGCGGAAAAACATTGAATACTCTCTCTCATCCCCACTATCAAATCCTTAGAAATCATCCTTAGAAATCAGTAAGCTCTGGTTTTGAAGTATATATTTTCTCTAAAGAGAAAAAAAGTTATAAGCAACAAAGCTATGTAAAACACTGAATCACTAATGACAGAACTTTTCTTCCTTCTGATGAACATGAATGTTTGGCAACATGGACCAGAGTAAGGGTCCTAAAGTAAGTAGAAAAATTTCAATCTTATGAAAATTGAAATCTTTCAATCCTATGCCCAGAGTGTACTCTCTATAGTGGGATTAAGTTAAATGATTTAAATATGAAGTCACTATGTTGTCAGTATTGAAACCTGATAAATCTTATTCACACTAATAATTTTATTAGCAGGGTTCCTTGTAACTTAATTAGATATTATCATTGGCTATCCTTAAAATGAAATGCTTATGAAAATATGTATTTGAATGTCAGCTGTCAAGAAGCAGCTCAAGAGATGACTGATTTCTGTGTAAATAAACACTTTAGATATGACTAATGTAATTAATTTTGGAGTGGTTATTTTAAAGCCAAAATGATTAATTTAAAATTTAACTCAGAAATTAGCAGATGAAATTCCCTTAAGAACTTAGCAAGTTGCTGTAGAGACAAATGGGAAGACATTAGGTTGCTAAGTGCTTGCTGTATTTTAGATAATTTTCTTTCACACTCCCTTTGCATACATTAAAATATATTTACCTGAGATCTTACTGAAATAGGGTTCAGTTAAATAATTAGATCAGAGTGCATACCCTCTTAAAACACCAACAAGAGTCAAATGCTCTCTGTGCTCTCTGTTATTGTATTTGTTGAGTAAGAGATATCTGCTCAGTGATAATTTACTAAGCCAAGAGACATCCCTCCAAAGTATCTCCACACTGTCTCCCATGTCACCACCTGCTCTTCATCCTAGCTTAAACATTCTACCTTAGATTCACACCAAAGATAACTATTTCAGTGCTCGTACCCAGAAAGCATGTCTATCAGTTATGTGACTCCTTTAGTCTGTTGGGCTATAGCATTTATTTCGCCAGGACTACCAGAGGGAATATAAGGCAGGAACAGAGTACATCTGCTGAGTGGGTATACACTGATGCCAGAGGGGCTCAGTAGGTTGAAGTAGATATGTCTGTAGTAGATCTGGTATAACGTTGATTCCTTCCTTTACTGGTACAATAATACCATCATCATAAAATGAATTTATGAAGTTCCTACTCATTGGCTGTCAGGGAAATGCAAATTAAAACAACAATGAGATATCACCTTATAGAAAGACTGGCTGTTATCCAAAAGTCTGGAAGCAACAAATGCTGGCGAGGATGTGGAGAAAAGGGAGCATTTTTGCACTACTGATGGGATGCAGATTGGTGCAACCTCTGTGGAAAACAGTTTGGAGATTCCTGAAAAATTTGAAGATGGAAATCCCATATGATCCCGTCATTCCACTTCTGGGCATCTACCCATTTGCAGAGATGTATGCATCCCCATGTGTATTGCAGCCTTATCCACACTGGCTAAGAACTGGAAACTACCTAAGTGCCCAACATTAGATAAATGGATAAATAAGATGTGGTACATATATACAATGGAACACTGAACAGTCCTTAGAAGAGATGAAATCCTGTCATTTGAATTAATATAGATAGAGCTAGAGGGATTATGCTAAATGAAATAAGTCAAAAGAAGAAAGATAAATACCAGATGACCTCACTCATAGTTGGAATGTGAATAGACAAAGCAAAGGAATAGATGAAACATAACCAACCCTGAAACATTTGCAACAGAACTGAGGTTACCAAAAGGGAATGGGGTAAGTGGGGACAAATGATGGTGGAGCCCATTGGACAATGGGGAAGAACACTTGGTGATTTGGTGGAGGGCATGGTGTGTTGAAATATATCTAAGAAATGGGGAACCTATGCATAAGAAATTATTTTAATGTATAGAATTACTACATTAAAATAATAAAAAATGAATATAGTTTATAGTTTATATATATTTATAGTTTTAGGATCTTAAGTTGTTTAAAATATTACAGGGTTAAGTAGTTGCTTTGAATGATCTGTTTTTTATCTTACAACTCCTATTAGTGAATATTTTAGATTCTCTGTGTCCCATAAACCAAATCTGAATGTTTAAATCTTGGAATACTGCCTGGTTTAGGGTCCTAAGAGGAAATTTAGACACATGATATTTATTAATTCACTCAAAAATATATCAAATTAGTGGCCACCTGACAGACATTGGGAATATATGGAATTTTTTAAATGACTCCTTTATGTAACTTATAGTTTAGTGTAGGAGGTATTGATCAAAGTTGAAACAAATGTGAGAGTAACCATGATAAGCACTATGAAGAAGTGTTGGTGGTAGGGGTTCAGAAAAGATTTCACTGAGAAAATGACATTTGAGCTGAGATCTGAAAAGTAAGGTTTAACCAGAGAACCCCCACACACTCTTGACTAATTCCCCAGGAATATCACCAGTTCTTTAAAATTCTTATGATTGAAATTTTTTATTATCACCATTTTGAACAGGCATTGTGGTAGTTTTCTAGGATAATTCTAAGTTGAGAGATAACATCATTTTGAGAGTATCTTTATTGGAGAATGAAAAGAACAGCAGAAGGGGAAAAAATAAAGAAAATAGGTGAATAGTTACTCTTCATTATTTGGCTTTTGGATCCATTCCTTTTAACATTTGGTTGGGCAATTTCATTAACCTTTTATGGAAGGAGTGGGGCTCAGCATGTCCTTGTTTCTCATTACCATGGATGACCCATTTTCTGCTCCCACTGAATAATTCCTTCTTTTTTTTGAAGTCTGCATTTATATTCCTTTTTCTCATTGCCATCATCACGAACTGTATTCTGCCACATATCCAGCACAAACCAGATTCTAGATGAATTATAAATAGGTTGCTCAAAATGTACCTCTCTGTCTCATCATTCTGGATGAGTCAACATTGATGTTAGTGGCCCTTCTGACATCTGACATTCACAGTTCCTTAGTCACGTATCTCTCCTAATTACCTGCTGCCTTCTATTAATATTTGAATCACTCCTAGTGTGGGATTAGGTTGTAATATTCCTCCAGAACTTTCTACCTTTCCCTGTGTGATAATATTCTGGACTCTTCTTGCAAAAGCTTTGACTTGGTTAGCTTGACCAAAATGCATTCTTTGTTTGCTCTTCTAGGCTTCTAATGTGGGTTGAGAAATTAATGAACTATACTGATCGTTTTCTTCGGATTCCTCTTCTGCATCAGATGAATTCCATTGCTACTCAGTGACTCTTCTAATCATCCCCTTTGTTTTTCTAAACAAAATCTCCTGAAATCTTTAATCTTAATCCTGTCCTGCCTTTTCATTCAGCATGTTGACTTTATCTCCTAATTTATAATTATTTTAAGAATATACAATGTTTGGATTTTTTTTATTCAATGTACTGTAGAATTTACTCTTAAGAAATATACCCCCTAAATAAAACACTTTTATTTAGATTTTCTCTAGTTTGTATACTGTTAATACAGTACATATATTACTTTTTGGTTTATTTAAATTAATATCAAGCTTATCAGTCCAACTTCTACCTGTGAAATAAAGGTATAAATAGACTATGTTTATTTTAGGTGCATGAGTAATGATGATTTATAAATTTTCTTTGGGTCTGAGAACATAGGGACCAGAAGTAAGAAACTCCTGTGGTGCTTTTGGGACTCTTAATAGAACCCGTACTTGCTTTTACCCTGACCTTTCATTGTTAAAAAAGCAAATTTGAGGAGAGCAGAAGAAGCAGAATGGGGTCACATATTCATTCCTGTGATCTTGGAACAAACATTCCTGAGCTCTTTGATTATAAAAGGGAAGCATTGATGGGACTGTTTGGACCCTCTAGAAAACTTTTCCTGGTAAGATAGCCAAGATAAAAGTTTATAAGAGGAAATTCATTGTTACAATGGCAGGTTGATTCATTGGTGGAATATTTTCAGATTTGTACTGGAAGTGTCTTGGGGTTGTTTGTTTATTTTTAATTTTTCTTTAATTGATTGGGAACTTTGAAGAGCCTCATTAAATAAGTGACTTCCTGAATGGAAAATTGCTCAAAATACGGTGTTTTCAGTAAGTAGAATGCCCTATTCTTTCTACTGAGATTTGAAGAATTCCAGTTATATCATCCTACCAGCTACTAAACTTTTAGTATGTTTACTTTTTAAAAAGTAATTGCACTCTTCAACTATGAGTCATGCCCTTTTAAATCGACAACACAATAAAATTGAGAGGAGAAAATTGTGACCATACTATAAACGCTGTTTTGTAACCTTATTTTTTAAATGTAAAAGCACATTGTAAAAACTTTTTAATAGATTTAAATATTATGTAATAGCATTATTGTCCATGATGATCCCTTTTTTATGAATTCGTTAAAAAATGTGTCATCAACAACAGGAAAAACAAGTCATGTGATCATATCAAAAGATGCAGAAAAAGCACTTGAAAAAATTAAACAAAGACTCTTATTAAAATGGGGAAAAGGCACAAACCTCAACATAATAAAAATAATATATGACAAACCCATAGCTAATATCATACTCAAAGGAGAAAAACTAATTCCCCTTGAAACCTGGAATGAGACAAGGATGTCCAATTTCCCTACTACTACTAAACATAGTTATGGAAGACCCACCCAGAGCAATAAGACAAGCAAAGAATATTAAAGAATTCCAATTTGGAAATGAAGAAATACAGTAATCAATATTTGAAGATGAGTTGACATTATACCCAGAAAGCCCTAAAGACTCAACAAAAACAAAAACAAAAAAAAACCCACACTCCAAACTGTGAGAAACAGTAAATGATTATAGCAAAGTGACAGGATATAAAATCAGTACGCAAAAACCAGTAGCATTTTTATAAGTAAGCGGTGAACTAGAATAAAGAGAAATCAATAAAGAAATCCTATTCATAATAATACCAGATGCCATTCATAATAGTACCAGAAAAGATAACAAAGGAGGTGAAAGACATTGCAAGCTACAAGACATTAATAAAATAGAAGACACAAAGGGATGAACTAATATCCCAAGCCCAAGGATCAGAAGAGTTAACATAAAGTGACCTTCTTATTCAAAACAACATAAATTTAATGCAATTTCTATGAAAATTCCGGTCACTTTAAAGGAAATTTAATAATTTCCTTAAAAAATTTGTATAGAACCAAATTTGTATGGAACCAAAAAAGACTTTGAACAGTCAAAGCTATCCTTAGAAAAAGAAGAAAAATGGGAGAATCACACCCTCTAACTTCAGACTATACTACAAAACAACTCATCAAAACAATATGGTAATGGAACAGAAACAGACACACAGATCGGTGGAATAAAATCTAGAGCTTAGAAATAAAACTACATATATGTGGGTAGTTAATTTGACACAGGAGCCAAGAACATTCCCTGGAGGAAAAAAGTCTACTCAACAAATAGTCCTGGAAAAATTAGACCATCGTCTGCAAAAAGTTACTCATTAGCATCATACACAAACATTAACTCAGAATGGATTAAAAAAAACAAAAAACAAAAGATGACTTCATCTAAAACCTGAAACCATAAAATCCCTAAAGGACAATATAGAAAAAAAAGCTCCAAAATTTAACTTCAGCCAAGTCTTTGGGAAATTTACACCTACAGCAAGGGGAGCTAAACTAAACTTAACAGCTGGGGCTTACACCAAACTAAAAAGTTTCTTTAGAGCAAAGGAAACCACCACTAAAACAAAAAGGCAGCTCACTTGGGAGAATATGCTTGCACAACATACATCAGGCAAGAGATTAACTAATCTCCAAAGCGTGTAGACTCATGCACCTCACCAATAAAAATCAACAGTCCATTCAGAAAATGGGGAGAAGAGCTGAAGACACCTTTCTAAAGAAGACACACAGATGACCACCTTTCTAAGGAAGACATACAGATGGCCTACAGATGCATGAAAAAGTACTCTGTATATCGTTCACCATCAGAGAAATGAAAAGAAAAATCCCCCCAATAAAAACAAACAGAACAAACAGTTGAAATATCACCTTGCACCAATGAGAATGGCCTGTATCAAAAAGCCTGGAAATAACAAGCATTGGAGAAGGTGTGGAGAAAAAGGAACCCTCCTACACTTTTGGTGAAAATGTAAATCAGTGTAACTTCATCAGAAAACAGTGTGGCAATTCCTCATAAAAATAAAAATGAGTTGACAATTAGATCTAGTAATCCTGTGTCTAGGCATATGCCCAAAGAATACAAAAACACTAACCAGAAAAATATATTCACTTCATTGTTCATAGCAATACAATTCACAATAGCCAAGACATGGAAACAACCTAAATGCCTGTTAACAGATGACTGGATGAAGAAGCTATGGTATATATATTCAGTGGCATTCTATATAGTAGTTAAAGATGAAATTCTGCCTTATGCGATAACCTGGGCAGAACTGGTGGTATCATGCTAAGTGAAATAATCTAGAAAGAGAAAGTCCAGGATGGTTTCACTCATGTGGAAAAAAAAGAAACAAAACAAATGAACAGACAGATTTCAACAAAATTCACAGAATGCAAGCCTGTGGTTACTAGGGGGATGGTAGGTTGAAGGAAACAAGGGAAAGAAGGAGTTAATTCAGTGGTAGTAAAGGCACTAGAACTCTGCTGGTGAGTGTGATGTGAAACACACACAGACTGAAGTGTGAATTCAGTATCCTAAAAAAGTATATAGCAATGAAACAAAAGAAAAAACAATTAAAATATTTATTGAATATCTGTTATGTGCCAGTGGTTGAAGCTAAAGAAGTGAACAATATAGATAAAACGTTTCACCTTTATGAAAAGTCCATGGCATTCTTACATATTTATGTATCATTGTGTTTTTTAGACAGTCGTTTCTTTCTTCATCTATTAAATTCTTCCTGTTTTTATTATAAATAATTTTAAATTAAATATCCCTTTGTTATAACATTTATATGTCCTGATTGTTCATGAAGTTAAGTTCTTAGAAATGATGATTTAGGTCTCAATAGATAATGATTCAAGGACTGCTATTGCCAATTTTTCCCTGTAAGATCTGGATCTTCCCAGGCTCTTACCATTGGTTGTTATTATTTAACGTTTTGAAATATCCTTTTAAATTAAAGCAAGCACCCTTTCTCTCTTGACTTCCTATCAGATGGAGAACTGTTTCGCTGTATCCTGCATTTTTGTTTTACCTTCTTAGATTTTGCGTTACAAGAGAGTGGTGAACCAGCCATAACATTAGTTAAAAGAGCAAACTGCTGGAAAAGTTTAGTGCCAGTGACTCTAAACTAGTATTATTTGTTTATCAACCGAAACTGGTGCAAACCTGGCATATAGTAGACATACTCAAATGTTAAATTTTATTTTTCACACATACTTTGTATTAAATACTGATTTTATTTTAAGTGAAAGAAACTCTCAGTGTTCATCTAATCATGTTCTTTTGTTTTAGTTACTTTGGAATAATTTGATATTGTAGTTCGTTACCATGGTAACAATCTTAAATCTCATGAACACCAAATATTTTAAATGACATTCATAGTTGACAGAGGGACTGAAAAAGTTTTCATTTTTATAGTGAAATCTTAGTGGTTAGCAGTGATAAAATATAATGTTAGATATTCAGATAAAAATATGGAATTTTGACTACTTTTTTGAGCCATGGGAGAATTATTTGATGTCGCTGGAATTTAGAAATAGATAATATTGAGTTATCTAAAATCTATGAAACATTCAGTAAGATGATATAGGGTTTATATGATTTAGAATCAAGGGATCTGAATTTTAGATGCCTTCTGCATTAATAATTTAATATTGAGTTAACATTTTTGAGTTCTATTTACAGCACAGGTTTGCAGCACAGGTTTGCAGAGGACTACTGAGTAAAGTCAGACAGGTGAACATGTATTTTAAATTATGATGCAAATGACAAGCATAACATGCTACTCTCCTTATTATGAAAATTGATTTACTAATTTTCTGTGACCTAAAATATTGGATCCTTGGTTTGCAATATATATCCCTCTGTCTTGGAATGAGGTTTCCTTGTTGGGGGCGCGGTATGAAAATGTTCTAGAATTGATTGCGGTGATCACTGTATAACTGAATATAAGAACAAAATTGAATTATACACTTTTTAAATGGATAAACTGGATGGTATTGATACTAAGTATCAATAAAGCTGGTTTTTGTTTTTTTTTTTACCTGGAATGCAACTATATGGTCATATTAGTGGGGTCCTCTGATTAATCTTCCTCAGACTGTCACTCAACAAATCAGACCTCTGACTTGATAAAAACAGAAAGATGTTGTTTCCTTTAGCTTCTAAAGAAAGCAATTCAATGTTCTAAAGCGACTAGGTTCAAACCCTAGCTGTTCTCTGTAGTAAGGGTGCTAAGAGTAACTCTTCCATAGGATTGTGATGCATATTAAATGAATTAATCTAGCATGGGACTTACTTTCTAAGTTCCTGCTATTGAATGGGTACCATTGAAGAGTGACTCTACTATGTTCCTAATCTAAACTCTAGTTCTATCCATCATTTCTCTAAACTCACAAGTGTCACTTAAGGTCTCTGACAAAGAATCCTCCTTCAGGACTCTTATTAGCAATAGAAAACCGAGAAACATTGAAATGAAAGCTTTTCCTTTTATGATTGCTCAAATCAGATTTTTATTCAAGAATTTCTTTCCCTGATATAATTAACTTTCTATACAAGGCAGAAGAAGCTATAATTCTTTAGATATTGTTTACCTTGTGTGTATGTAATGGAGAATGTTAGTACAGGTTAAATATTTATTGTCTTTCTTCTGAATATGTTTTGTACATACACTTTGTTATGTGTCTGTGAATGTGTGTATGTATATATGTGTATTCTATGTGAATATAGGAGTATATATACTTTGGAATATATATATATGCATATATATATTTATATGTATTGGAATATATATTCCAGTGTAGCCTTTGTGTGTACTCCACAGAGGTGCTTGACACTTAGTGATGTTCAATAAATCCTTGAAAAACTAAATTAGTGAATGAGTTTAGATAGTAAGAATTTATCTGCAGTTTCAGTGAATTCAAGCTCTGGTCCTTAGCAGCAGACTAGCTGTGATGGTATGCCTATTGTGTTTACATATTATATTTTGTTTTCAAAACATGTTTGCATTTTCATTTTTACAACAGTATAATATATGCAGGGTGTATATTTTGTGACCTCAGTAGTAACAAGTCATAATTGAATATATTTTTGTAATACATCATGCTTAAAATATTTTCATAAATTGTGTAGTAATTCATTTTATTCTCAGAACAATTTTATGTTTAGATTAGACAAATAATACAATCTTTCTTTTCAAAGGAGAAAAAGAAAACTACATAGCTCTAAGGAGTGCAGATAAATTATAGAGTTGAGTTAAGATTAGAAACATAATGCTTCACTTTGACTTGGGCTGCATGCTCATACTGATACCAACCTCTTGGCCTGAAGGAGGCAATGCTTTAAATGACCAGACACCCTATACCCTGAAAGGTTTTTGTAAACTTTTTTTTGCATGTGTCTGATAATGAGTAATGCAGAGCCCTTTTTCATGTGTCTATAGGCCATCTCTGTGTCTCTCCAGAAAGGTGTCTATTCAGCATTCCTGTTAGTTAGTTTTCCTTTTAAGGAAAGGTGCAGGAGGGGATGAAGTAAAGTAGGTAGGCAGGCAGGAAATGAGGAGGAAGAAGGGCATTATTTATTTTACTTAGTTCATTTTGGTTGTTCCCCTAGACTCCAGTCTTGAATCTGGGTCCTTGGGATGTATGTGGACTCCACCCACTGAACTAAAACTAGCCCATTGGGGCTCGCCTTTGGTCATTTTTTTGGGTGGGTTGTTTTCTTTTTTGATGTTGAGGTGTATGAGTCTTCATATATTTTAGAGATTACCTCATGTCTGATATATGTTATACAAATATGTTCTCCCATTCAGTGGGTTGTGTTTTCATATTAGTGGTTTCTTTTGATGTATACAAACCCTTTAGTTTGATCAGCTTTTAATCTACATAGACTAAGAGTGAAAGAGGGTAAGTTTTTCTGATAAAAATATGGTATTGACATCAGAAAAGGATTGGATGTTGGATTGGTAGCTGAGCATTGTACCATTTGTCCAGTTGTTTTGATTTATTTTTATCATAGTTACTTTATTGAGCTTTTTGTATTTCTATAAATACCTGTTTGTGAAATGGTTAGCTCCAAGTTGTGTATATAATGTGTTCTATAATATATATATATAAAATATTCTTTATCCATTAGTCTGTTGATGGACACTTAGATTATTTCCATTTCTTGACTAGTTTAATGCTGCAGTGAGCATAGGAGAATTCCAAGTCTATTTAAGAGAGCTAAAAATCCTAAAATAATATGTATAATATTGGATTGAATGACCGACAAAAATGAAAGAAATCTTTAAATAGGACCATAAAAAGCACAGCAATATATTTAAAAAAATTATAAGGCCTAGAAAAAATAATTTGGTTTTGAAAAATTTGTCACTTTTATAGATTTAGAGCTCCATCAGTCTCTCTGAAATGCAGGCTGTCTTTTCTACTTCCAATAAGAAGAAATTAGAATGGACTTGAAATAAATATAAGTAGTCAAAAGTCTTTATTCCAGTTTAGTTTCTGCTTCTTGGAAAAACCACAGAAGATATCTGGACTTCGAATTTTGTTTTGTAGAATTGGGTGGGGTGGGTGGAGTAAGCTCTCCTTAAACTGGAAATTCCTAGTCCTTTAAAATCCACAGATAGAAGGGATGTATTCCATCCTCTTCATCTTATTGATGTGGAGATTGCTACACAAGAGGCACTGGCTGATTTATCTGAGCTGGTTATCTTAAAACCAGACTAGCAAATTTCCAAAAACAACTGATGAAAGCAATGCAAAGAGAAAGAATGAAATGCTTCACTCTCAAATCTCTTCCCTCCAACTTTCAACCACTTCTGAATCTTGTCACTTCTAAAGAAGGATCAAGTATAAAGGAAAGGGAGAGCAAAGCCGAGGAGGAGAAAAGACAGCAGTAGGTGATGATTGCTGGAGAGGCTTCATCCTCTGATGTTATATGACATGGAAGCTCATTCCAAAGAATGTGAACAATCCTTACCCTCTCCTCTTGTTCAAGATTCAAATTACAGGCGTTAATGCCCTCATAGCTATGCTTTCTGATAGTGCTAGATAAACAGAAGGTGTGAAACACTTCACCCAAATAGCTCCTCTGAGATACTCTGAACTGCCCTCTCCTATAGTGTGTCCAGTGTGGCTTATATTAAAATACACCTGAAATTAAAAGCTATACATAATTTTCCAAAATATTTTCAGAGTTTTGGAGATGCTTAAATGAAGGTTTATACTTTTCTTTTCTCCTCAGGTTACTAGATCTCTGAACTAATGTTTTCTAATAACTGAAGAAGAGATCTCTCCCTTTGTTCTCAGCTCTCCATATGAACTTTCATTGTATGTTTGCCATTTTCCAGAGAATAATGCTCTCACTTTCCTGTAGAATATTTTGCTTTTTCATCCCAAAGCATTTTTCCTTTCCAAAGCATTTCCTTCAAGCTATTTCAGCTACACAGGGATTGATCAAGTAAGTCCTCTCTGCTCTGTTCTCTCTTCTTCACCAGTAGGGGGCACTTAAGGATTTTAACCTAGTTTTTTCTATTCCATAGATCCACATTGTCCAAATTTTGTATAGTTTTAGCCTTTCTCTTCTCCCATCCTAGCAAACGCTTGGATTCTCCACTCAAAAAATATCACAGAACCTCTATTGTCTGTCAGACAATTCTCTCAACCCTTTAGGCTGAAGCCTGAGAACCTCTGTGAGCTAACATTTCCTAATGAAGCCCTCATCTTCTCTGAGTCACAAGTGCTGTCATATAACTATGTAATTTGTGTTCCCAAGTGTTTGACACTTTTGCATTTCTGCATCTCCATGTCTTTTTCCTTGGCCTCAAGCACTACCCTGAGTTTTCATGAAATCAGTTTTATGAAGTCACAGTTCTATTGATACATGTCTATCATCTCTCCACTGAAATATACCACCATCTGTACTTAATATCAGTAAACAATATCTAGAAGTCAGAAACTCTGCTTAAAACTGCTAATCAGGAGTTTATTTCCCATTTGTTAAAGGAGAAAAATTGTCATATGTTTTATTTCATGCCCCAAATCCCCAATCAATTTTCTGTACTGTTGCTATAATACAGCAAAATGTCTGAGTATGAGCAAGAAACTGTATTAGGGTATAATACACTTAAACCAAATAGCAATTATTTTATATGAAATAATGTGTAGCATGCACAATCTAAATACTTTTACAGTGTGGAGCGGCAAATAATACACAATAGTAAATTCATTTCTTATAAAAATACAGACAGAAATTACACAAAAAACAGTCAACTTTCTGTTGACACACACCTAGCAATATGTAAGTTTGAAGAGAGTTGAGAAGGAAGGAAAGAAGAAGATTGAGACAACTGTTATTTGGCAGTGTGCTGACAAACTGGGTAATGATCAAGAAATTTCAGACAAGCCTTCAGTCTCAGAGAAATTAATTGATTCCCTTAGCATGTTTTTGCTGCAAATACACAAAAGAATACTTTGGCTGTCAAGGCTTTAAGGTAAAACACTTGGAAAGTGGAGTTTTGTTTAGATTCCTATGATTCATGTTGAGTTTTTTGGTATGTTGCTTATTATGGGTTGAATTGCATTTCATATGTTGTTTTTTAAAAAATATTTATTGAGATTATTTTGTTTTACAAAATAATGTAAGCCCATATGTGCAGGTTCCCGTTTCCTTAAATATATGTCAAAACACCCTACCCACCACCAAATTCATATGTTGAACTCTAGATACTCCATTCCTTAGAATGCGATCTTATTTGGAGAGATGGTGCTTGTAGGAATAATCAGGATAAAGTGAGGTCGATAGGAGAAGTCATGATCCAATACTGGTGTCCTTATGAAAAGCGGAAATTTGGACATAGAGATACTCTAAAAGACAAGTGAATGCAAAGAAGCACAGGGAGAAAACGGCCATCTCTGATCCAAGAAGAGAAGCCTGGAACATAACCTTTCTTCACAGTCCTCAGAAGGAAAAAGAATAAACAAAACCTGTCTATATCTTGATTTTGATATAGACAGAATCTATAATCTGTAATATAGATATAACATATCTATATTATAGATGTAATCACAAGACAGTAATTTTCTATTTAAGTTACCCAGTTTGGGGTACATTATTACAGCAATCCTAGCAAACTTATACATTGCTCTAAGAGATGTAAGGCCAACCTAAAATGAATAACTTGTTATCTTCTCATAACAAATATAACTTTGTGGTGTCTCTCAGGCACCTATATATATATATATATATATATAAATTCGATGCCCTTGTATTTAAATGTAACGAGATTGTTTGTCTTCATTCTTTTGTTAAAAATCTTATAGTGAGGTGTACACTGGTGGAGTAGTGGTTGAGTCTCATTGCCTTCAAAGGGACTTTAGGCCACATACCCCTAAATTCGAGTCCTGACTCTAGGGGGGAAACAACCAGTGTGAACAAATAAATAAAATATAATACTTTTTCCTCCTCTCTTCCTGCCTGCCTGCCTGCTTATCTTCATTCCTACCTGTACCTTTCCTTGAAAAAGTTATAATGAATTGTGAGAATTTAAATATAAATTTTGTTCTATATTAACATTGTCTATAATAGAAGTTGGCAATATTTTTCCACAAAGACTGAGATAATATTTCAAGTATTTTGTGGCTATATGGCATCCATCACAACTATCAACTGCCACTATAGCATGAAAGAAGACAGACAATATAGAAATATAGGAGCCTGAATGTATTCCAATAAATCTTAATTTTGGAACCTAAGTTTGAATTTTATATAATTTTCATGTGTCATGTATTCTTTTGTTTTCCCTTAAATAATTTAAAAGTATAGAAAGCATTCTTGTGAGCCAGATAAAAACATGTCAAATTGAATTTAACCTGTGGGCTATAGTTTGACAATCTGTTTTATGATAATCTTGTACAAATTATGATGCGATGGTTAATATTTTGTGTCAACATTGGTAGCCCATGGTACCTAGATGTTAGCGCAAACATTATTCTAGCAGCTTCTGGCTTTGTTTATTTTGGTATGAAATTAATATTTAAAGCAGAAAACTTTGAATAGAGCAGTGTCCTCCATAACGTGGGTGAGCTTCCTCTATCTGCTGAAGACCTAGATAGAAAAAGTCCAGATCTCTCTCAAAGAAGAGGAAATTCAGCCAGTGCACTGTCTTCAGACTTGAATTTTAACTCTTTCATGGGTATCCAGTCTGCTGGCCTACATTGCAGATTGTGGATTTGTTAGCCTACACAATTCCTTAGAATAAGGAATAATTGTGTGACCCATTCCTAAAACAATTTCTCTCTCTCTCTCTCTCTCTCTCTCTCTCTCTCTCTCTCTCTCCATACATACATATATATTTAAATAAACACAGCCTATTGATTCTGTTTTTCTGAAGAATCCTAACTAACATAGCATTTAGGTGTTAAAAACAAACAGGAAAATTCTATCTAATCTAGACAGACGATTTAAGGGACAAATTTTTGCTTTCTCTGAATTCTTATAACTTGTATCTTATTTTTATGGCACTGGTTTCCTAGACTAAGAGTGCATCATTAAATTTACATAGATTAAGCAATGAGCATAGTTTAGCAATGGTTTTGCAGTAAAACTTACAGTAAATCAATATAAAAGCAAAATTTATATGTTTTCTCTTCATTGTATTGCACTTGTTAATGCTTGCATTTAAAATTATACATTTAAAATACTGTTAAATTATGTCTATTGCTCTTTATGGATAATGTAAGAGATTTTCACGTTGTATTTTAAATGCCTTTTTTTTTTTTAACTGCCTTGGAATTAACTTTAGATTCTAAATGTAATGTGAGTTGTAAAAAGCTACAACTGGCTGATATTAAATTATTTAAAAATATACCTCAAGATTGTAAATTTTCAAACTCTTCAGTGGCAAAAATCTGTTATTCCTTTTATTCCTCATATATAGTATTCAATAGCTATTTACTAACTGAAATTCATGGTTGAGTATTATACCTAGAGGAGCTTTTGTATTACAACACACCTAGATTAAGTGAGTTTGCACTCACTTGTTTTGTCTGTATAGCTTTTTTAGATAGGCAATGAAAATAGTTTTAATGCATTATTTATTTCATGTAGGGTTAAGGAACATTTGAATTTAAGTTGTCCAATTCATTAGTTATTCATGGCCTTATATATAACATACTTTAAAATATTGCAGAATTATTTAAGTGTATCTTTTGCACTTGACAGCCAGTCCATTTCACAGATGAAAAGGAATAAACACACAAGAAACCAATCTCAAATATTTCTAGAATTGGGTGCTAATAGGACCTGCTCTCTGGTTAGTATTCACATATCAAACAAGATCCACAGGAATCTGTTTCTAGCAATTTGCCTGACTCGGTACTATGAGAAACTTTATAATTTGGAGTAGACACAAAGACGGGAAAGAACAGCCAGAAGGAAAGGAAAAGAATGAATAATGGATTTGTGAAGAATCACATGGGGATGACTCTGACTAGAGAACAATGAGACAGTGTGTTGTTGCTGTCAAATAGTTATTAATGTAACAGAATTCCTAGAAGCTGGAGTCTACTGGGTAATGCGTGATTAATAAGAAAGATATTAATTGCATATTGGCTCAGGAATTATTTCAGTTAATGATGCAAAATCATGGGGATTCCATTATCTTCCATTCAACTGATGTTTTAAATGAAGAACAAAGTATTGATATTGATGTAGGCCTGTCAAGGATTGGTGATTTATTTTTGTCTAGAATTTTTAGGGACTAGATATACCAGCTTGGTGTCTTTATTTTTCATTCTAATCTCAGAGGCAACTAGAGTAACTAGGAATACATTTAGAGTAACTAAGAAAATCTATATTGATATGCTAAGCTCAAAGTTAAGTGTAGGGAGAAATTCAGGAAGATGAGCAGATTTACACAGAGGTTGGGTAGGCCTTGGGAGAAAACTATGCTCAGGCTTGATGTAAAGACATAGTTTGCGAAGCTTGCATTGTTCCAGTGAGTGGAGAGAAAAATCTTTTATTAGGCATTCTCACCAATGAGTTGGGACTCCCATAGCCTTTGGATCCCTAGATTTGATGGCAGTGAATGTTCTAGTCTTTATAATTTGGATGGACTGTGTTGGAGTTCTACAGTGCTGTGTTGGGGGTGAGGGGAGCCTTTGGTCACTACTGAACTTGTCTCCAGCAGCGCCACCAGGTACCAGAGATGTCCATGAAGACAGTCAGTAAGACACAGTTTTGCTGTGAAGATTACCAACAGTAATAGATGCGAAAGACTCCCAATGGTGCCTGTTACAAAGCAGCACTAAGAAATGCTAGGTATGAGAATGAAGAATCAAACCTTATCGGAAATTGACTGAATTGTTCACTTTTTCTCTGTAAGTATCTCAAATCACACCTGAGCCTGAGTGGTTTCTTAGAGGATTCAAGATTATGAGGAGAGAGAGGACTCTTACTTGTTTCAACATTAAAAGGATGGCAAATGCCACTTTTTACCCTAATTTAGTGAAGTTGAACGTATTTCTTTTTACATTTTCATATAGTTTTCCTTTTCAGTTTGAAAAAAACCCTCAAATTTTCTTGTTACCTGATGTTTCTACCAAGCGATAACCATTCCCAAGCAACAGAGGCTAACAAATCTGGATCCTGTTTTGAGTCTTATTTCTTTCTTGGTATTCATATCCCATCAGACATGAAATGTTCTTCGCATTTCCTTTATAATGATGTTTGAATCCATCCCTTTTCTCCATCTTACCGTTATTTGTCCAACTAGCAATAAGCTGCACGTGTTCAAGTGTAAGAGGACAGAAATAGGTTTTATGAGTTTGTATTGAGTTAGAGCAAACAGGACTGTATCCTGCAAAGTTTGAAGTAGGTGAAGTCTGGCTTTGACACCTTGCTCTTTGCCAGCTGCTCCCCAGCAGTGAAAAAGCTGAGGTGACTAATGGCCAGTATTGCACATCAACAAGGAAATTCCTTATAAATTCAATATTAGTGAATAACTTCCTGCTCAGTGGAAGAAAGAAGGCAGGAATCCAAGAGGATTCTCTAGGCTTTCCTACAAAACCATATGCTCCATATAGCAACCTTCTTACTGCTGTAATGTAGTCATTTTATAGGATAACCCTTCAGAGGGGGTTTACAAGAAAGACAAAATGACTGCCAGTGTCTTCAGGAAGAAAGAGATTGGCCTTACTTGGCAGAGGTGAATGTGGTTTCTATCCAAAGAAAGATACTCAGTGAAGAATTTCCCCACATAACTCTCGCCCTGTTTTTGTACCCTCATGTTTCCTTGCTTGGAGCTTGGAACATTTGATTTGTCCACTGTGAACTATAAATTTTGAAACGAGTTAAGTTTATACCCCTCTCCAGCTTCAGACTAGACATATATTAATGATTCCTTTATCTGTGGATAGTGCAGTTGAGAGTTATCTCCAGCAATTTGTTCTATAAAAATGAGTATATATAAAATATGAATATAAATTAATTTTATATTCTTTCATAATTTCTTAAAAAAATTCAACCTTATAGCTGTGTGTTTTAACATATATCTTGGAGATCAACTTCTCTAAAGCATATAGACGTTTTGGGTCAAGTGTGTGTCCTTACAAACCAGTTTTGATTTTAAATGTTGGCTCCACCATTATATCCTGATTTTCTCAACTTCAGTTTTTGTTACTATTTTTTAAAGCAAATAACATACGTAAAATGCTTAGTTCAGTGCCTGTCCCACAGAGAGCACTCAAAAGAAAAGAAGCTCAATTTTTTTTAGCTTAAAAGGATTGTAGGTATCAGTTTACCTAGATTACACTGTTTTAGTTCAGAAACATGAGGTTTGAGACTAAAATCTATATCTCATTACTGTCCTAGAAGCTAATTTTTATCCATTAAGAGAACCTGATTTCAGAATCTGAAATGTCTGAGTTTAATTGTGGATAGACGTTTTTTGTTGAGGTAGCGTTGCATTATAACATTTATAAATTTCAGGTATATTTAATTAACACCCACATCTGTATATATACATTGCATTCATCACTGAAGTTTTAGGTCTATCTTGGATTGTAGAGTTGATCCCCTTTACCTGATCTTAAAGCTAACTTTAATTTTTCTCTTCCTTATTTTTTTGTAGAAATAAAAACACTTTATTGAAAACACTTCTAGAATATAAACTTGGAAACTTTAAAAACTATGTATAACCTAAGCTTATTATGATAGTGGTGTTTTCATTTTCCACACTCTGATGTAGAAAATATACTGTAGGTTAGATCTAACAGGGGAAGAAAGTTAAATTGATTCCTAGAGAAAAGTAATGAGTATAAAAATATCTCACTCAAAACAAAAACAAAGCCAATCCAGAAATAGATTACGCAAAGCCTATTAATATTACAGTTAAATACTAATCACCTCCCAAGGCAAAAATATTTCTACCATCACAGCAATTTGATGAATAAGAGCCACCCTCATTAAGGGAAATTATAGGTAAAAAAATGTCAGAATGCTTTTAGAGAATGCAGAAAATGGACTTTCGTTCACGAGAGCACAAGCATCTACTTTCTGTTCACTTGATCTTTGCTACAAGTTAAAGTATCTATTTACTTGAGAAAAGTAGTATAAACATGAACACCATAAAACCAAGTTCTTGTACTATTTTCATTTTCACCTTGGGAGAACCAATTCAAGAGCTTCAAAATCCGAGGGTAGATTGGTCCCAAAGAATTTCCTCCCTCTTTGCCTTGTTCTTTTCCCTCTTTTAGGTGTCTATATTCCTCTTTCTTAGAGACTATCTCAGCTGTTTTACTTCTCTCAATTCTTGAGCTTTTTGCTACTGACCTGACTGTTTGCCATCTCTGTATTGTTTCTTTGGCTACTCTTGTGATTATATAAATCTATTTCCTCACAATTTTATTTTCTCTCTTATGTTTGGGTCATTCCTCCTTTGACTATTCTCTGCCTTTCTCTGAGTGCCTTTTTCTTTTCTGATGTATCTGTGTATGGCTGATTTGATGGGAACTGGTATTTTCTGAGGTGAGGGTCTTTTAAATTCCAGGTTCTGCATTGTATGAACTACAATTAATTATACTCTTGCTGACTAAGATTAGGGATATTGTTTTTTCTGAGAAATAGTCCCTGGTAATTGATGATAGCTCAGGGAATCTAGTCTTAATGGTTTTCCACTCTTTGTGAAATAGCATTTGATCTTGGGTAGGTCTGGATGGTTTCAGATTAGAGTCTGATCAAACTTTCCATGTCTGGGTCAGAAAGCAACATCTTCTTTTACCTACAGGTTTGCATATGGTCCTCTCTCATCTTCCTGAAGCTAGTCTTTTTCTCTAAGCTTCTAGCTTTCTATATATTGATATAAACTTCAAGTTCATCTTGAAAAGAGTCATATGTCTTCAATGAATGTTTCATTAGGTTGACAACAAGAGATTCTCCTTATCATGCTGAGAAGTTGTTGAAAAATCTGATTGAATTCATTCATTAATTGCTTCAGATTTTAGCATTATCTTTCCCCAAAGAGTGAGACACTGTAACAGCTGGGAAGCTCATACAGTGAAATCATTTGTGATTCAAACTGTAGCTCTGATCCTCATGCACCTTTTATAAAAGGTCTCTAAAACATTGAGTCTTTGTTCATTCGATGTGGTACTCTCCTTACTCCACTTGGCTTCCTGGTGTCCCTTTCCAGGCCAGTGGGTGGTATGAGAGTTTAGGGGTTCCTCTTAACCAGCTAGAGCATTTCACATCTTGGGGTGCCCTAGCAAGCTGGGTATACAGTGTTTTTAGTGGGCTGGAAAGTTAAGGGGCTGAAGTCAGGGTCACCCCCACCACTGAGGCAGGAACTTACCTTCTCTCTGCCTTAGTTTTTTAAATCAACAAATCATGGATAAAAATACCTGCCTCTTACATATCCTATACAAAGTACTGAGACAAGTCTTGGCACAATGGGAATTTATAAAAAAAATCTTACTTTTTGCCAGTGGAGTACCAAAGATGGGGCAGTAGGTGTGAATTGCTCTAGTGCAGGGAATAGGTGGGGACAGTATCTAGAGAATTTAGAAATAGTAATAAAAGCAACAAAGTAGATCTTATTTTTATTATCACCATACACAGTAACAGGAAACAATGTCACAAAGTCAGCAATAAATATTTCTACCTGAAAAAGTCTTTTGTTTGTCTAAGTTCTAAAAAAATATTGAAAATATTGTTGAGATTAATTGTATGTGTGCCAGACTTCAAACTGACATTTTTTATTACTTTTCCTTTTAAAAAAACTATTCTATATGAAGTTAAATTCATGAGTTGGTCCTTGACATATTTATGTTATAATAATGCACTTTGAGAATGGTTTTGTAATGGAATAGTCTTTTTCTTCTTCCCCATATTCAAATCATTCCCTGCCTTTAGGCTGATAATGCTCCTATTTTATCAGATACACTAATGTTTATCTAAATCCAAGCGTAGTTTCCATCAGCATCTTATGTCTAAGCATAAATGCATGAAGACGACACTCTCCAAAATGCTTATTCTACCACATATGTTGGAAAGTAGATCTCATTCTTGACTCTGTTCTGGCAGATGGTCAGAGGAGACTTGATTAATCTGATTTTGCCAGGGGGGTAAAAGTATTCCATGCAACATGAGGTCTAAAGTATATTTTTGGAAATAATAGTAGAATGGAAAGTCTGAACTGGTGAGATTCTATTGTGAAGCAAATGACTAAAAACATCTCAGTGTGACAGAGCATTTGGAATGTAGTGACCACCGAGTATTTATATTACCAAAGAGATGGAGACTTGCCCTGAAAATAATGGCACTAAAGGAAGCCAAGCTAGTTAAAAAGGAATGACTGGGATGCACTCAGTGAATCAGGACAAACAATAAAAAATGTGTATATAAACATTAAGTCCTCTGAAGGGAGAACTGCTATTAATTTGGGTAAGCACAGAAGAAAGATGGGAAAAGCAAACATGATTTAATTCTAAAAATGGAGTAGTAGGCTCAGGGAGTGTTAGTTTCCAGTCTATTAGCGATTCCTTGACCTCTTCTCCATGCCCACCCTCACTTATAGACTGAACAAGAGATGCTCTTATTAACTTTTCTAGCAGCCAGAGATGACAGATAACCCAGTTCTGATCAGTGAGATGAGAAATCTATTGAAGAATCAACAAAAGATAATTCTTTCCAATAAAAGAAGAGAGATGTAGGAGGAAAATTCTGATTTCCTAATCTTTTATCTTTTCTCCCTGGAATGCTGTTATATAATATTATAATGCTTGGACCTTCAAAATTCATCCTGTCCTGAAAAGACATATAACTGAAACACAAAGTGTGGCTGAGTAGGAAATACCTGTATCTCTTTGGCATAAGCAAATTACAAGCAGGTCTTGCAATCGCATATGTGTATATACATGTATATATACATATATATGTATGTGTATATATATTTATGTATGTATCTATATTATAGAATTATTTTCAATAAACTACTTTTATCTTGTTTCATTTGTTAGTGAAACAAAAACATTATGTTCCCACTAATATGCTAAGATGCTAATACATTTTAATTAATAAAAATTAAAAATTAAAAATTGAACATGCATCTTTTTAAAAAGCTTTCTATAAACATGATGCAAGGAATTTAGTGATCTGGTTGTAATGTCAGATTAATTTCACTGTTATATTTGAAAAAGATAATGGGATAAATGTGTAGTTGGGTCTGATTACTAAATTATGACGCTCATTTTTTAATTCTACCTACCAGTGGTACAAACTTTTTCTGTTTTTTATCCAACCTTTTTTTTTGTTAACAAAAGTCTTTACTTGTCAGTAGTGTTAGTCAGGTCACTTGTTACAGCTGAAAGCGTTCTTACCGCTAAAAAGAGTGATACGAAATTAAAGCAGGAAATTGATTAAACAGCAATTTTTATAAAATGTTTAAAGCTATGCTATTCTTTTCCTTTATGCTCCAGGCAATAGAAAGAACAAAAGAATATATGTATTTTATTTTTAGTTCAACTGGGAGGCATGAAGAAAATTATTTGGGATCCTCTCATTCACCAAATAAAGAATCAGTTTATTCTAATGTATCTAAGTCCAAAAGAGAATGAAGAATAACTATGTCATGTTTGTCAGAGGAAAGTAGAAGCAATGGCTTGAGAAGAACATAGCATCTGACATTGGGACTCAGGTCATGTATTCCTTAAAAGCCTATAAATGGTTTCAGGTTAGGTATCAGAGAAACTCTCTGGTAGAATTAACTTCACCCAAAGACACAAGTAATTAAGACAGTGTAGGTAGAAGGAGAATAATGTTGTTACTCCCAATTATTTAAGATAAATGTGTTGCAAGATGTTAAGTAATCAGAAACATAGACTAAATCACGTGCTAGAGAATGAAGCACTATGTATTTTTAAGGTTACTGCTTGAATATGTCCCTTCCTCTACTCATTTTCCAAGTCCCTTGGAATGGCATAAAAAGACAAGAAAATACTAAAATAAAAAAAGGTATTATAAAGAAAGACCAGACATTTTCTTTTAAGAAAACAAGGTATGGATGAGGCTAAGAGAAAATTAGACAAGAAAAAAATGTTGATGCAAAAAATGGCTGCTATAGAGGTTAGAAGTAGTTCCTCATTCAGAATCAAGTGTTAGTAGATTGAAGAAGCAGTCTGAGGACAGGAAGGGGAAATATTCAAGGATCGTCTAAAATTCATAGACGTGTATCCTTATCTGGTTATAATTAGAACTGCTGATCAAGGCATTTGTCCCAAGGAAAGTCAGTAGTTCTCATCTTGGATGCAGAGTAGAGTCTCCAGGGGAAGACTTCTTAAGAAATATAAACACCACAATCCTGTTACTAGAACTAAATTCATTTTTAATTTTAATGATCAAGAGAAAGTCTTAAAAGCTCTGAGAACAGAAGTTGCAAAGAAAGCGAAAAAAGGAAGAAAATCTGAAGATACTTTTCCAGCAAAGACAGACAGATGTCCATGTGAAAAAATGCTCTTCATCACTAATCACCAGAGAAATTCAAATTAAAACCACAATGAGATGTCACCTCACACCTGTGAAAATAGCCTATATCAAAAAAGACTGGAGACTACAAGTGTTGGAGAGGATGTGGAGGAAAAGGATTTCTCTTGTACTTTGGTGGGAATATAAATTAGTACAGACTCCGTGAAAAGCACTAAGGCATTTTTTCAAAAAAAGGTGAAACTACCATTCTATCCAGCAATCTCACTTATAGTGTGTGTGTGTGTGTGTGTGTATACATATCTCCAAAGAATATAAAAACACTCATCAGAAAATATGTTTATACCCCTGTGTTCACAGCATCACAATTTACAGTAGCTAAGACATGGAATAAATGACAGCTGACAGGGACCTGGATAACAAAATAAAAGGATTTACTCAATTCTGCAATTCTATGGCTATATAAAATGATGAAATTGTGCCTTTTGCAACAACCTGAATGGAGCTAGAGGTGATTATGCTAAGTGAAATAAGTCAGAATGTAAAAGAAAAATTATGCATGGTTTCATTTGTATGGAATATAAAGAAAATCGACAAATCAGTAAGATACAAAAACTCTCAGGACTCTTAATGAAAGACTATGATCACCAGAAGCAGAGAGTAGGAAGAAAGAAAAATTAAAAGAAAATTTATACACAGTTTCACTTGTATGGACTATAAAGAAAATCAACGTCAGTAAGATACAAAAAACCCTCAGGACTCTTAATGATATACTATGATCACCAGAGGCAGTGAGTTGGAAGAGGGATGAGAACTTGGGGTTGAAAGAGTAAAAATGATAGTGATGAAAGGCATTAGAATTCTGGTGTTGGATGCAGTATGATATACTCATTGACTCGGGTGCAAAACGGCTCTCCTGAAACTTTCATAGTGCTATAAACTAATCAAATAGTAATTAACAGAGAGATTATTATATTGAAATCAGATTTCCCTTCTAAAATATAAGATACTAGAAAGGCCTCAAAGTGGAAGTAATTTTTAACATAAAATTCTTATTTAGTCAATCAAGAACTAAAATATGTGGTAAAGTAAAGGCAGGTTTGAATATGCAAAGAATCAGAAAATTAATCATTATTTAAACATGAGATTCTTGAGAATGTACTTCTTTAGATTTTTTCTAAAAGAATGGCTTTTCTGATTAACTTAAACCAAACATTGATTATAATAAAGAGAAATGAGCAAAGAAATAGCAAGACTTGTATATAAGCCTAAACAATTATTGATAATGTGTCTGTGAAGCCTAAAGCAGTTGCACAGAAAGGGTTAAGAATCATGGCATAAAAATTTCAAAAACAATTAGGAACTAAAGTTTTCATTATTTTGTCCAGTTATGGTAAATAGCTGTGGAATGGAGGGCCCAGATAGAATAAAAGTGATGAAAAGAAAACATGTCTCTTTGGTTTCTAGGGAAATAAGGATGCCGAGCAACATAAAATACTTATGAAAAATTATATTCAAACTTCATTATAGGTAATGATTAAGCTAGAAGATTAAAAATATAGATCTGAAACCCACTAGAGAATTTGAAACTAGACTAATGGCAACACAGATCTTAAACCTACTGGAGAGGAAAAAAGAAAGGAAAATAAATCCAGTTAATTAGCAAAAGAAAGGAAATGAAAAACCAACAATAAAAACAAGGTAGTGGTAAAAGGCACTAGAATTCTGAGGGTGTTTATGGTGTAAAAAGCATAGCAATAAGAAAGAAAAACAATTAAAAATACAACAAAAATGTAAAAAATTTAAATGTAGAGAAACATGATAGGAACTTTCAAAGTATCAGTAATATTAAATAGAAATAGGTTGAATTTCCTTTTTAAACTATAGAGATCATACTAAGTGAAAACGACTAAAAAGGTATCTATATAAAAGCTGTGTATAAGAGACAAATCTAAAACAAATTTTTAGAAAAATTATGATGGGCAAAGATCTACTTGACAATTTTAACATGAGACATGAAATTGTTAATAGCAAGTAGAAAAGAAAGTTAGCAAGAAAGTATTACATGGAAAAAGATCAATATCTAATATTGAATAAAGGTATAATTCTCCAAGAAGATTTGCAATCTATGGAGAGAAGACAAAAGCCGTTAAAACCAAAACCTTAGTCAGTGATCCTAAGGTATTTATCTCTGAAATGGTTAATTAAGTATACAAAATTAAATGAATTTGATTATTTCTGTAATTAAACTATATATACTATACATATAAACAAACCATTATAGATGTATAGATATATTTTCTTTCATACTATAATGCTTTTTGAAAACTATTTGATCCTTGAGTAAGAGTTTCGTCTTTGCAACGGTGGTCTGGTATGTCTTAGACTTGGTCTGAATAATATTTGGAAGGAAGAAGGTAGAAAGTTGAACTCATAGTCATTAGACCTTTCTCTAGCATGTTGAGAAACTCCATCTGAATTAACCTTTCCTCATAGAAAAAGAAGAATTTTATAGTACTTTGTTCAAAGGATAAAAAAAAAAGAATTTTCATAACCTGGAGTTATTATTCTCATTACAACTGGAGTTCAGTAATTAATTACATTTAAGTTAATAGTGCTTATATCAATAGAAGCTCATGAAAACAAAGCTCCTTATTTTGTAGGGTTACCTTGGCAACCTTACGAGTGGATTATTTGAGCATTTGCAGATGTGAGAAAAGGGTTGTGAAAGTTTTATCTTTGGCTAAGCAACTCACCTTTATTTAGCCTAATAATAAGTATCCTAAAATTGAAAGATGCTTCATAAAATATAAGCATATTTCATTGACACATTTGAACTATGGGCAGCCCTTCCAGGATTCGAGTTGCCAGAAAAAGGATAGTTGGTATATCCTTGATGGCATGCCTTAAAAGAGAAGGCTGTGAACTCTGAGCATTTTGCTCCCTTTCATTTTCAGGTACTTCTGTGTCATTTCATACATAGAGAAAATAAATGACCAGAACTTGCAGCATGAGCCTCACCTGGGGGTTTGATAACCTATATTTTGAAGGCCCCAATGCAAGGCTTAATAATTAAAAATACCAAGTTGCAAAAACAGTATGAATAGATTTGGATGTGCCCATTACTTAATCCCATTTTTCTTAAATAGAATTCTTCCAATCAAAGAAGAAAGGCAGAGAACTTGACAGAAAATGATATTCTGACCAGCCATTCCAGAAACCAGTCTTTCTTTTACCTATACTTTCTGTTTACTCAATTTATTGATCTTCCTTTTCACTTTCTATAAAATGGAGGTCAATGTTTCATATTTTCCTCATAATTAAATGATTATACATGGATAAGTACTACTCATATGACTATTCAGGTGAGGGTTCCATTTCACTCTAACTGGAGTGACAAAGTTGAGTACCCAAGTATAGTAAGTAATCTTATTATTGTAGAAATACATTATGCAGCCACATTCAAATTGAGGACAAATTCTCTTAAGTTGAGAATATATAATAATGATTTGTACTTTTGTGTGTGTGATACTTGATAGCTCACCAAGTACCTTTCATGTCTTCATGTGTGTCCTCTACATTTGCTGTAAAAGTTAAGACTTAATGAAAATAAAAATGCAGGATATATGATCGCTTCACAATGGCCCCCACAACTCTGTAAGATCTAGAAACTTATTACTTCTCTGGACTTCTTACTTCTCTCCTCCATTGCCACAGCTCCAGTCACTCAGGACTTCTTGTGTTACCTGAAATTCAGCAGCAAATTCTCAATTATATTCTTGCAGATATAAATAAGGTACCAAATCAGTCTGATTTTGAATTAATAAAAATAGGGATAATCCTGGTGAGCCTGGCCTAATCCTGTATTCTCTTTTAAAGCATGCTTAGATTTTTCTAAAGCTGAGAGACTCTAAACAGCAGAGAACTTCTCTTTCCTGATCACTTTCAGGAAGCACCCTACCCTGAGTTCTATAGCTTTGAGGAACATATTTCTTCCAATTTAGCGGAATTCTGAACTTAGAAGAGGACTATGAGTCTCAGATGAGACCTCAACCCTGGCCAATTCCTTAATTACAATTTGGTGGATTCCTAGTGAGGACTCATCTAAGCAGTGCCTAAATAGTAAATATAAATTTGTGATAATTTGTTATGCAGCTATAGAAAATGAATACACTTCCCTGATATAAATGTACCTCTTTTCCTGCTTTTTCCCCCACAT
Source organism: Solenodon paradoxus (assembly GCA_004363575.1). Taxonomy (NCBI): domain Eukaryota; kingdom Metazoa; phylum Chordata; class Mammalia; order Eulipotyphla; family Solenodontidae; genus Solenodon; species Solenodon paradoxus. Next base: position 193,716 of record RJWH01000209.1, on the reverse strand, counting down.
GCCTTTCATATTCAACAGAATTTACTCTGTATTTTTTTCTTCCACTATAGTTTAAGTGCAGGTATTGCCTCCTTAGAGCATGTTCTCTTCTTTCAGCAGTATTTAGATGAGAACCATGAGCATAATAAACAATTAGTATGTATTTGTTCAGTAAATGAAACCTGATATTCTTTTGATTTATTGTTCTCTCTGTCTCTCTGTCATATTTCTAAGTCTTTCTAAACAGAGCTTTTTCTCTATAATTTCTATCTTAAGAAGTACTTACCTCCCAGCAAAAGAAAAATGCTTGACATTCAGTCAATACCTCAATGATAGAGGTTCATAAGAAATCTTAACTTCTTAAAAGGCAGGAAATAAGAATGTATAACAAAATCCCTTTCCTAGACATACTCAAGATGTAGTCTAGCAAGATCTTCAGTTCATCTCTTTTCCACAGACACAATGGAATTTCATATAGATAAAAAAGAAAAGATACAGACATGCACCAAAACGCTTGCAATTAAAGTGGCAAACGTAAAGAGAGAATCATAAAACCACTAGAGAAAACTGAGTCACATATAAGGAAGCTCCCATAAGATAGTTGGCATATTTCTCAGCAGAAATGTCACGGACAAGAAGGGAATGGTGTATGTTCAAAGTGCTGAAAGAAAAGGATTTCCAACCAAGAATACTCTACCTTGCTAGGCTATTGCTTAGAACTGAAGAAATGATAAAGAGTTTTCCAGAGAAACAAAAGTTAAAAAATTTGTCACCACTAGGCAAGTCTTGCAAGAAATACTAAAAGGATTTTTGTAAAATGAATAAAACCTTGTGTAGAAGCAGCAAAACACCTAATATATAAAATGGGAGTTGGAGGAGTATAAAAGTGTAAACTGTTATAACAAGTTTGAAATTAATTTGCTTTCAACTTAGTATAGGTTATAAGCAAAACAACATTGAAATATTGTTTCACACCTGTGAGAATGGCTATTATCCAAAAGACTAGAAACAAGTATTCTCAGGGTTGCAGAGAAAAGGAAATCTATGCTAAGTTGGTGGGAGTGTAAATTGGTATAACTGTTATGGAAAATAGTATATAAATTCCTCAAAAATTGAAAATGCAAATTGCATGCAATTCTGTTACCCCACTTCTGAGTATTTACCCCCAAAATAAAAAACCCTAATTTGAAGAGCTATATGTACCTTTATGTTTATTGCAGGATTATTTACAGTAACCAACACCTGGAAGCAACCTAAGTGACCACTGAAAAACTAATGGATAAAAAGATGTTTTATACACACATGCACAGACACACACATGCACACACACACACACACACACTCACACACACACACACACACCCCTAATGGAATACTACACAGTTATTTAGAAAAAAGATAAAATTCTGCAATTTGGAATAAGATGGGTGAACCTAGCGGGACTTCTGCTTAGTGAAATAAGTCAGAAGGATAAAGCCAAATATTATATGTTCTTACTTGTGTGGGCTATGTTGAGAAACCAAACAAACAAATGAACCAAATCAAACAAAAATAGACTTTTAATCTATAGGACTAAATCATGGTAACTAGAAAGGAAGGGGTAAAGAGGGCAAATTGAATAAAAGGAATAAATTATATGGTAAAGGATAGAATAGGATTGCTGATGGTATATTTAATGTATTATATATATAGATTTGTGTACTGATATTGATATATACCTTAACCTATATGTTACAACGCAGCATTCCTTTAATACATGTGTTAATTAAAAAGAAAAAAGAACTATCCTAAGAAATAGAGCTGAAATAGCAACTTCGAGAACATTATAGCCTTAATATTGACCAAAAAAATGAAAGTCTTCACTTCACTTTTTTAAAAAGTGAAAATTAATTAATAAGAAGCACTCTAACACAAGAAATTAAAAATTATGATATTAATAATCCCTTTGAAAGCAGAAGATAAAGATAAGGGAAAGAATTAATGATATTAAAATATGATATAGTGATAATAAAGAAAAACAATCTATGTTTCAAAGAACTTAATGAAATAGACAAACTCCTGACGAGATGAATTGAAAAAAAACCTCAAATAAATTTAAATTTTTTGGAATGAGGACATAAGTACACATTCTCAAAACATTTTGCATATGTACACCATGAAATATATAGATGGATATTCATAACAACATATTCATAATAGTAAATAACTATACAAGTAATTGTGCTCATTGACTTCAGAGTGCATAAATTAATTGTGGCGTGTCGTGTAATACAAAACTGCTTGGTAGTGAAAATAAATGAATTACACCCATAAACATCAATGTGAGTTTTTTTCAAGTATTTAAAATTAAATTATTAAAAAGAAAAAAAGAAATCCCTTCCCTAGAGACTTTGTTTACCTCTAATCATAAGTAAATACTGATTATCCCAGTCTCACTAAGTTCACTTCAGTAAAGAATATTCCATTTGGTTCCTCAGTCTGAGATAGGATTGCTACTTAGACTCCAGACTAATGATGTAGTTAGATTTGAAACACTTGATCACATGGGATCCTGTCTTTGAATTTGCAGGAGGAAATGAAGCAAATGAGTGGGCAAGCTTCTCCTGCCCCTTTCAGAACTTTCTGGCAAAATAATTGCCAAGTATCTTATAATTGTTTTGCCTCTGCCAATGTAGAAAAGAGTGCTGACCAATTAGACACCACTGGCAAGCCTTTGAGGAATCAAGTTGCCAGAAATAAGCAGTATTTGTTTCTTTTTGAAGGTATACCTTGGAAGAAGAGTGCTGTAAATGTGCTTTCACATGTAGCTTTCTTATGTTCTCAATGCCTACATGCAATCATTTTCCTTTCTCAGTGGCAGAATCATACTGGTGCATTGTGGACATGACCATCTTCTGGGCAGTGGTAGTCCAAATGTCCTAGACAAGTGGAGTTGTTGTTTTAATTAGCCATATCCAAAGACAAAAGATTTAGTTGGTACTTGAATAAAATAACTTTTGAAGGATATGTTTTGAGAAAGTTCAAAGAAGTGTAAGAATGTACCATTGAAAATAAACTGTAACTTTTATAGATGACATAATTGTGAATGCACTGTAAAGTTTACTTCTCTATCTTACTCTTTTAGGAAACAATTGCACTTTGAGTATCTGTTAGCTCCCACAGAGTATGTATTAGAAAAGTACTGTCTGTAATTCATGATACACAAAAGCATTTCATGAATGTGAAAATCCACCTCCATCCACGCTTACTTATCTCTTTTTACATTCATTGTCATCTCACAGCTTGGATGATGGCTAGTGGTGTACATGATAGCAGGGCCTTTGATACAAAAACTTTAAATGTGAATCTAGCCCTTTTCTATCCAAGTAAACGAAGACCTACAGAATTGGGCTTGTTAACTTTGAAAGATTTTCATTCTGCATGTGCCCAATGTTAAATTTAGTTTTGAAAAAGTAGTTTCTTCAGTTAATATTTTACTTATTTTTCTGTTTTTAATAGCATGATTCCAAATAATTCCACCTATAAAAGAGTGACATATTCCTTTGTGAGAAGAATGATAACACTGCACACTGTGAATAGATGAGTTATGCCTAAGCAATTTCTTTTATTTAGCAAGATAATGACATTTAAAAAGCCATAATTAAAAATTCCTATATAGAGACTAGTCTTAGATTCCCTAAAAATTTATACAAGAAACAAATTACTTCTTTTGTGTATCTAAAATTATTTGTTGATAAATCATACATTTTTAAAAGGTTTTCACTTTACTACTTAGTGTTTTGTTTTCCCCCTGCATATTAAGTCCTCTGAATAATGAAGCAATATTAATACATTTTATTTTTTATTAGGGCCCATCATGTGATGTTTAGATTCATAAAATGTAGAAAGAAAAAAATTAAAAAAATAAAATACTTTCTAAACTGCATAGCTTTTGTTATAATGTAATGTATATGTGTTCATTTTTATTACAAAGATAGTTTCCTTATAACTTCCAATGTTTATGAAACCACTAAATGACTATCAGATACTATGAAGCATTGAATTCTATGTTTCTCTAGTGTAGATACAGTGTGAATGTTTATGATTTGCTTTAAAAAACAAAATGATCAGAATATTGAGCAATTCATTTTTCTATCAAATTTGGAAATTATTAGATAATTTATAATAATTTTTATAAAGGCTAAATTTCATGATTTACTATGTTTTACCACATGGGTTATAGCTTAGTGAGTTGTAAAACAAATTTAATGAGTTGATAGTATTTTAAAAATCGGGTAGACTGGACTAATATTGAAACTATCAGTGCATTTATATAGTAAGATAATTAGGCTAATTATTGATTTGTGAAACTTTTGTTTTTATTGCATGTATATGGGCATATGTGTAAGGTATAATTTTTAAATTTGGAAACTATAACATTAGTCTGAAAATTCTAAATACTGATGATATAATTGATGCCATCAATAGACAAATTCTTACACAGTGAATTATGAGCATCAGAGATCTCGGGTCATGAATGCTGGTTTTTTGGCTAGACTGCCAGAATTCACATTTAAGCCTCATCTTTTGCTGGTAAAGATATATTAGTTTCCTAACTTATAAATGGGGTAATAATAGCACCTCTATTATAGGATTGCTGTTATTTTTATATGAGCAAATACACATAAAAGGCTTAGCTTAGTATGTATACCTGGCACGAAGAATAAAGAAACCTATTATTACCACAAAACACAACATTTGCAGATAATATATCTCCCAATGAGAAGAACAGGAGAGATGTTTTAGGAAGCAAATAACTTAGAAAGCAAAGACTTATGATATACGTGTGTTTGTGTTTGTGTGTGTGTGTGTGTGTGTGTGTGTGTGTGTGTGTATGTGTGTGTGTTTAGGTACCCAAGGTGGTAATGATAGAAATTTTGTAGTTATTTTCAGATAAATATTCAGAAATATAATCTAAGAGATGTTGCTTTACAAACATTTTATTTTATAGGGGACCACTGACTGTACTGTTATCCAGTGTTAGTTGAATAATTTCATATACAAAATGTGAAAGTCATTGCTTATGCTTTTAACAATTTTAATACATGGAAAAAATTAAGTGCTGGTTTCCCTTGAGATAATATAAGAAACATATATGGAAAATATCACATTTGATTTGGTGTGTGAGAATATCACTAGCTAATTAGAAGTGTTCGCCTAAGAATGTGAAATTTGTTTCTAAAGTGGTGGGAGGTCTGACGGGAGCTGAGGGAAGAGTGGAAATAGGTACCATATAAAATATAATTATGTTTGCTGCTGCTGAACTCTTTCCCTGGCTTAAGGTTCTTCTGGACCTGGGCCTGACTATAAGGTTAATGTATATTCGCATCAGGTGGAAATGATAGTAAAATACTTAGCAAGCATATATATTTGGATATGCTATGATGATTGAACTTGCTCAAGGTGACAGAGTGAATCAGAGTTATATTATTTTTTATTTTATAAGGTCATACAGGGAGTTGTTCCCAGAGGCCCCACTTTAGCCCTCTTGTGTCTGGGTTTCTCCATACAACTGAGGCCTCCATAAAGCCCAGCACTTACCTGGGACACCCCTACCTGGAACCATTACTGAACTCCCCTTGCTTCCATAACATCAGTATGATCACCATCAAGTGATACACAATGGCAAACAAAGAGCCTCATGTTGTCTAATAAAGTTCTCCTTCAGATTTTGTGAAATGGCAGGAAATCTTCAAATCGGAAATATTTGTAGCTAATAAACACTCAGTTTTAACATGGATCTAGAATGATGTTTGAACTTGTCATATTTTCAGTCCTGGTTGAAGAGAGTATGAGATATAATACATAAACTCACATGCTAGACAAAAACAAGAAATGGGACACGAGTTGAGATTTCATTTATTATAAGAGATTCTTTAGATTTAGCATGCTGCATGATAATGTTCTTAACTGTCAAAGTTGGTCAAATCTGTTATACTTTAACTCACAAGATCTTTTGGCAAACTCTAGAAAATTCAGCATTGTGAAATCATAGAATCCTAAGTTATAAAATACAAATGGCTAAATTTTCATTAACGCTGAGATTTTGTTGATATACTTGACAGTGAATAATCTATTATTCCTGTAGAATAATATTGTGTTTTATAGCATGCACACAGTGACCTTCATTTTCAAACTTCTTTATGTTCTTATTCAACAATACAATTAAATCTAGACAAGTTGGAGGTACAGTTTTGCTGATCTTGGGTAACATCTGGATGATGACTTCTGAATGTCTTGTATACAAAGAAATGAGAGCAAAGTCACAGGAGTAGTAATTTGAGGAACAGACATTCAGATATAGCTCTTCTGTGTTATTCTGCTTGTCATAATAGAGTTTTCTGAATAGAAACCAAGGACAGTACTAAACACTTGACGAGGAAAGGGGAAAAAGAAGAAGGGAGTAGATTTTTAAAAGAAGGAATGACATATACAGGCAGGAGAAGATGATGCTATGTCGAAGGGACAAAGAAACAGATTTTCAGTGTTTTATAAATGTGTGCACGATTAACCTATGTGCTAAGCATTGGGGTTCAGAGCTTCATGGTGGATTTGGGACTCCCAGCCTCAGAGAAAAAAGTGCCCAAGGTGGTGGAACCATGGGAAGAACTGAGTCTCCCAGGAGTCACTCTTATGGCAGCAGAGAGCCTGCCCAGCAGGACTGTGACATGAAACCAGGCAGAAGATCTTGGTGCAGAGCGAAAGGAGGACCAGTGCCTCAGTGGTCTCAGTGGGAGCTCCCAAAAGAAAATTACACAGGGCACCACCTTAACCAGTAGGCACTAGGGAAATCCCCAGTCCTCTCCCACCCTATTGCACCAGAGCCACAGGACCCACCCACCAGCAGTACCCCTCCCAGACTTAAAGGAAGAAGAGTTCCCAGAGGAAGAACCTTCAACACAATGCCACCCTGTGGATGGAAGCAGACTATTATCATTTAGAGCTGGGACACTGGGGGAGGGTTCTGCATTCCCTACACAAACTCCAACCCCATGCACTGACCTCTTGGATCCTAAAGGAGAGTCTACCTAAGAACGTCAACTTACTTATTTTAAGGCAGTAATTTAATTCCTAATACTTTTAGTAATAGCAGGACTCTGGCAGCTAAGTTTTTGAAATCTTAGATTCAGATGAAAAAAGTCATTTTCAGTCAATGACTGTTAAATTAGCTAGAAATGAAGACCAACTTTTTTACTTGATAGAAATTTACATATAAAATTAGTAATTTAATTTTTCTATTGGTAAAACTTGATAATAATTTGTATATATATATATATGCATTTTAGTGGAAAAAGTTAAGGTATGTGTAAATGCAAATCTAGTCATTTTATTTTACTAAGTATCAAAACAGAGTAATTGCCTATAGACAAGCATTCAGCTAACTGGTAATAAGCACTGTCTCAAATGATTAGCATAAATGATGGTAATGGAAATGATATGACTTGCCATTGTCCAAAAAAGATTTTTATCACTTTATTGACAATTCAATTATTTTTCCAAATGTTGGAGTTCACGAATTGTTTCAGCTGAACAGTTTTTTTCATAGAGAACGATTTTATCACATATTTTTAGAAATTATCCTAATTAATTGGTTCCAATAAATATATATACTTTTCTGTGAAATAATTTTGTCTAATTTTTGTAGCAGGTTGACTGGAATTTGAAGTTGATTTGTAAGAACATCTAACACAGATCAGAGAATCTAGCCTCATTAGACAGCAGTATACCTTGAGAAATTTAACTTGGGTTTAACAGTTATTCTATGTATAAATGTCATATGAACTCATAAGACTACTTGTAATAAGCAATATCCAGAAGAGATTTAAGAATAAACTATAAAAAGATGTTCCGTGACTTCAAGCTAAAAAAAATACTTGACTTGTCAGTCAATATAATTAAATGGTCTTGAATGAGAAATTACTGTGACTCCTGATGACTGCTAGTGAAAGATATTTTTGGTGACTTGGATAGTTCTTCATGCTTATTAGCATTTGAGAACTAATACTTGTGTCAAAGGCCTGGTAAATTTTTTCAGGGTGTTTGTTACCTTACACTGCCGATAGCATTGAATTAGGGTGCTAGTTCCCTTGATGCTTGTCTCAATACAAAAACAGTTATTTCGTAGTTAATTGTCTTTATTTATTTTATGTTTCCATGTTTGATTGCTATTGATATGTTATTTTCTCCAAGTTGATTTTTCATTGCCACCTTTAGTTTGCAATAAAGTAGCAAAACCAAAATGAAATAGGTAGGACAAGTGATGATTTTAATTTTGGACTCTAACCAAGTTTAAGGACAAAAAGTCTTACTAACCTAAGAGCAAGGACTAGGGTGAAGTGATTGAGACATTTGCTCTGGTGCAAGATTTGGTGAACCTGAGAGTACGGATCTTTCTTGTACAGCATTTGAATGTTACTCTGTAGGTGAATAGTTAGCTAGGATATCTGGAGCAAAGAGGTTATGTGTCAGCTCTTCCTTTAGTCCTGTTGTTTATCCAAACCCCACTGAAACAATAAATGGGTAACAAGAGTAGGGAGTAGCAATAATGATGTGTCATGAATGCCAAGGGACTTCTAGTAGAAGGAGCACAGAGAACCAAGCTAAAGGAACCACCAAAATTCTTATGCTTCCTAAGAAGATAGTGAGGTGTGGCAGCTTTGCAGAAAAGGAAGAAATCCTGGCCGACCCCTTGAAGACCTCCTCACGTGGAAAGGTTAGAGTTGGTGGCAGTGATGAATATGGGCAAGATGGGGACCACTCCTTTAGAGGCATTGCTTCAACACAAATTCAAACAAGAGAGACATCAAAGTAAAAATGTATTATCTATGTCACCATAGGAAAGCACCAGTGTTGAGAACTAAAACCTTTTAAATAAAGCACAAGCAGCTTTGTATTTGCAAATTGTGACAAATATAATTTTTGAAAGTGATAGTATACTTAAAAATAATCCGTCACTAGAAAAAAACAATCCACACTATAACCAAAAAAGCAAAAAATACTAAAGAGGGCTTATTAGTTTTGAGGAATATACAAATATGCTGATTGTTGCATCTTATTTATTGAAAACGCAAATAATACTGTTTCATTCTGGACATTAATAATTGGAAACCAATGACTTGTTCTTAAAATTTACAAGTAAAACAGTGTATGAGTCTTCCAAGTTACTAGAAGGAAAAGATAGCAATAAATATGTCTACCATATAGCAAACGATTCAAAGAATGTCAACCCCAGGTGACAAACCCAGGTCCTTGGGATGTATGTGGACTATACCCACTGAAGGCTGTGGATTTAACCACTAAACATCCAGGGTGCACCCAAACGTTTTTGCAATTTCATTTTTAAATAAATCATGCAAATTTTTTTCTTTCAGATATATTTTAGTGTTTTCAACTACCAGTTTATCAGATCATTTTTCAAACTTAGGTTAGAATTAGATAACATTCTGGCATGGCCTAGGTAAGTGTTGATAGCCAGTGTACTTAGAGCAGTGATTTCCTTACTGAAGTTTCACAGTTGTGAAATTACAAAATATAGTGAATTTCCAGAATAGTTAAATATACTCATTAGTTAATTCTTAATAGATTTGGGTGTTAAAAGTTTTCTTTGTTTTAGGAAATGAGTTACTATTGGGTAGCAATTTTTAATGTGTCCATAGTTGACAAAATAAACTATTGCAATTATTAACCTTATGTTAGTTTACTTATTTGTCTTTTAATATTCTACTGTTAATTGAGGTCAGAGAGACTTTCACATATTTATTTGCTTATGCACTGAATGTTGAAGTCCTATTATATGTCAAACACTGGTCTAGGTGCTAAGAATACAGCACAGCACTGAATAACATTGGTCTTAACTGTTGCTGAGTTTGGAGTCAAGCTATAAGTAAATAATTTTATAATGAGTGAACTTAAGTGTAAAGAAAAAGTCAAGCATCTTAAAGAGGCAGTGAATAGTAGTGTACTATATTTGATGCGGTATATTGGAGTCGATATCTTAATGAAGTTTGGTAACATTACAGAAAAGGGGAGTTGTCTGTTTGGCATATTAAGAAAAAGTAGTATCTTCCAGATTGGAACACAGTGAATTAAGAGAGTGTAGATGAGATCTAAGGAGTATCTAGTATTTCTTAGAGCAGTGCCTTACATATAATACAGTTCAGTAAATTTTTGTTTTCTCCCCATATTCCATACCTGTACCTGTTCACTAAGGAGTACTGGTATTGATAGAAAACCCAAATTATAGAATCTTTGACCAATCAAGGAAAGAAGCAGTTGGTGTCTATGCTAATTAGATTATGTCACAGACATTTCCCTTAACTTAAAAGAGTCAAATTTGTAGTGCCAGTGTTTTGAAATTACATTTTTAAAGCACATGATAAAATAAAAATAGATGACTAAAAGCTAGCAATATTTTGAGATTTTTCAACTTTTTTAACTGATTTTACTGAAGGACTGTTGCATTATAACATTAACTACATTTACAGTATATGATAGTAAATTTACATGTATATATAATACAGTAAATGATGAGTTCCCTTTTTCCTTCAGTATACTATTAATTTCCTTTACCCTATTTGCCCCTCCCTATCTCCCATCTCTTACTGCATCCATAATTTGCTTTAGGCTTTTGGCTGAAAGTCTGTTTTTGCTTAATTTAGTTCATTTTTTTTTAAGTCCATTTGTATTTAATTTAGCTCATTTGTTTTCTTTCTCTATATATCACATATGAGTGAAATCATAGGATATGTGTCTTTCTCCTTCTGGCTTATCTGACTAAGCATATGCCCCTCCAGGTTCATCCATGTTGCCATGAATGTCAGGGTTTCACCTTTTTGAAAGCTGTGTAGTACTCCATTACACACACATGCACACACAGACACCCCCCCCAACACACACACCCCACATATTCTTTATACACTCACCTGTCTATGGATATTTAGGTTATTTCCAACTTTTCTATCAGTTTAAGTAAGTTGCTTCTAATTAAAATGGTGAAAGATAATTAATAGTTATCTTATATCCTAGATAGTTCATCTCAGTATACTTTCTGGTGTTGAAAAAGTACGTTGCTCTCATGACTAACAAACATCTTTTGCAAGTCAAGTCATTTCTTCTCTTTTAATAATACTGAAGGAGCACATATTAAGTATAGAGCTGTCAGATGATAGACCTTTTTGATGATGTATGTGTGATAGTTTAGTAATACAATCAGTATGCGATATTACTCACATATCACTTGGGAGTAATTCAAAGAATCAAGTGACATTGATATACAAAACTTCTATCTCCATCTCTATAATTTTTCAGCTATTGCATTTATAAAATGAATAATAGGATTGGAATTTTTGTTAAACCCTATCTCACTCGAAATAAGTAATATCTATCCATCATGAATGAACTACAAAAATCATCCATGCCAATTAACTTATATTTTCAATAAAATTTTCCTTTTTAATGTCTTAATAGTTAATCATTATTTATAAATATTTAGATTACATTGATTTTTATTTACTAAGTTGAAATTATAACTGATCTAGAAGGAATATTTTAGTGTAGCTTTATAGTCTCAATAAATTTTAAGTCATCATTTTAATTTACACACAGACTTTTGTGCCAGAAATGTATGATAGGTTGATGAACAAAGGAATTACAAATGAAAAATATAGATTGAGTTGAGGTAAAATTCTATAGGAGAAGTAGAATAGAAATGCAAATTTCAAGCAGAAAAAGAAACAATGTAAAATTTCTGACTTTTAAAGAAGAGGTAAGTCAAATATTTAATGAAAATGGACAGTATTCCCTTTGAATATACTTTGAAGAAAGATGGAAGTTTTATTTGCATGTTAATATTTAAATATACCAGAATTTATATTGTTTGCAACTGTTTAAGCTGATGATAAAAAATATAGTTGTTAAGTTAAAAATATGCAAAGGGATACTGTTTGTCAAAATTATTTCTAATAGTACAGGAGTGAAAAAGATTGGAAGCCATTGTCCTATATTTCTTGGCATAGTTCTTATTATGTAAACACATCCTAATATCTCCTGCCCCCACTGCAGTAAAAGAGCTGAAATAAAACCAAATCCTAAGGTAGATCCAGCAGTTATAATAAAACCAAATAAGATTTTCAGTTCTAATTGACCATGAAGTCAAGTAAGATTATGCTCTCAAAACCGTAGATTTGTCAGTTGAAACAAAGTGTTCTGAAGTTAACACTAATATCTGTTTTCCCATGTTTTAAAAAAATACTTTAATAAATATAATCTTTCTATTTTCTAATTCTTCCCTCCTAGAATAGTATTGAAAACTTTAGTGATACTGGTTCTTGTCTGTTAGTGAATTTTTGCTGTTAACTGTTATTTACTATGTATATTACATATTACATTATATATTATATCAGTAGAAATATGTTATTTCTATATTGTCTTTTTATTGAATTGAAAGTATATTTATACTGGAAAACATAAAAATAGTTTATACTTTATCATTTATTTTTATTTCAAAGGTTATATACTAATTATGATTTTGTGTTATGTATGTATGTTTATATGTATGTGTGTGTGTGTAAAGGAATTACATATCATGATTTCAAAGTATGATACAAAGATCATGGCATCCTAAGAAGATTTCATGATTTCTTTACTATCAGAACAAATTTGACAGCTTTAAGATGAATCTTTGTAAATTATTAAACAACTTGAAGAAACCAACTAGTTTTATTTAGGGTGTCAAAATGATGAGAATTTTATTCATAGATGCAGTACATTTAATTTTTAAAACAATACACATCTTTCTAAAATTATTATACAATAAATGGAATTTCTCCAGAAGGAGTTCATCTCTAAAAATGATTCTCATTTTTTAAAAAATAATTGCGAAGACCACTCAAGACCAAATCCTGGATTTTCAAGGCCCTCATTAAATAGTGTTGTATGGAATAAAGACTCCTGTAATAATGAATTATTAAACGTTTCCACTCACTAATAAAAAGTAAGAACCCTATTACTTTATGTACCCCCAGCAGGTGCTTTTTAGTTCTGCCTGTGAATCAGTACCTTTATTTAAAACTTCATGTCTATTGACAGAAATTCCTAACAAACTGGCTTTTCGCATTAGACTGTTCCAGGAAGCGTCTTGTTTTCTTCTCCATTAGAGAATCTTTAGAGTTGACTAACAGTATTAGCTGAAGATAGCTTTATATTGAAGTTGATGATGATTTGAGATCACTTAAGAAAATCACTTGCTTATGGAATGTATGGAAACATCCCAAGTGTTCCACATTTTGCTTACTCATAAACTATGGGTTAATAGTTCTCTTACTTGAAATACAGATGCAGTTTTAAAAACCAGTATGTTAGGTAAGAAGTGATTTCACGTGAATCTTTCGTTGCTACCCTACTTCCATTAAAGCCCAAGTTATGCACATGATTATCTTTCACAAATTTTTTTCGAAGTATATTTTAAGGCCCAGTCATGAGAATTTACCTTGATTAACTTTTACATGTATGTACTGTAACCACTTCTCTGTTCTCTCACCGTCAGTTAGGTTACTTGTTCTTCAGCTTTATAGATGACTTTTGCAGTATATCATCTTTGGATCTGTTTTCAATTGTCCTTTATAATGACTGTACACAGAACAGTTCATCTTTTTAAAGGTAAATGAGGCTAATACATTGACATGAGATTAAAGAGGACTTATTTATTTTTCCATTGACAAGATTCTGGTGCTGTGTCACGACTTACCTCCTGTAGGAGTTGGTGTGCCCGTTGTGCTAGTCTGTGCTGGTTCCTCAGCGTCGGGCACAGGGTAGGATGCCGCTGCCTGCCATCTGGTGGTGGGGGGAGATCACTGACTAGTTTTGGAAAATGTGTACCTGTGCTGAAATTATGTCATTTCCCATCCCGATTCCCTTTATTTTCTGGGCTTACAGCCTCAGAAAGATATGTAAAAATGTGGCTGGGCTGTAGTACTCTTTGGCCTCTAAGAACTCTGCCTTTGTGTTAGGAAACAGCCTGGTTTTCTTCTGGTAAAGAGCTCTGGGTCACAGAGATGTCAGTCAAAAAAGATCTCCTCTTCCATATAAATGACTCTGTTTCAAGAGGTGAAACATGAGAGACTCTGAATTTTGTTTTTTCACATAGTTCCATTTATAAAAATTCTTCCATAACTCTAGAAGTAGATAATTGGCCTTTGTTTTCGTTTTGCACATGCCTCTGGGAATTGAATGGGAGCTTGGGACAATATGTTAGAAGCTGCTCCCTTGAGCATGTGTCATTTTTTTTTAACTGAAGCATTTAGTTTCTGATGCTGGACTCCCTGGCACCGTCCATGATATCAGTACTTCTTAGTAGAGCTTGCTTATTCTACTAAGTGTGCTCTCATCTCCCAAGTCTCCACTGAATTTTATTCTAGTTGCAACACTCTGAAAACATTATTTTCACATTTGTCATTTAATTTATTAAATACTAATACATGAACTTTGCTCTGTTCTTTACTCACTCGCAGCAGATAATTAAGATAAAATTATTCTGTTGTATTTGTTTCATCATGACAAATTAAAAACTAAATATATTAAATAGTAAGCCAAACTCTTACTTGGTAAAAATTTCTTCCAATTGTAAATTATCAGTGCAAATGAGAAGCATAGCTTTTATATTTGAGCACATATTTCAATATGAGTGCAAGATCAGATATGGAGTGTTTATTGTCATTTTTACATTAGGACAATGTCTACTATTGAAAGCCTTGTTGGGGCTAAAATTCCAATCATGTAAAATAGGTATTTGGTCACTCTGCTGGCTTTATCCCTTTGTCTATCATTGCTAAGCAACCAAAGAAAGTAGTTTGGTAATCTGAAGAGTATGTTTCAAGCCTGTTTAACTTTTCTTTATTATAATCATTCCTAGGAAACAACATTTGTGAACAAAATAATTCTGGTTACAACTTAGTCACATATGCCAGAAATTTTACATACATTATTTTATTCACTTTATTTATGAGGGTCAAATCGCAAATCAAAATCTTACTAGATACTTTATGTTCAAAAGTATTTAACAACACTTCTCCTTGGATCCTGTGGGGGAATTCTGGAGCTGGGATGACACTTCAGAATTGCCTCAGATCTTCTTCAATGAATATCGGATACAGACTGCTCCCAGAGGGGTGGGTACTTAACTCAGTGCACCTGCCTCACCTAACAGCCACCTGCCAGAAGCCAGCAGTCCAGCAACAGGGAAATGAGTGCCTTAATCCTGAAAAGGGACATAGTGCCACATGATAGCATCTCCCACAAGATCCAAGGAGACTACTGTTCTAACTAAATCACAGTTCCACTTTCTTAAACCAGTGCTTCTCAACTGAGGGTGATTTTGCCTCTTGCTGAAGTCTGGATACATTTTTGATTGTTATAGATAGGGGGAGGGTTTGATACTATCCTCTAGTGGATGAAAACTAGGTGTACTGCTAAACTCCCTACAGTGCACAAGACGTTGTCCCAAATCAGATAATTGGCCAGATATCAATAGTGCTGAAGTTGAGAAATTCTGTCTTAAATCCCCTGTGGTTTGTTCTTATTAGTCTTCCTGAAAAACTTATTGAACTTAATTCTCAGACACTTAGAATCTTAGAACCGTATCTAAGCCAACACGTATCTGAGAACTGTGATGCAATTCCAATGGCTTAGTTGGTACCCATGTTTAATGATATCACTGACAACCTGTCTTCTGAGCATATCTGAATGGTAATGAAGAGGTTGACTATTATAGTATATATTGTTGTTTTCTAAAAACTAATCAAAATAGAAAAAGAATAAATCAAAATGTAATGCTACACGTCAAGGCCCTGGGTATGTGGTATGTTACTCATGTGACTTTGAAACCTGAAGAAAATAAATAAAACTAAGAATTGGAGGGAGGAAAGTGTTTTAAATGTTTTTTCTCTTAAATATAGCAAAATAGCTTAAGGAGGACAGATGGAAAGAAAAGACTCTTCATTGTTATTATAACTAGCAACTAAAATAATTCCTTACTCTTAACGAATGTATTCCAAAGCCTAAGGAGGGAGCACATTGATTGTAGATCATCTCTTTTTCAGATCTTTCAGCATATACCAGCAGAAAATAGGTTGTTGTTTGGCTCTGAAGAAACTAACCACAAATTCCGTGTTTGGAATTCCAAAGTCTAAGACTGTTCCTGGATTGTATGAGAAACCTTGGGTCATACAGCAGAGTAATGTAAATGACAGGACAGAGTAAATATACAAAGAATTCCACTTTAAAAGAAGTGAAATGCCAGTGACTCGGCACGGAAGAAAGGTAGTGGTAGCAGTCAATCTGACAACAGCTAGTGAAGAGATATAAATCACCCCAACTACTCTCCTCCTCCAAAGAAATAAAAACAAAACTTCTACGGCATTCTGGTCTCCACAATAAGTCAGGAAAAAAAATCTCCTGTTCACCTGAGGTGAAGAATCTGTATATGTTAATAGAACATTGATTACTGAGGTCTTGAGTGGGGAGATGTCCCATGGCAGAGGTGAGGGTAATGTTCTGAGGTAAAATACCCAAACATAAGTAGCTTGCTATCACATCTGATTCTATATTCTTCCTAATTTTTTTTTCAGTTATTGCCTAACCAAGAAAGAAGAGCACTCATCCCCAAATAAATAATAAATGATTAACTGGGCTATGAAAATAATCTTGGAATTGGAAAGAGCCAAATAATTTTCTTTATGAAGTTTTTCTTTTTATTTGGAAAGGGATATCTTTTCAAGAACCGATGCCTATTCTTATTGGTCAGAGAAGAATCACATGTTTACTTCTACAGCCGAGGGAAGGTGAGACGTCAAAATATTTTACTTCCTCTTGAGATAGAAGGGAGTTAGAACAAGTGTATGCGTACTGTACTAATCCAACTTGGCTGGAATCAGATTCCAACCCTTCGAGTTACTAACATTGGATAAGTTACTTAACCTTTTTGTATTTCAGTTTCTGTATCTTTCATATAAGGATGATGATATTAATAGTACTGACTTCAGAGGGTTATTATCAGAAATAATTAAATGAATTATTGCATAGAATGCACATAAAACAGTGCCTAGCATGTGATGTTATATGTTGGTTGTTATTACCTGTGCTCTAGGAAACTCTTTGGCACTAAATATTATAATTCTATAAACAATTGTTTGATGATAAAAGAATATATAAGAATTACACATGATTTAGGTTTTAGTTAGGTCATCTTCTGCTTAAAAATATTCAAATGTTAACTTCTCATAACTTTATGAAACAGTGTCAATAAATACTTCCAATGGTTTAAAAGTGTTTTTACTAGAAAAGAAAATGACTTGTATAGTTGAGTGAATTCTTGAGCAAGAAGACTAGTGAACACTGAGTGATTATGAAGATTTAACTTTACTTTAAAAACATCTGGAAAGAATTCTTAAGGGAGTTGTTCTACCTTATTTTTCTTCAAGTTTATAAACTATATTTAAGTTTTCCTAAGCAAGCAGCAATGTGTCCTGAGGGGAATTGTCACAGCTCCCTTCTCCATCTGCCAAAGTTAACTTACCATGAACTGCAAATTTATGAAGACTCTCTTTGTCTCCACACTTAAAAACTTAAGTTAATTCTAAAGAAAGAGGTCAGCTAGTAAATAGAAAGGCAAGTTCACTCTGGAAGGGAAGTTACTGATGACTGAAATGAAGACTTAATATGTGGGTTAAAATTTTATATTTTGAAGTTCCTGTAGTTTACTGAGTGGAGAAGGAAGTTCAAAAACCACAAAAATACAGCAGTTAATATTTTATGAGTAATAGAAGAATATAGGTAGCCATGCTTTGAGAAGAAGAGATTATATGCTACAAGATGATAACAGAAAGTTCTAAAGGAGGTGGCATTTTTGCTTGTCATTAATGGATAAGCTGGTTTTGGAGAGGTAGCATTGGGAGTAAGGGTACTTACGACTGAAGGAAAGAAAAGGTACAGGGGAAGGAAATGTAGGACAGATACTATACTTCTACATTGGGAACATGAGCAGCAAGCCGTGAGCAATCTTTCTCTTCGGTAAATTATTTTTTAGTATGAAAGACAGAAAATAACTAAGACAGCTAAATACATAAATAGAATGAGAGCTGTGAAGCAAATAAAGTAAAATAATGAAAAGATGATGAGTGGGGACAGATTGTCAGAGGTGTCAGTTGCTGAGGATTGCCACCACACAAGCCTCTCTCAGGAGGTGACCAATGGAAAAAGACCTGAATTGAAAACTGAGCATCTAAACTACCCAGTTAAAGGAAACATCATGTGTAGAAACTTGGACAAGAGAAAAGCAGGGCACCTGTGGTGCTGGGACACAGTGAATGAGGATGATTGAGGATGAGGTTAGAGAGAGGCAGGACCCAGTTTACCAAGGGCCAAGTAAACCTGCATGGAAGTTTAGATTGAATTCTTAGTTTAATGGGAAACCACTGAAGGGGTGAAAAGGAAAATGATATAATCTGATTTATATTAGTCATCTCTGTCATCATCATCATCATCTTGCTTTTCTGTAGAAATAGGTAACAGGGCACCAGAATGATAACAAGTTGTCTGCTGGAAAAGATAGTACTACATTGGTCCAGTGCAGATATAGTTTCCCTAAGTTACAGGTACTGACAATTCACAAGAGTGGAGAACTGGTAGTCCTCCTGCTGTAGGAATGTTGACCATTCAGTTTCTATATCAAGAACAGTCATATGGGGTCTCAAAGGAGGGCTCAGAGAGAGAGAGGCCTGTAGGGGCACCTGGCGAACTTAAGTGGCAACATAGTGACTGATCAGAAGTGGTGCAATGTTTTAATGAACAATACAGTTGTGCATGTACTTAGAAGCTATCACAGCCCAGGTCTTGGGTAGAGGTTATGGAGGTGATGAGAAGTGGTCAGATTCAGAATTTATTTGAGATAAATAGGTTGCTGATGAATGTTGTAAATATGCCATGCACCTTATAAAGGTAAATGTGGTAAAACTTGGTGCTTAGTATTTTTATAAATTCTGTTTCACTCTATAGTCTCAGTAAGGAATATAATTTAAAAAATAGTGTTCCTTTGCTTATTCAAGTATCTTATAGGGCTTCAGAATTGTAGCACTAATTTTCATTGAATAATCATGTAGAGACAGATATGAGATACTAGAATAAATAACAGTTGACTTCAGGCTAAAACTAAAACACTGTTTCAGCTAAGTTTTGGTTATTGACTCAATTTCTTAAATTAATCTTTTTCTCTTAATTAAAATATAGAAAGGAACTTTGTTTATTAAAGTCTCAATCTAATTATTTTCTGGCTAAAAGATAGATTTGAACTCCCAAATGTAAAGAACTCTAAGAATGGTAGTACTAATTGCCCTATATTTCATAATTTTAAATAAACCACCTTTTCTTTAGAATTCCATTTCTCTGATTTAACGCTCACTTTCACATTGCAAACCACAGAGCATGAGTATATACCAGACCTTGGCAATGAAATTAAAGGATATAAATCAAGTTGTAAGTAAAAACTGAAAAACTTCAGAACTTCATAAAGAAGCTCTTTCTAAGCAGGGCTAAGAATTTGAAAGGCACTTTTAAGCAAACTTACCTCCTTTGAACTTTTTCCTATTTTAACACTTCATTGATTTCTTTGGCAGCATTAGATTCTAAGAGCAGAATATTGAGCCATGATAAGTAATTCCGTCTTAAGTTAGCCACAAAATTCCCCTTGTTTCAGGAATTAATAAAACTTTAGTCAGAATAAGTTTATGTTTACCAAGTAGATATCATTTGAGACATCACTTTAAGAACTTTATTAATGCCAGTTAATGTAGAGGTCAGTGTCTGCACAAATTTGAAAATTAAAGCTTCATCAATGGTTGCCAACTTTTTTTAAAAGCCTCTTCAAGTTGTGTCTTGTTTTTATGTAGTATATATAAATCTGAAAAGTTGAATGTAAATAGAACTTAATATTAATCCTGTAATTTTCTGAATAAGAAAAGAATAATATTGTTTAGCTATAAATGCTGATCAGTTCTCTTTTAAAGCAAATAAACAATATCTTGTTTAGCTATCCTGAGTGTATATAAATCTTGATTTGACTCAAAGCATAGTATTCCTCTAATAAATGGTAAAATTCTCCAAGAGATGCTTCATGAAAATTTGAATAGTCAGTTAAAAAGTGGAAGGCAATTAGACAAAGCATTTGATAAAGAAAAGAAATTGGGGTCTGTGGCTTAATTTAAACAAAAAAAAAATGTGTTTAGGGCATCTTGAGACCATAAGTCAACTGTTTTAATTGACTTGAATTTGATTTTACATTGCAACAAGGATCGCTGTGTTAATATCCTAGGTTCAGGAAAGAACATCATTGAAAGAACCATTTCAGTTTGTGAGAAATTTCAGCTCTCAATGGTGGGAAGGTTTGATTAAATTCCTGGACCAGATTTTTAACTGGGGTCAGAAAGCTTTTCTTAATTTAAATTCAACATGCTTCTTAGTAGTAATATTCTTATATGTTTTACTTTTTTTGTGAAAGAAATATTACCTTTCCTGTTATTTATTCCAGCTGATTTCTGTTAACTATAAGGAGATTATTGATTTTTAAATTTCTGTCTGCATAGTGGATACTTCACTGGACTTTTATATGAATTTCAAGTTTTGCCCTTGGATATTTTGAGTCTTGGGTGTTTAATACTATGTTAGTAAAGATGAGTGCAAGCCCCTTCTCTCTTATTACTGATGTTTATGGAACTACTATTAGGCATTATGAAATTATTGGATGTGGATTAATAATCTCAGCTTTCTAAGTACACTAGTTGTCGAATGCTATAGAATATCTTTCATCTTCAATCATCTGTGGTTTTCTTAGTGGTTCTTTCTCCTAACCTGTTCATTACAACCCTTCTTCGAGATGAACAGTTGATATTTTTCTGAATACTAGGTAAATATTTGAATCTCTGACTTATCTTTTCCCCCATAAAGTCACCCTCTAAACTTCTTCTATATTTTCTATGTAGTGTTTATAGCAACTTTAGAACAAAGTAATATATTTATAATCTGTGTTTTAATTTACATGTTCTCATTGATTCTTTTTATAGAGGCTTTTTAATTTATTTTTTTTATTTTGATTGTATATCTTTGTTGTTTCCTCCAGTCCCAGGACATGAACTCGGGTCCTTGGGATGTATATAGACTATGCCCAGCTGCTAATCCATGAGGGCCTGCCACATTGACTGATTCTTAAGGAAGTTTTTTATTTTTAATTCTGGATGTTGCTCATTCTTTATTAACCTTATTTTCCTTTTTTAGTAAAATAGTAATAATACTAGTATCAACCCCAAAAAAGCATTGTCAGGCAGATAAAAAAACAAAAACTTTTTATGAATCACTATTCTACAAGTCATATAGGAGTAAGCATATCATATTCTTTAAAGAATGTGTGAGTTAATGGGGAAAACAGACAAGTAAACTAGAAATTTGCAAAACAGTATAATAAGCACTTTGATAGGGAATATTCAAGTAAATGAGATATTTAAGTTAGTTGTAGGTGGTATTGAAGTATATGATAGGGTAGGTTTCCTAAAGAAATGACAACACAATTATACAATCCAAATAATTAATAAGAATGAGCCCCCTGATGAAATTTGGTGAGCCAAAAACTTATATGATTTTGGCGATCCAAAATTATAAAGCTAAAAATAAAAAAAATTCAGGGAATTATACATTTTATATGAATGGAACATTGTGGGAAGAGAGGTGAAATAGATGTTAGAGATTGTATAATGAATAATGATTCTGTATAAGTAATCTGATTTAGTATCATAAAGGTCCTTGAATGTTTTGTGTGTTTATTCTGAAAATATTGGGAAGGCATGTATTTTTTAAGAGGAGCATGATATTACTACCTTTGCATTTTAGAAAGATTACTCTGGCCACATGGAAAAAGTAAATTGAAGGTAGAAGACTTTAAGAACAGAGTTTAAAATATTTGCTCAGAACTTAGAGCAGTTATTCATATTAGAGTTGTTAGTAGCCTGAACTAAAGTAGAAGTAAAGATAGAGAAAAGTGGATGGAGAGCAATGAAAGAGAATCAACAATAATAGTTGATTTGGATGAAAGATTAGAAAGTAGATTTAGGAATAGCATAAGGGAATTAAGGTTAGGGGCAGTATATTAGGCCATTTGTGATAATGTTAAGGGTGGTTTAACTCTGGAACATTCACAAGTTAATGCTGGGGACAAAGTTATGCATGTTAGTTTGGAATTTACGAAAGGAGTCTGGACTGGAGATACAGGAAGCAAGAAGAGTATGATTTCCAGGGTAGTAAGGAAAGAGGAGAGAGAAGGTTAAGAGTAAATGCTATACATTGGTAAAAGGAGATAAATTTGGGAAATTAAACAAGGAGATAGTTGGTGACTTTAGGACAGTAGTTTTAGAGAAATGGGTATGGTGTTATCAGTGGGTAGAGTTAAAATTTCAGTAGAATGAGAACTATCCAAGAAGTAAGAAATACTTCTTACCAAGAAGTAAGAATTGATGTGACTCCTGTTTGAGAAAAATTCTCTGAAGGAGGCAGCTGTGAACTGTTATATGACAAAACTCAGAATAGGTGTGGGAAGGAAGTACTGGCCAGGTAAAGGGGATCCAGTAGCTTTCATCTCAGTTGAAATGGGTCTGGGTTAAAAAAAATATTTTTTGTTTATACATTTTATTTGTCCAGTACCATTTGTTGAGTAGACTTTCCTTCCTCAATTGTATGCCCTTGGCTCCTTTTCATAGATTAGCTATACATATGTGTATGGTTTTATATCTGGACTCTCAATTTTATTTCATTGATCTGTGTATCTTTGTTTGTTCCAATACCATGTTATTTTGTGACAATCACTTGTAGTATAGATTGAAGTAGGAAAGTATGATTCTTCTATATATCATCTTTTTCTGAGACTAGCTTTGGCTACTTGAGATATTTTGTGGTGGGAATGTAAATTACTGTCATCTCTTTGAAAAACAATGTAAAGAGTTCTCTAAAAATAAAAATGGAATCCCACTTATAGGCATATACCCAAAGAATTCAAAAGCACTGATCAGAAAAAATATATTTGCCTCTATGTTCATAGCAGCACAATTCGTAGTAGCCAATATATGAAAGAAACCTAAATACATGTCAACAGATTACTGGATAAATAAGTTGAATATATATATACATATATATACACACATACACATACATATGTATACATGCATGTATATACACACATACATATGCATACATACACACACAATGCAATTCTATGAAGCTATTAAAAATGATGACATTGTGCTTTTTGCAACAACCTGGTTAGACTGAAGGTGGTTATACTAAGTGAAATAAGCCAGAAAGAGAAAGAAAAATACAAATTGTTTCACTCATATGTGGAATGTAAAGAAACAAAACAAATTAACTGACAAAACACAACAAAATTCACCAAACCAAAGACTGATCAGAGCAGTGGGGGCGGGGACTATGGGAATAAAGGAGTTCATATAGTAGTGATGATGAGCACTGGAACGCTGGTGGTGGGTGTGGTGTGATGCACACATATTGAGGTGTGAATTCAATATCCTGGAAATAATACAGCAATGTAACTGAAAGAAATAACAAAACAATTTTTAAAGATTCCAGCTGTGACAGTTACTAGTTATGTAACTTTGGGTAAGTTCCTTAATATCTTTGTATTTCAGTTTTCCATATATAAAAATAATCTACCTTATGGATTATGATAATTAAACAAAATGAATACATGAAAAATTCTGAGAATACTACCTGTTACTTATCAGAGACCATCTAAGCATTAACTTTAAAAAATTTTTTTATGAAAGTATGGAAAACACCTTCTTTGTGATTGTACAATTGTGATGTATCTGAAATCACTCATTTATTTTTCATGAAGACATTTAAATTGGGCTTTATCACTTTTAAAGTGAGCACCAACATCAGACTATCTTTGGAATTTCAAGGATAAAAGAATTTGGTGAAAATTATAAAATACAATAATTCGAAGTCTCTGAAAAATGCCACGAAGGCATAGCAAATGCAAAGAAAATTTCTTTTTGTTGGTAGGAACAACAAGGTGTATGAAATTTGGCCGTGACCCACTCCATTATCTCACCTACTCTCTCAACTCCATGTTTTTTTGTGTTTTTAAAGAAAATAATTATTATTTCTTTTATTCACAGTGCTATATTCATTTTAGAATATTGAAATTGCATCTCAATCTATAGTTCATACCACACCTTCCACCAGAGTTCCAATATCCTTTACCTCCACCTTTTCCCCTTTCCTGCCCTCCTACCTCCCTGGCGGTCATCTTCTTATATCCTTTAAGTTTTTGCTGGGGTTTATTTGTTTATTTGTTTCATTTCATTATATTCCACATAAAAGTGAAACCATCCCATATTTCTCTTTTTCTTTCTGACGTATGTCACTAAACATGATCCCTTTCAGTTTTATTCAGATTGTTGCAAAGGGCACAATTTTGTTTTTCAGTAGCTGCATAGAATTCCATCCAGTCATCTATTGATGGCCAGTTAGTGTGTTTCTATGTCTTGGCTGTTGTGAACTGTCCAGCTCCATGTTTTAATAGCTCATCCTTGGACACTGTACTGCAGATACAACCAAGAAGACAGGGGTTCTCTGCTCACAGCTCCACCTGGGGCTCTGGTTTCCTCTGGAGAGAGCAGGGACTACTGGTGTTTATCACACTTCCAATCCCTGCCCTGTGTTGCAGAAACTCTATTGCAGGCAGGCATCTGTGAAAAGATCTGATCTCCCTTGAACTCTCTCAATTGTAGGGTGGAAGCTCTACTCTAGGGATGGAAGCCTCCATGGCCCAGATGTGCTCGGAGGTGGAGGTTCCATGCCAGGAGGGCAAACCAAGAAGACCAGGGGATGCCACTTCACAAGAGTTTCTCATAGAGCAGGGCCCTCACTGTGGGGGGAGGGAAGAAGCAGTTTCCTTCCCCCAGTTTTGGTGCAGAGCCACAGGACTTCTGCCTGGATTTCTCGAAGAAAAAAAAAAGGAAGGTAGGCATAATTATGGATGAAGTGCTCCAAAACTGCTTGGGAGGAATGACTTTATTTTGAACAGAATTTGGAGACTAAGAGTACTGTCACAAACAGTGGAGATGTTGGTGAAGAGCAGTTAAGAGGAGGGTGATAACTCTGTTCTATGGACAAGATGACAAAGCAGCCAGAAGCTTAATTAAACCAAGAAAGAGACACCTCCTGGGATCACTGCTGCATTAGTTTGTTAGGGACGCAATAAAAAATATTGCAGACTAGCTGTCTCAAACAACAGAAATTAATTTTCTCACAATTCTGAAAACTAAAATTTCAAGATCATGGTGTCACTAGGCTTGGTTTCTTCTGAGGCTTCTCTCCTGGGTTGCACATAGTTCCCTTTCTTGCTGTGGCCTCACATGATTGTCCCTCTGCTTTTGCTGTCCATGTTTGACTTTCCTCTTCTTAAAAGGATACCACTCATCTTGATTTAAGATCCACCCTAATGACCTCATTTAACCTTAATTATCTTTTTAAAGGTCCTGTCTCCAAATATAGTCATATTCTAATGTAATGGAGGGTTAAGACTTTTAATATATTTATTTGCAGGGAGACATAACCCCACAAACCCATAACAACTGCCAACTTTGGGGTTCAGCAGTCTCATGTGAATGCTCTAGACTTCACCCACTCAGAAGTGTAGGAGCAGAAAGGAAATTTTTGTCATTCCCTGAGCTCTTCTAGGGTTGGTCAGGCAATCAAAATAACAGCAGACAGATTAGTAGGCAAAAAGAACACATTTAATTACATACTTATGCAGAATCTATATGGAGTATATTCTAAAGCCAATGGGGGCAAAAATGAGTATTAAATATTCCTGAGCTAAGGAATTGGATGAACTGAGGACTGGCGCTTCAGGGAGAGAGGAGGGCCACTTACATGTTGAAGAGAGATTGATTCATATCAAGGAGACCAGATAACTCTGTAACTATACGTTTTCCCTGCTACATATAGTTTTCTCCAATAGACAGGTGATTTTGATAAAAATCCTAATTTGAGAAAATACTCCCAATGGCCTCCATTGACCTCAGCTAAAAATAATCCACATACCGATGTGATACATCTTGGGAAGGCCTGTTCCGCATATCTTGGGGGAGACCTTCAGAAGCAACTAGAGTGTGATGTGGGGCAGACAAGCCAGCATTCCTATTAGCAAATCTATATTAACAAAGGCCATCTCACTGCTTAGAGGGCCATAAATCAGCTTCTGACCAAGACTGACCAAATAATAGTTTCCTCTGATGCCGGGAAAACTCTTAATAAGCCAGTATCAAAATAAAAAATCAAACTCATTTCTGAAACTTTGGAAGATTGTTGTCTCTCAGGAGCAAGAAGAGATACTTGTCTGAACTCATGATCCCTGAAGTCAGCTTTCTGAGCTGTGATCACAGCCTTCAAGTGTCAATACATCCAATGGTAAAAGGTTAACTCTAAGTGGATGAGGAGGACTTGAACACAGCTTGTGGCCAAGGGATGGCTCCTACCTAGAGAAAAGATAAAACAAAGGGGGATATCTAAATACAAACAACAGAGGCTTTCATAGTGCTGAGAGTAGACTTCACAGAAAGAACCCAGTTAAGTCTCTAAGCGGCAAAATTCTAGCCAGAAGATGTGTGAGTTTTGGGGGAAATAATGTACTGCATGGTGACTATAGTGAATAATATTGTGTACTTGAAATTTGCTGAAGTAGATTTTAAATAGACCTACTGCAAGTCTTAAAGTTGAACCCAAGACAAATTGGAGTTCATCAGGTGCAGAGGTTGGCGGGGAGTGGGTGCACAGGCTTGAAAAGGGGGAGGGTAACACTTCCTGTAGGGAAATAAGAACTGCTGTCTGGCAATTTGGAACAAGTTTGTTGGATACATTTGCCCAAATTAAATGTTAGCAAACTGTGATTGAAACCAGGGCAAAATTTCATACTGGGTGGGACACTATTGCTAAACTGAAACAATCTTAACAAAATTTTATTTATTTGTTCATTATGCCTCAGTAAAGCTAGAAAATAAAACAAAATTGAAATATGTACATGATTTGTTTAAAGGTATTCATAACAGCTTTATTCTTACTGGCCAAAGAGTAAAACTAATCCAAATTACCTTCAGCTAATGAATGAATAAATGATATATGCAAGATGTTTATAATAGAATATTATTTAGCAATAAAAAGGTATGCATTATTTATTCATGCTATAGCATAAATGGATCTTGAAAGCATTACATGTAGTGAAAGAAATCAGTCAAAATAGCTATCTATTATATGATTTATTTTATTTGAATTATCAAGAATAGGCAAATCTGTAAAGATAGAAAATGTTAGTAATTGCTAGAGGCTGAGGGGAAGAAAGAAAAAGACATTTCTGCTTGTGGGTATGGAGTTTCTTTTTCGAGATGGCATGTGATCAATTTATATTGTGATGTTGGTAGAACTCTGTGTACATGTGAAGATATTTTGAATTACAAACTTTAAATGAATGCACTTTATATTTTATGAATTGTATATCAACAGCACTATTATCAAGTATGTGAATTACAAAACAGTATATGAACTATTTTCAGTATTAAAGTATATCTTGACTTCAAGTACTTTAAAAAATTCTTTATATATTTTACTTCACTTTAAAGATACTAAAATTTAAGTTTTCTATCAAATGTTATACTAAAAAATGCCCTCTCCAACACAAGCACATTTGTTTGTGCTGTGTGTCTATGTGTGCGTGTGTGTGTATTATAATTTCTACTCTCCTGACAGGAAGAAGTAAGTCTGAAAGAGTTGAGTGTTTTGGCATCATAATTAGAATGTTGTTTGTTTTGAGTTGATTGTAAAACAAACTAGTCTAACATAGTAAAACTGTTGGAACCTATCCATATTGTGTTCTATTGTTTATGTAGATTTGTTCAAATCATTTTTAAGATTCTCCATACTTCTTGCTTAAGCCAGACTGTGTTCAACATTATCATTTTCTTGTTTACTAAGTCAAACAAATACTTGATTTTGCACTTTGTGTTCATATTGGAAGCCTGCCATTCTGTGGGTATTTACTTCTTGCATTTCCATGGCTGAAGGTTTAAAATAAATTTAACCTTGAAAAGTCATTAGAGTTAAGTGAACCAGTTCAGTTCAACAAACAAGATGTACAGACCATTAAATGTCCAAAATCAGTGTGATGTTGATCAGCTGTTTGTTCTGTTTCTTGGTGAATTAACTGTCCATGTTCCCTTTTTAAAGCCTAGGACAAAAATAATTATTTTAACCATAAGATCTACCTTGGTTCTGGGATCATTTTGCATAAATAAAATTTAACTTTATTTGTTATTAGCAAGAAGCCTCTACTACCATACTCTGATCAACTTGAATATTATTTAGCCGGAATCTAAAAAACTCAGGAAAATTGCATAAAAAACAAAGATTTAGTTTGCTACCAAGACTAATGAATGACTTAGATGCTATAATTTTTCTTTGATAAATGGGTAAACATTTTTTTTTTAAATGACCAGGAACTGGTAATGACCCTGCTAGTGTGGAAAAGCATGATAGTATCATCTAAATTAAGATACAAGCCCAAGAAAGGAAGAAAAATATTCAGAAGATAAGGTGCTGACAATGAGGGAAGAGATGTGAATGAGTGACAAATTAAAAGGGATACATATTCTCTTTTATTTCCCAGATGTAACTTGTGAATCCCAGAAAAAGACGGTGTACTTGTTTTATGTTTTTTATGTTAGGAATCTTAAAATATTGCTGTGACAGAAACAGCATGATCTATGTTAAGGTCTGGACAAATTAAGTCACTTAACAGATATCGTCAAACTCTCAGTTTAACTATGAAGGACTGGTAATTTGTGTTTGCTTTCTTTCTTGTTATTTTCATTTTCTGTCGCAGCCTTCTTCTTACCCTCAAGAATATGATCTATCCTGGAGAACCCCTAATATGCTTTCACCACAACCAGAAATATTGTTTTACCTTCATCGGATGATTGTATCTGGAAGTTGGAAATGATTTTTAGATCCATGGTTAAAGTAAACTCAATACTTGTAAGGAGCAATTATGTCCATGAGAAATAGTGAATATATAATGATTTGCTTGTCAATATTTGAAATGGGGTTGAGAATTTTAAGGTCTACTTTTATCCAAGGCAGCACTCTATAAGTAAGGGTGGCCAACTTTTATATGAGGTTATGTTTTGAGCATCTTTCACTGTTGAGATCACTTTATGTAAGTAAAGAAAGATACTTTAGAGATCATCTATCAAATAGATTTCTAAATATTCCTATGGATAGAGACCTAGAATTTCAGGATTGTTCCTTAGGAATTATTTTGAATGTTGAGAAATAGACACCCAATAGGTAGAGTTACAAGAGGTCCAGCTGTGCTCAGGAGCAGCAATCAATATAAAACATGTATTGAATGTATTAAATAAAAATAAAATTATGTTGACAGCCCTGTTAGGATTTAGTTTGACCAAATGTTGATATGTGTTCTTGTCAGAAACCTTCAATCTGAATATAAGCTAATAAAAATTATAAATCATGTTAAAAAGAAACCCCAAATATACTAGTTGTCAAATTTAGAATGTGGAAATTCTGTGACAAAAGGCCCACTTTATCCAACAAATATATACCATAAAAGCGGGGAAGGTGAGATGTTAGAGATTAAAAAAGACTTGAGACATCGAAACCAAACCCAATGTATGGGACTCATTTGGATTCTGATTAGAATAAGCCTGTTTCAGACAAGAGAGAAAAATTGCACAGTCAGAACACTATTAAATATTAAGGAATTATTGTTGATTTTTTAAGGTTCTGATAATGATACTGTGGCTTTGTTTAAAAAGAAATCATTGACAATTAAATATTCATACCAAAAGTTTTGATTAAATAATATGACATTTGGATTTTACTTTAAAATACTTGAGCTCGAGAACTCCAGAATGGTAGAATAGTAGCAGTCATTGAAATTGGGTTGTGTATGTTTGAAACTTTCCACAATAAAATGTAGTGAGAGTACCATTGTACAAACAAAAAATATAACATATTCAAAGTCATATAGTGCTAGACAACAGAAAAAGATGTTGGTTTTGTTATTTCAGTACTTTGATTGTAGACTTCTGCAAAAAACAGACTTTATATAATGCCAATATATGGTTTGAGAAACCTTGTTTTTTATTTGAGTGGTTTTAACTATAAATTTGGAGGCTTTTCAATCACAGTGTTTTAAAATTTATTATTTGTAGTATTTATAATACTGCAAACTATTTCAATTTACTTCCATTTGAAATAAGACTAGCTTGTAGTATATATAAAGTAAAATAACAAACCAACAATATTTTTTTAAAAAGAAACAAAAGGTATGACAATGTTGAACTTTACTGAGCCTGTGCTCCCACTCTTTTGTGTTCTGAGAAGTGGCTGACCTGAAAGGACTACTCTGCCCTCATGTATTCTGAGTTAATACTCACCGCCACCCTTAGTGACTCAGATAGGTCTCATTTCCATCCTTCATGAACCCCATGAGTCAAGGATGACTCTCTTGTTTGCTTGCCTCTATAAAATTTCAGGGTCTCTCCCTCATGTTTTAGATGTCTCTTGTTAATGAACAGTCTCACTATTGTGGTAGTGGAAATAAACTCTTCCTTAATTGTCCCATGCATTTTCTTTCACAGGGGTCTTCACGTTGGACATATCTCTGTTATGTGCTCCCTAGCAATTTGTACATCAGTTCTGGTTATTAGTAGATATAAAAAAGGATGGAAAGCAAGATCTCTTTGTCATCTCAGAAGCAGCCATCGTAGAAACTCTAATCAGGTCCTTCCTCACACACTATCCAGAAATTATAATGAATGGACATGCTCAAGCAAACTGAGCCAGCCAATAGTATGAAACACCTATACTCAGTGATTGAGGATTGTTTTCTCTGATTTACAGCAAATCAACTGCAATATGGTACAAATTTCAAAGACATTTTCCTTAACTGTATGTGAGCTTTAGTTTTAAATCAGGTCCTGATTTGATGGGCAAAGAAGGGAGATTTAGAAATGTATGCATGGTCCATATTTACCTAACCCTTACCTCACATCAGTTGTTAATTCTGTTTTTTCCCTCTCTCCTATAGCCCCCCAAAGATGCAAATTGCAGTTGTTGAGTGGTTTGTTTGAGAAAGGTTTCTTTGATATGGTAGCATAAACTTCACTGGGATTACTTCCTCATTCCAATTTCTTCCTAACATTATTGAAATGATACAAATGTTTATGGATTTGTTTCTATTTTAGGTAGAAATAAGCTAATATATATCAGCTTTTCCTTATATACGCATCACATACAATCTTTCATTTCCCTAAGATGAAATGCTACCTAGATTTTTATTATTACATTCTGTTCATTTGCATTGATACAAAGAATAACTTCAAAGGATTACTTTTTTGAAACAATCTTTTGGATTTATAACAATGTATAAGAGAGAGGTAGTTTTATTATATTTTTTTCTCATCAGCATGAATCTAGGCCTATTTAGCATTGTATCAGGTTAGCTCCTTAGTGTTTTTAACTGAGATTAAACTAGTCTAAGACATCTGTTTTTTAAAGTACCAGTGACTTCTAGTTTGTCTTTGGGAAAGTTCTTTAGTTGCACTGTCATGGGGAGACATTCTCCTTCTTGGGAAGAAATTCCTTGGGGAATCAAACCTTCAAAGAGTATGTGCACCTTTACAACCTCAGCTGACCAGAACTATGACAAGTCCTATTTTGTTCTAATTATTACTGTATTAAACTTTGTTCTTCCATTGGAATTGTTAGTCCTGGCTGATAAACCACTCTACCTGACAGTGTGTGGAATCTTCCAGTTTTGCTAATGGCAGTTGACCTCAGACATTGTATTCCTAACCCAGACTCACCACCAACATGCTCCCATTTATTTTCTGGTCTAATTGAAAGCAGTGGTTCACCTTCACTGGCAACCTTGTCCCTCATTCTTTGACCCTTGTCAGGTGAAAGAGAAGCTCACTTGATGTGTCTTCCATTTGGATGTTTCTCTTCATCCTGAATTCCTTCAGTCTCTCTTTCCACAGGCTTCACATTTCTGGGTTTTATACCTTGATTTTGAGTGTCTAGGAGGCATCTAGCATGTTAGCAATTCTTTCCTACAGAGATTCATGTTTCACCAATTCTTATATTTACCATCTTTAGCTAAGATACCTATTTTGCCAATTAGGGACACACTGACATGTTCCTGAATACAAACATACTTCATGCTACCATTGCAGCATTTCTTAGCTCTCAGGAGGAAATCTAGGTTGTCATCAGGTATAAATTCAAATAAAACAAATGCCTCATGAAACAGATATCCTAAAAATTGTATGTTCTTGTTCATAAAATATTAAAGGATGATAATAACAACAGTGATCATTGAGCACTTGCTAAGTTCTAGGACACTGCATTCTCTGTCCTAACATGTATATGAGCAAAACATTATTGTCCTCATTTACACAAGAGGAAAGTAAGAAGCAATTAGCTAATTAACTTGTCCATGGTTATTCAGAAGGGATGGAATTCAGATTTGGAATCTAGCTGATCCAAAATCCATGTTTTAAATGCCATCTAGCTGATCCAAAATCCATGTTTTAAATGCCATATTGCTTTAAAAAGAATAGAAAAATATATATAAATTTCCAGTCAGTGTCTAACATGCTGCCTGCTACATGAAGTTAACAAAATGACTTGAGTCAATTGCAGTACGACTGGACTAGCTTATAAAACCCTGCTGTGGTGGCTCATCCTTACAACAATTAATGAAAGTATAGTTTCTCATTCTAAGCAGTCCCTTAGATTATTCTTGGTCTAGAGATTGCAAGTGCTTTGCCTAATGTACCTGTGCCATAAACTTGCTTCTATCTGAAATTAAATACTAAGACATGCATTTTTCATGTATTATTTCATAGTTAGCAAATTCTTTCTAGTTATTGTTCTGTTCACCACCTCCAGTGTCAATATATTGGAAGATCACTCTACGTTTGTTTATAATCAGTCTACTTTCCAGTTAAGTTCATGCAACTTTACAATCCTAGCTCTATACCTTAGGCTTTGATGATGTGATGTCAACAGCCTCATGGCTCCACATCTTCAACAACAGCTTCAGACCCAACATCACTCCTGTATACTCTCCTTCGCACCACTTAAATTAGCCCTGCCTCCTTTTTAGAAGTTTATGATGTTAGCCCCCACCACTGAGCCTCATGCCCCAGTAACTAATAGCTCTCTCCTGGGAATTTTCTTACCTTATGTCTGCTTTTATCTGCACTTTGAAGATTTATCTCTATCCTAAGAGCCTTTGAATTGATGAGGCAGGGCAAAAAATCCAAGTAAATAAAATGTATAATTCCATGGATGAATTTGTATGCACAAATAATTTAGCTATAGCCTAAGTGCCTAGTACAGTACCTCATACTAATCATTCAGAGAATTTAAAAGTTTAAATAAATGAATGAATGCAGAGTGCTTATCCAATATAAGCCAATGATTCTTATATGTAGAGGAGTGGAGGACAGTTCTAAGCAGTCAGAAGTGACCCGCTTTGGTGTTCTTTTTATGCTTTGTGCATGTTAAATTTTTCTGATAACTTAAAATATATACTCCTTTTTTTTTTTTTTTTTTAACTTGCTGATATCTGAAATGCCTAAGACTTAAAAGTCAGAATCTGTAAATCCATGATAATCAGATTATTTCCTGGCAGCAGATCTTTCTTCCCTTTGAAAGAGAGAATATAGCAGGTATATGTGCTTTCAGGAAAGAGTAAATTATGCTGAAATAAATAGCTTGGGAAAATCAAAATAGATTTTACTTACTTCTCAGTTATGCCAGTGTTTGGGGTAAACAAAAGCCTTTTCTGTCCTTGGCAGTATTTTGGGGAATCTGATAAGATAACAAAAACATGAACTTTTAATGTAGTTCCTAGAGATGGGAGATGGGTTATGATGGCAGAGTGAATGAAAAACTCCAATGAGCTTCTCTCATCTGAGTCTTGTAGTTCTTTTTTTTTTAAATTAATTAATTAATTTTTAAGGAAAGGTGCAGGTAGGAATGAAAGAGTAGGCATGCAGGCAGAAGAGAGAGGAGGAAGAAGCATTTTTCATTTAATTTCCATTTAGTTGTTTACATTCGTTGCCCCCCACCCCACTCACCCAAGATAATGTGTCCTGTGTTCTTAGGAGGCAATTAATGTAACAACCACTCCATGAGGGTGCACAGAATCATGTACTTCTTAATAAGGTCAATTACTAAAGAAGCAAATATTTAATTAAGCTGTACACAAACACTCTTTTAGTAGACTATTGTCATGCTAATCAGTTCCCTTTCCATCTGAATTATACCATTATACTGAGCTTTTCTTTTTCTTTATCATTTACTTTCCTTTTAAAACATAATTGTTTATAATTCAAACTGTGTTTTATTGCAGCTCAAGAAAGCTTTTGCACAGAATTTAGCATATTTATTATTTCATATTGCCCTTGCTGTGGAGGTCAAACTATTAATTTTAGAATCATCATGAGCTTTGGAATATTTTATAACTTGTTTGTGCTAGGGAAATTTTATGCAATTTGTTCTTTATGGAATCAGTAAGTAATAAGGACTAATCCCTTTTGAATTTGTATACCTCTTAGTATTTCTACTGAGTGTATTCAATACTTTTTTTAAAAAAACAAATGGAGGAATATTTAAAGTATAACATATTCTTGGGAAACTTTGTCTTTATTATAAGTATCTGAAGTTCCAATTTAGAAAATGTTCTTTGGGATGTAGACTTTATTTTGCAGATTGATGACTCTCCCTTAATTCCAGGTAAAGTAATGAAAATGGACATACATCTAGACATACTTCTGGTAAAACATACTTCTAGATTTAAAAATATTACACATTTCTGTTCAGAAAATATTATAGAAGTCAAAAGACCTATAAATTGGAAAACCATGAAAGAACATCTACACATAATAGCGAGGAAGTGATTGGGATGAGCAATTCTAAAATCACCCAAAATTGTATTCCCCTGTCACTATGAAAGAAAGATATTGGATGAGCAGGGAATTAAGTACAGGTGACATATTGTAAATGGGAAAAAGTAATGAATAACTGGATCAAACACTACCAGCAAAACTGACAATATATCCTGTGATTTAGGATGAGTGTTTGTGTGAGTGGGAGATGAGTAGTAAGCAGAAGGGGAGCACCAACCTCTCAAGTACCCATTTTTGGTGTAGGGAAGCAGTGAGTGAATAGAATGCATTGCTGGGAAGAAAATAGAGGATCTTCGTGACATGCCTTTTAGGATGCAGAATTTGCTTTAGCAGTTGTTGTAGTGTGGTTCTACTGGCAACAAATTCTCTCCACTTTTGTTACTTGAAAATATCCTCCTTTCACCTTTATTTTTTCATGAAAGCTTCCATAAATGAAACTACCTGTTTTTCCCCTAGCACATTAGTGATGTCATATTCCACAGTTTTCCTGCCTTCATTGTTTCTAGTGAAAAGTTCGTTTATATTCTATCATTTTTTTTCCTATACAAAATAAGCCTTTTATTTTTCCCTTTGGCTTTTAAACATATTTTTTTCTCTTTATCTTTAGTTTTCAACAGTTTGATATGTCTAAAGACATAATCAATATTCATATATGCCTCTCGAGTGCATAAGAGATGTGGTTTATTCTTTCATTATTGGTTGCAGTATTTTACAATGGCTCACAGAGATTTTCCCCTCCATCCTAACTGTTAAGTTTCCCCCAAAGATTTGGGGTAACTCGGGGTTTGGTTCAGGAGCATGGAGAGAAGTGATTCAGAGAAACGCTCCAAATATCCAAAAGATTTTATTTTGGAACTTCAGAAGTGGGCTGGTTCTGTAAAGGCATAAACCAGCACTGGTGGAAAGGATCTTGGCTATTTATAGGGGGTGGGAGTACTTAAGGCAGGATTAATGGAATGGCATTGCTGAGAGTAAGAAGGTA
Source organism: Solenodon paradoxus (assembly GCA_004363575.1). Taxonomy (NCBI): domain Eukaryota; kingdom Metazoa; phylum Chordata; class Mammalia; order Eulipotyphla; family Solenodontidae; genus Solenodon; species Solenodon paradoxus. Next base: position 157,605 of record RJWH01000209.1, on the reverse strand, counting down.
GAGTCTGTTTAAAATTTCAATAAGATGTTAATACAGACATTAGTCAAAGAAACGAGGATCATTATCAGAAGAGACTGAGAAGAGTGCCTAGGAGCTGCCTCCAGCACCTGTGAGGAAACACTGAGACAAAGGCTAGTGGAGATTCCTGCTGAAATGCTTCACTCAAAGAGCTCAGCACAAAATGGTATCACCCTGGCCTTTCTGGGAGATCTCCTCCTATCACTAACAGTTACCAAAAGAGACAAGTTCCCTTCATCTTCTTCAAGTAGGAATATTTTTTTCACCTCTCACTGATGTATGAGCTTTCATTGTTTCAGCCTTATATTTGAGATCTTAGTTCCAATTATACAACCTATTTGGGCCCTTTTTTCTGACCCACAACCAATAAAACCAGGACTCAGTTTATCAGATAATAACCAGTAATGTAACCAGTTAACCAGTTTCTTTATCAAATCATATCCTCAAGGTATAGATTTGGCTCACATTGAAAGAAGGGAACTAGAGAAACCTCATTTTTGCTGAATTGCTCTAAAGACCACAGAGCCCCGGGATCCCCCTTTCTAGATAAGCCTCTGGCAGAGAAACAGAAACCTGGGACCCGCCCAGTGGGACCTTGGCTGGAGGGGTTTCTGTGAGTCTGCTGAGATCTAGGAAGAAGTTAAATGCGGAACAGAATAGCTTAAGATATTTAGGGTGTGACCTTTACTTATGCAAACCAACCTACTTTAGGGTGTGACCTCTACTTTAGAATGTGATCTCTGCTTTTGTAAACTGCTTATGCACATACCCTGGGACACCCAGAGAATGGAAAAACCTGTTATATGCAGGCCAGTTTGTTCCCGTTGCATTGTACAAACCACTTCTTTAGGGCTCATTCATGTCCTGGTTTTTATAAATACCCTGCATTATTTGGGTTCAGGGCCTATGATTTGAATGTTTTCCTCCATGCGGTCACAGGCTAATAAACTCCTCCTAATTCTCTTTAACGTTTCTCTGATCTTGTTGGCTACTTTGCAACACTATGTATTCTTCATGTTCTTAGATTTTGAAGAGTTTCTTTTATATTTTTGAAACTCAATTTTGCAACTGAAATATTTGTTGATAATTTAATAAGTCTATGTATTTTTGTTGGGAGGAAATTTTTTTCAGATGTCTTATTTTCCTTCCCCCACCCTTCCTCAATTCTTCCTGTATTTCTCACTTATCGTTTTAAGTTATAGATCAAAATTCACTTCCTTAGTGAGGCCTTCGTAAATCATCTCTGTCGCACACACTTTGTTTTCTGTTATTTGTTGTAATTATTTATACATTGACATTTTTGTTAATTTATTTTATTAAATTTAGTAAGTGTACAATATTAAACCAAAATAAAGGTTTATTTATTAACATAGCCATGTTTTCTCACCCTCTTCCACTCAGTCTTCAGAACACTAGACCGTGACTCATTCATGTATTTTTAGAATTTATAAAGGTGCTTGACACACATTGGTATTCATTAAATATTTGTTTAATGAATGACTTATCCAACAAGCAAATGAACACATAGATGGTTGTTTATCAAAAGACTTTTTTTTTATTCCTTGAATAAGACAGATAGTAACTATTTGACAAATTTTAGAGTTAACATAATGGTTAGGATCAAAACCAAAATGTTAGATATAACTTTATTAATGATTTAGAAATAAATGTTAATTAAGTGCTGAGGTGTTAAGCTTAAAATCATGTGAAATTAGTTGCATGCAAATGAAATACCATTAAGAGACAAAGTTATGATGGGTCATAAATTGAAAAATTTTCAGACAAAGTTAACCTGCAAGGAAGTGCATTGATCATAAATCAGAGAAAAACAACAATGATATACCACAAAGAGACTGATAGAAAAATATGAGAAATTCCAGATGACTTTCCTGAAAGGTTTTTCTGGGCTCCGCGAGGAGAAAAGCTCAATCAGACAAAAAATGTCGAATAGCCAGGGCTTTATTGGGGTTTGCGCACCCGGGCAAGGTTCTCCGGGCCGCAGAACGAGGGCCGGGGAAGTAGCGCCGGAACAAAGGGAAGCGCGATCTTTAAGCAAAAGAATTTCGCGGGCTTCATACGTGGCGATTGGGGATTGGGCCTGTGATTCCAGGTGTGGTTTCGTCAGCTTCCTTTTTCCCGGGTATGGCCGCCATTTTGTCCTTCTGGGCCGCCATTTTGTCCTTCTGGGCCAGCCTAACATTTCCCCTTTCCACTGAACTTGCAGTTACTTATTTCTTGTAAGTTCTGTAAGTTTTCCTAGTTATGTTTTCAATTAAAGTAGTTTGTGACTTTTTGTTTCTTTCAACATAAAAACTTAGAAACTATTGTGTGTGAAATTTGCCATAATTAAGGAAATGGCTTCAATTGTCTTTTTTTCTTCTCAAGATGATGACACGGCTTGTATTTCATGTGAAAAAACACTTATTGTTGCAAAACTACTCAACAGAGATGGCCCTGACCTAATGAGGATAGAAACATGTGTTTGTTTTTCTGTACTTGTTTTCCTAATCAAGATCATCAGCCCTTTTTACATTCCGCTTATTAATGTAAGAAGTGGAAATGAGAGACATAGACTAAAAATTACAATTTATTTCAATGATATTTTAATAGCACTTCTGCAGTGCTATATAGGGTGTGGTGAATTTTGGATTTTATCTACTTGAAATGAGACACCATTGAAGAACTTAAGTTAGGAGAGACATGATCTGTTTTGTAATAAATCACTAGTACTGGAGAACTGATTAAAGGAAGACAGGAGTTGATGCAGTAAAATCAGATGAGGAGACTTTGTAGTCAATACCATTTTTACAGTTTAGATTATAATAGTGGCAGTGAGATGGAGCTTTATTTGGAGATAGAACCAAGATTTGTTCTAGAATTAGAAGTGAGGAGTGGGGTAGGGATAGGAGGCCAGTTTGATTCTCAGGTTTCTTGCTCAGGAACTGTGAATCATGGTGATATTTACCAAAAAGGGGAGGAATAGAAGACCAGCTTGGGGGAGAAATAGAGTTTCAAAGACTCAAGCAGATTGTTGCATAGGTGTGATATTTATTTTATTTTTATGTGTAAATGTGACTGGGATGTCCATATAACTATCAAAAATTTATTTCTGGGCATGCCTATAAAGGTATTTCCAGAAAATATTAGTATTTGAATCTGTATTCTGAGTAAATCAGGTAGCCCTCACCTTTGAAAGTTGGCTTCACACAATATGTTAAAGACTGAATCCAACACAAATGTGGAAGAGGGGCAGATTTGCTCTCTGCGTGATCTGGGACATCCATCATCTTCTGCCCCTGGACCTGGACTGGAACTTATACCATTGACTCCCTGTATCTTGGTTCTCCAGGTTTGGACAGGAGCAATACCACCAGCTTTCCTGGTATTCCAGCTTGCAGACAGGAAATAGTGAGACTCCTCAGTCTACATAATTATGCAAGACAATCTCACATAATGAATATCTACCTTCTTTTTATCATCGATCTCTTGTCTATCTAGCTGTCTTGTCTAGCCATCTGTTATCCTTATATTCTACTGGTTGTATTTCTCTGGAAAACTGACTAATAAAATAGATAATTAGATATTCAAATATGGAATTTAGAGACCATACTTAAATTGGATAAGAATTTAGAAATCATCAGCATATAAATGATACTTAAAACCACAGACTGATGGCACCCTGATGGCTTAGTGCTTAAGTTTGCTGCTTCTGGCAGGCATAGTCCACATATATTTCAGGGACCAGGGTTTGCAACCCAGGGTTAGGGTGGGGGTCAACTATGGTAAAGAGAACTAAATAAATAAAGTAAAATGCTTCTTTCTCCTTTCTCTTTCTGCCTGAATTCTCACCTTCATTTCTACCTGTACCTTTTCTTAGAACAAACAAACAAAAAAACCCCACAGACTGATTGAGATCACCTCAGATTTAAGTCTAAAGAAGAAAAGATACCTGAAGATATTATTCAAATCTATCTCTTAGCTATCTATCCAGTGCTGTGGATCTTATTATATTGATAAGATACTATTTTAATTGTAATAGCTCTACAATGTCTTTATATTCGTATAATCAGTACTTACTACTTTATTTTGTTTTTTCTCACCTGTACTTTCTTACACATATGCATTTGTATCAACTTTACCAAATCAAGAACTTCTTTTTGATGTATGATACTGGAAATAATTTTGTGAAATTTGAATATAAAATGCAACATTGATCACTAACGTAAATAGTTTTTGAACTATAAAAATCATTAGAGCTTGTCCAGCTTCCCAAGATGAGGATACTTATGGTAATTAGGACTGGTTATGTCCAAAAGAGTGTCCAAATCCACAGAGAAAGTTGGTTCTGGAGTTGGAGAAAGGGACGAGGCAGCGGGTCCACATGACGAATCACTGCATTAACACTGCCCCATCTCCAGATAGTGTCAAAGCAGATAGAATATTTGAAGATGGAAATATAAAAGAAAAAGTCCTTAATTTATATTCAAATTAAGAGGAATTTGGTTAAGTTTGTGCACTATGACTATTTCTTTTTGTTTTAATGATTGTGATTAGGACATTATTTAAATTAATTTTATTGAAGGAAGATTACACTATAACATTAAACAGCTTTAAGATATGCATCATAGTAAATCCACATGGGTATATAATACATTAAGTTCACCACTATTTCATTTTTTCCTCAACTAGGCAATTTACATTGTTTGCCCTCCTCTTCCTGCAACCATTGATTTTGGTTAAAAGTCTTTTTTTGTTTTTTTACTAAAAGGCTCTTTTTGTTTAATTTAGTTCATTTGTTTGCTTGGTATCTTTATATACCACAAATGAATGGTATCATACTATTTCTGTCTTCTCCTTCTGGTTTGTCTTTCTAAGTAGAATTCCCTCCAGATTCATCCATGTTGCTGCGTGTGGCAAGATTTCACAATTTTGATAGCTGTGTTGTACTCCATTGTGTATATACACCACTTCTTCTTTATTCACTCCTCTGTCAGTGGGCCCTTTGACTATTTCTGATAATAGATTTCAGCTTTTGGTCTTACTTTTTAAAGTCCCAAAGATCATCCAAACTCAGTGGATCTGAAGATATTCAAGCTCTGAAATAGAGATTGAATCTATTTTAACTCATTATTCTTAATCTGTAGTGTTGTGTTCAAGTGAACTTTTCTCTCCTCCAATGAAGAAATACTCCTTTTCCAACTTTGTTTTACCCAACTTGAAATCTTACATCTTTCTTGATATTCAAAGATCATGAAGCTAGTTTTGAAAGCTCTTCGTGTTCTCCCTTTAGTGGTTTTGTGCTTGCAGCTCTCTCTGCCAGTGTCTTCCTTCATCCACTCTTCTTTTGTTTGGCAGACACCTACTCATCTCTAAAAACCTAGCTCAGGGTTCGTCTTCCTTGAGAAGCTTCTATGCCATTTCTGTTGAAATACCCTTTTGCATGTTTCCCTACTGGTTTGCACTTAGCTCTATCACATTTGGGAAAATACATTGTAATGTCCATGTGCTTCCCTGTATTATTCACTAGAATGTGACTTCTCAGAAATTCTAGGATGGTCTCTTTGACTTTGCATCCTCGGTATCTAGGACAAGATCTAGCACAGATCATTCAGTGATCATTCAGTAAGTCTTTGTTGAATCAATATATAGCAAACTACTTTTTTTTTTTTAAGAATTCTGCTTGTAAGAATATTAAAGTATTCTCCTGATTTCATAGTTTAATGACACATAACTCTGAAATTTGAAAAAGAGGGATGAATGCAGCAATTGATTCATTTGTTTGAAATTCATTTTCTCCTGTCTTTGACATGCAATCATTTCTAAAAGAAATATAAATCAGAAGCTTATGGAGTGTGATTATGACAACCATGTAAGTTTTTTTTTCCCCCCAATACTGAAGCTGGTGTTAGATTTTAGAGCTGAGAGTCTTGGTGCAATGGAAAGAATATCATGCTTTTCAGGTGAAGGTAGTTCAAGAAAGTGACCACTGGAGTACAATCCTTGCAAAAAGAAAAGACCTCCTTTACAACTCAGAAAAGATGTTCTAGTAGAAAGAAAAAAAGTGTGAAAAAGAGCCCCCAAGCAGAGAGAGAAAAAAAGATTTGTCCCACTGTTATACCTAGTGTTCTCAGCATCTCAAAGCTTAAATTTTGTCTAAATATGAAACACACAGCAGAGCAGATCTTCTTGCTTTTCTTCTCTGTCTTTTCATCAGGTTGTATTGGAAGTGGCAATCTCTTTATGTAGAAGAATATTCCCTAATGGACCCTGGTGTGAAGATGAAACCATTTTTTTGAATATGGAAAATAGTAGGAACAGCATTTTTTTTAACATATTAAGCTGATACATTGTTCCAATCAAGTTCATAGATTGTCAAGGCTAAAAGGAAATTTCACTTATCTTTTACTTCAACTTACTGATTTCACAAATGAGGAAGGATATTAAGCATTGTGAGGTTACTTTATTAGATATATAAACAAATAATATAAAGTATATAAAACACATGGTACAATTCATTGAAAAGAAACCAATACTAGTTACTAAAATTACTTTCATTTTGTAGAGGAAGTATCTCCTTTTCGATGATGGCAATTGTGAAAATGTCCTACTCATTAAGACATGATATTTTGGCACATACACAAACACACACATATATGGAAAACAGGGTTCTGCTGAATAGCATTTGCAGTCACTTGAGAAGTAGATAAAGGCAGTGACTTAAAAAATGGGAAAAATATTCTAATCAAGACATTAGATACTCTAAGGAACACTGAGAATTCATCATATGACATCTGAAGTTGGGGTGAGTAATATTTAAAACAGTTTCAGAGAAATGCTTTTATTATATTTCCACAATTACTGGAAAAAACCCTCTAGACAGGAAATGCTCCTCCATATACTTATCATGATACAACTATTTCTTTTTAAAAAATAGTTGTATAATCTCTACACAAAAGAAAATATTTTTAATGAATAATGATTATAAAGCTTTCTTACAGAGCTTTGTCACATAATTGCTGTTTTTCTAAATTAAAGTAACATTGGTTCTTAGTATTATATAGGTTTAAGGTATGCATCCTTATAAATCAGCATGTATATATACTACATTTATGCTTACTACCAAAAGTCTAGTTTCCATCTGTCACTGTACAGTTATTCCCTTTTACTGGATTTGTCTGTTCTCTTCCCCATTCCCTTCTGGAACTATTATTTTATTCTTATATTTTTTTGTTCTTATAAAATATGAGTATGGTGCTTATGTATTTCTCATTTTACATTTGGAATCCTAATGCTAAATAGTTAAATGATTAACCAACTAGTTGGGAAAAGCTTAAGTCACTGGCTGTGAAGACAAGGGAAGGATTGGTTAACCAATACTTTCCCATGGGGAAGAATGATGAGACTTGAATTCTAGATGAAGACTGATCTTTGGCAACACTGGATATTAACTCTTTTAGGGTATTATTTTTAAAAAGAAGGAATGACTTTTTTTTTTGGATTTAAGCAGAGAACCTATCCTGTGTCTCATATTCTCATAGGCATTTTGCAGGTTATTGTATTTATTTTCATAGTGGCCTTCCCTGTAATTAAAACAAGTTGATACTGTTTCAACAATTGTTCTTAACTTAAAGAGTCGTGAACTGAATAACTTGGTTCCATAGAAGTCAGGGTTAAGTAGAAAATTAGCTGTTTTGTTTTTATGCATGCACACACACACACATACACACACACAAAATGTGCATACATAGAAGGAAGCCTAATAAAGTGATTGTAAACATAGGTTCTAAGATGTGTAGACTTGATCCAAATCCTAGCTCAGTTGTTTACTAGCTGTTGAGCCTAATGAGCTGTGTGACATGGGACAATATCTAAATTCCAGATTCTTTATTTTGAAATAGTGGTGAATATAATATTTGTAAGATTGTAGCAAGAATTAAGTAATATGTCTAAAGTATTTATCATATTTTCTAGCACATATTAATCAGAATAAATATCACCAATGATAATATATGCATGTTTTCAAGTCAATTTAATGTAACTATAAATGTTCATTAAATAATGGTTTTGTTCATGAATATATTGGCTAGAACAGAATGGAAGTTTTACTTTTTGGGAAATATCTAAGAATTAGATTTTTATGGCTCAATTATGAAAGATCCATGAAATCTAATTAAATGAGCTGGAAGTTACATTGGTATTTTACTTATTAGGTGTCTGGTCACATGCCATAAGTCACATCACCTAATTAAAGACATACATTATCATTTTTTTCACTGAAGAGTTTTTCAAATCATGGAATTCTTTATTAAAACAATGTGATTATAGTGTAAGCTCTGTAAGGGAACTTCTTTAAGCGGTTATCTCTAAATGTACAACACTATCTCATACATGGCATTGATAAAAGATGATTTTTCTTTTTAAATAATAAGGTAAACAATAAGTGCTGCTTCTGGATCAAATGGGAATCTGAAAAACAGACAAATTTGTAGGCATCAAGACCTGAAAAGAATTTACAAATAGATGCAAAACCTAGGGTACTAGGCAATATTCATAAGGAAATAAAATCAGTGGAATTCCACTAGACATATCAGCATTTCCATGAACAAGAACCATTTGTAGCACTGTCAGTGTTGTAGAGCTTAGTTTTTAAATCTGCACGCTAGAGACAGGAGGGATAGACTGAGATCACCTGCTGAATGTGCTAGACCAGAAGACTAGTAATCTTTTTGGCTTGTTTTACATTTCTCCCTAGGAGTAGACTTCCAAAATATTTTTAGTGTGTTATTCATACATAATGATTAAACAATACATTTAAATTTGGATGTATTATATAAATATTTAAAGAAATAATAATACTTTTTACTTTTCCTCACTATTTTTAGGACTGTGAATATAATTTTTTTTCTTTAACTTGGCTTTAAATAGATAAGCTTAAGACCGTCTTTTGCTTACTTCTGTTACAGTCTTCTGTGCCTATGACTGTAACTTCAGGTTTATTTCATTTTCAGCTATAAGTGCCCTCCTCATTGGAATAGGTTTCTTTTAACTGCTGGAAGCATTAATTAGCTCTCCTGCTGTCTACTCAGTTTCTGATCTCCTATTATTTCAAGAGGTATTGGGAAAAATTCTTCTTTCATGTAGGTAGGTAAAAAAGAAAATAGTAAATAGTAAATGTAAGAGGTTGAATAACAGCATTTTTCCCTCATTCAGAAGAAAATAGATTTCTTTTTTGTACTTCACTTCTTTTCAAGCTTAGTTTCATGACTAATGAATGGCTAGAACCTGACTGACTTACCTCCTCTAAAGCACAATTTCTCAACTTTATTGACATTTGGGGTCAAAGAATCCTTTGTTGTGGGGGGCTGCCCTTTCTATTGCAGGATGATTAACAGCATCCCTGGAATCCACACACTAGATGCCAGGAGCATTTTCCTCTGTCGTTACGCAGTAAATGTCTCCAGACATTGCCAGATGTCTCCTGGGAACAAAATTACTCCTGACTGAAGAGCAAAATAAAAACATAGTAGAAGTTACAGGGTCTGAAATGAATCATCTCAAGTCTCTCAGAACTGAAATCTTGTAGATACCCTACTCTGACATGAAGATTGTCTTGAGTCTAGGACAGTGGGAGACAAAGGAGAAGCTCCTACCTTTCTCCTAATCCCTTTGCCCTTCTCTTAAAGAAAGCATCACCACTGTAAAGAAGCCTCTACAATTCCTCTAACAAAAGAAACTGTTGTTTCCTTTTCACCTAGAAGAACTTGAAAAGGAAAGTTAAACTTTTCTTTACTATCAGAGTAAAGATGAGTCATCCCTCCTTGCTTCATGGAGACCCTACTCCTGTCCATGATATACCTCTGGTCCCCTTTCTCATGTTTCAGCATAGGTTATTAAGTCTTTGGTTTGACTCAGTTACCTCACAATTTACCTTCTCCTTACGTTTTTCAGTAAATTTGGGCTTTTCTCTTACTAATCTTGTCTAATGTTTATTTGTTTATTTGTCCAACTCTTGGTTTGGTATTGCCACAGAGGATCCAACCAAGGAGAATAGGGTAAAGGGATGGCTGAAAGAGAGATGAAAGATTATAAAAATTACAGAAAGGCGGAATGAGTTTCCCCTTTGTTCAGTTTAATTAACTAATTTGCACACCTATACAATATAGTGTCAATTACTATTGAGAAAATTTTACTTGGTTTGAGCTGATTCTCTTGTAAAATTGTGCTGATTATCTTTAAGCTTATTACTTGTTTGTTCAGTTAAAAATTTCTCCAGTACTTAGTCCAAGTTGTACAGATGATGTATTTGGATTATTGTCATTGTTCATCTATATACTCAAAACATAATCAATTTTAAAGTACCTTGGGAGAATGTCAAGTGTAATTATTCTATAATAGCTTTGTGATCCTGATGATGGTTTTAAAATTAATAAAGTTGGATCTTCTGTGTTACAGTCACAAACTTAACACCAATATTTAAAAGTGGAAAGTATTAAAATAGTATGGAGTGTGTGTGTGTGTGTGTGTGTGTGAGAGAGAGAGAGAGAGAGAGAGAGAGAGAGAGAGAGACCTAGAAACAAGAAACTGAAATGTGCATAATGCATATAAAACTTTTTTCATTGAGCTGTTTTTGGAAATTATTTTTCAAAAATAATTTTTATTGAAATAAAATTATATAAATTTCAGATGTGAATCAATGTAGATCATTATCTGCATATAATACATTAAGTTCACGTACTACATACTACATTAATTCAAGGTCTAATTCTAACCTTTACCCACCTTCACATGATTTATCTACCCCTTCCTTCTCTTACGATAACCGCTGATTTGATCTCAAAGTTTAAAAATTTATTTTTGTTTTTAGTTCATTTATTGGTCTCTCTATATGCCACTTATTTATAAATAAGTGAATCATGTGATGTTTGTTCTTCTCCATCTGACTTAGTTCACTAAACATAATACCCTCTAGATCTATCCATATTATTGCAAATGTTACGATTTCATATTTTTGTAGCTGAGTACTATATAATTATATATGCATAATTAAATACACATAAATATATAATACATGTAAATATATATATACATTTAAATCTCATGTGTATATATATATATAAAATCACATCTTCTTTACTCAGTTATTTGTTGGTAGTCATTTAGCTTGTTTCCAGGTCTTGGTTATTGAATATAATTTTTTTAACTCTCTGTGTGTCAAGTAGCAATTCCAAGTTATTGACATTGTCATTCCAGGAAAGCTCTTAGGATTCTTGTAGATGCTGGTGAGAGAATTACACAGATATCACAGGCAGGGAGGGTAGATATGAGCCTAGGTATGTGGACTACAACAGAAAAGTTGGATTTCTCTGTTGTAGAAATTTCTCTAATTTAGAACCTCATATTCCCTTAAGATACTAAATAACTGAGAATTTTTTAGGTGTCTCGAGGCACATCACAATAATCGAATTTAGTTTTAAAGGGCAGTATCTTTGCATACTTGTGACCAATCTTTTTTCTTTTCTTCAAAGAACTTCTTGTAATGTTATTTTTGAGTTATCTCAGAGAGAACTGCTATCTCTGGGGGACTGTCTAATGTAATGTAATACACATTTATAGACCACCCTAAACAGTTTTATGTCTTGTAAATGTTTTGCCCCTGAGATCCCAAATGAGATGTTAGATACAGTTGTTGCATGAAACACAGAAGTCTTAGGCAGAGATCATTTAATGAAGAAAACCTTATCCAGGCTTTAAATATCCAGTGGCTTATGACTGTGCACAACTTTACTATGAGAAGGTGTAAAAACACCAAAATGGTTCATTTCTATAATTCTCTTATTTATCAGAATTTATCTTCATGCACCAGAGTAGACAATCAATGCAGGGAACATAGAAATTGCTAATCACACGTGGTAGCTCTCTGACTCTTTGAGCTAATTCATTATTTTAAAAAAAGCATTTGATTAATATCCACTCCTCACAGCTGTCAAGTTAAAATAGCCACTTTCTGTGTATCCACATAATCCATTTGCAGAGCCATGAGATAAGAGAGGATATTTTCATTCTTTATTTTTTTCTTGCTAATTAATATGAATTGGTGCCATTGAGTTTTAACTAGCTCCAAGCACATTTTTCTTTTCTTAAATGAAGAAATGTTTTACCATTTTAAACCATGAGTTTTATTCATAAAACTTTACTACTCAGAGAGAAGTAAACTTTAAAAACCAAATGACACTAGATCTAATGCCAGGATAGGATGGGAGTAATTGTTTTAACTCATGATGGAAGCAAAGGTGGTCTCTTCCAGTGAGAATGCAAAGGCAGTATATTCCAGTGGTCAAATCACTTTTTAATTTGTGAGATGAGCCAGCAAATTTTATGGTGGTTTTTGAGACTGGCAAAATTTATATAATTTTAGAGTAGAAAGGAGTCCTAATCCTTTCAGTGAAATGTTTCCCAAAATAAAGTCTCCAGACTGAAGGGGTGTGGACACTCTAGGAGAAATTTTTAACTGTTTATTTTCATTTTGTTGATATCTAATGTAGTATATGCATGTTTGAAATCATGTGAGGACCCTTCATGTAGTTTCCAAATTTCAGCTATCATATTTACATTTGTGTTTTTGATAGTCCTCCTGCCAAAGAAATGAAACGATACCACGGGTACATCTCAGGAATGAATGTAACACAACAGATAAAATTGATAAAAGTAGTAGGGCCCCTGAGTTTGCATGAGACACACAGAGCAGGTGAACCAAGCTCAAAAAATCCTACATCATTTTATTCTGAACCTACTGAGAAAGAAATTTTTTTTAAGTTATCAACTGAAAATGTATTACAGTTGCTGTCAGAGTATTGTTTGCTAGTTGTTAGTTAAGAATGATAGTTTATTGTCCTGAACTAACCAAAAAAAAAAAAAAGCCTTGGAATTATTAAGAACGTTTTGTAAAACATACTTAAACAGTAACAATGAAGACATGCTCTGAATTTGTACTGTTGGGGTTAAAATACAGGAAATGACTAAGTATAGAAACAAGTTTGGGATTCCTTCTTTCTGCTTTTAAATCCAACACAGGCAATTTAATTTCAGAAAAAAAAAATCTGTAGCATTGCATTAGTGTTGTAAATTTAAATTTTATTTGTTTTGGCTAATTTAATTGGCAAGTTTGCTCTGCTTTTGTAGTTTTATTAGAGCTAATCACATAAAAATATTCAAATACCTTTACATCTAAGTATGTTTAATTGATATGAAAATGAGTGATTTTGGTCAACAACAGAGTCTAGAAGAAATGTTTTTCTTTTAAAGGCATCTTGTGGCTAAGAGGATTCTGCCAAATGATCCATTCATTCCCTGTGTTAGATGGGGTTTTTACAAGCAGAGCCAAGGACAAGGACTCTTGTGCAAATGACTTATGGAGGAAGTGTTTTCTGGAGTAGAGCGGGCAAAGCAGAAGGATAGAGCTGGAGATGGAGCTAAGCAAGGATGATGGTCTCAGCTGGAGAGCAGCTGGAACCAGTTTGACTTCACTGGACGATCTGGAGCATGGATTTCACATTTGTTCAATGTTAGTATGGGCTGCTGCCCCCTGGATTGTTATAGTGACTCCCTGGGGAGAAGGGAAATCGCTGTGAGCAGCTGCTAAGGCCTGAAAGCTGAGTGGGTATTCCAATCCAGTAAAGTGGACCTAAGCAGACCACCCACAAAACCCACTTACAGTACCTGCCTTGCAATGCTGAGATCCACCTGTTTCCCAAAATAAGCTAACTCCATCCAGGCACAGCTTTCCCATAGACAATTACCATACCAGAAAGGGCAATTAACCCTGTTCTTCAAGAGGAAATACAGCACTGCTACCTCATGTAAGTAGGATGATTCACTGGGCTCTTTGTAGTTCCCTGATAATTTCACTTTAATAAACAAGTCTAATAAATATGGGCTGATGAGAGCATGGGAACTAGAGTCTCAAATACCACAGGGCAAGTCAGTTAGTCCAGCAGAGGTCCAAAACCAAGGGTCAGGAGTGTCTAGGAAAGGTGGTTGAGGAGGCAGATAAAGAGGATCTCAGAACAGTTGCACCAAAAGGAACTATAATTTATCTAAATAACCATCTTGTAAGCTTTCCCGGAGAATTACAGTTAGTGTTAGCTTTTAACTTATTGGGACTCTCCTGTATCTCTTTGTGAAAGCACCTACTCTTCAATAACCAGGACCACCAAGCCTAAAGTTACAGGTGTGGAGAAACACAGATTCTATGGAGTGGGTGCTTGGGAGTGATGAGGAATGTCCATAGATTGAAGGCCCATTCCTGCTTCCAATCCTTTGTTCCCAGATCACACATTCTACTTACTGGTGACACAACACTGTTAATATCTGTGTATCGCATCCCAAAGAAAAGCTCTGCATCCTTGCAAAGTGTCTTCAAGGTGGAGCTTCTACTCACCCCTCAAGAGGACTATCCCACATTATATTAAGTCAGCAGTTGCTTAGTGGTTCAGTATATGGTGGGATTAGTAAATAGATCCCATAGCCATGTGTCATCACTACGTGTCTTTTGCCTGCAAAAATCTGTCTCGGTTTCTAGCAATGCTCTGTGGGATTTGGAATCTTAGATAAGATAGTTTGATCTTTGGGATTAGTACTAGTTGGGCAGTGACTAGGAGTTGATTGACAGTTTAGATGAACTATTGCACCTGTAATGTGGAAGGAATTAATGTAATCATCTTACTACCAAGTAACTGATTGGTCTCTTCAATGGATGATACTGTATTCGCAGTATTATCTATTGCTAGCATACTGGACATTTAATGGTGACAGTAGTTGATTAACCTTCATGAGAGAGAACCCATGCTATTTCAGCCCTTGTATGGCTTCATCTTTACAGCCATGGCTTTTCTATTCTAAACCATTGCATGATCCCCAAGTTAGCCAACAACAGATGCTGGGTGCCATTTTTTTGCCAAATCACCCTGTCTGCTTTGGTATTTTAATTCGACTTGCATGTGAACACTTTTGTTAACACTGATTTATGATGCAAATATCTTGATATGTTATACTCACTCCCAAAGCTTCATCAAAATATTTTTTTCCCAGATTTCCTTACCTCAATCTCATCATGGTCCTTTCAGACGCCTGACTGATTAGATAAGCCATTTATCGCTGAGTTAATTTTCACCCATACCCCAGAGTAATTTGTGGTATTCAAAGGAGATGTTACATGAAAGTTATTCCCGGTGGAGGATTCTACTCATCACTGTCTTTCAGGGTCATTTCTGACCAGGCTGTGACTCAGTAGCAATTCACTTCAGTATTCATACAGAGAACCAGTTCACCTCTGAAACAAGCTTAGGCTGTTTCCTTCACCATCAGGTATAAATAGAATCTACTTCTGATCCCCTTTTCTGGTGAATATAGAAAATAATGCTTTTATAGTTAAACAAGCACATACTACATACCAGAATTTGTGTTAATGTGTTCTCTTAAGTACAGTTGACCCTTGAACAATTTGAAGTGTTAGGGGCCCCAACTCCCCACTTAGTTGAAAATCCAAATGTAATTTATACTCTGTCCTTAAGTATTACCAGCATTACAAATTCAGAAATTCAGCCAACCAACATCCATGGTTTGTTGAATCTGTGAATGTGAGCCTACTGATAGAAAAATAGCATTTAAGTCTTCTCTTTTCTCTTCCTGTCTACCTGTCTACTCACTTTCATTCTTGCCTGCACCTTTCCTTAAAGAAAAAAGAAAGAAAAGAAAGGAAGAAAGAAAGGAGGAAACTCTGAACTCTTAGCAGCCAGTACTTTCGGTAACTTGGGAATGAGTTCACCAGCATGATAGTGGGACCTAGGGTAACAATGGCTTCCACCACTTTTCATTTTATTTTTTATTCCTTCAGTTAAGTTGACATATGTCACTACTTCTGGCCAGAAAATATACAAATTTCCAGTCATTTTGTCCTGCTAAAGTTATTTGAAATGCTGTATCTTACAGTTGGTGTGTCTATGAGATGATGCATCCTCCATCATCTCAAATCTTTAAGTGGACTCCTTGGAAATCCCTGATGTATATGGAGCATAAATGAAAAACAAAATTTTCTGTAAATTCACTGGTATTTGGGGCTAAATTGATTACTGCAGCATAATTTAGCCTAACATGTTTATCACAGTGTCTGTATCTAACTTTCACTTGAAAAAGACTACTCTGGAATCAATTCTGTTTGCAGAAGAGGAAACAGAAAGATTGTTGTGTGATTTGCCTGAGTGTATACTTGCAACAGAGTCAAGATTTAAACTCAAACTTCCTAAACCCTTTTTATGCCAGGCAGTAAGTACCAGTATTCCTCCCTTAGTATTATTTTTCTACTATATGATGATAGAAAGGGTTTCACTATAAACCAAACTTACTAATTCTTGTTTTCAACAGAATATGTTCCTGGATTTCTGTTAGGTGAATGCAGTGATAGTCTGAACACATAATTTTAAGTTAGTAAGGGGTTGTCTTACTCACATACATTGGTGATAGAATTGCCAGTGTAATGGATTCAGATAAGATTTGGGCCATGTTTCTCTACCCAGTCACAATTTAGAAAATTTGACTTTTTTGTTAACTTTGAGGCAGAATTAGCCTCATGAAATAACTTCTTTCCATTAGATCTAAGTAAAACCAGATAGGTACTGAAAGGAAGGGGAAAATATTTTCATTCCCAAATTCTACAGCTATGAAAAGGACATGTGATTCCAAGAGAGCAATGCTACCTCTGGAGTCTAAAAATGGTTCCTGAAACAACATCACACTCTCCTACAAAAATAAATCAACAAAAGCAGGATGTAAAAATGTCAAGCCTAGATTCCTAATTTGACATAACTTCAAGGCAAAGAGGAAGATTTGAATGAGAAAGACTTTGTGAAAGTCCCAAATGTTTTTAAGCTTTTCTGAGTTAGAAACCAATCTGTAGGAAGGCACCTTGGTCTATGACAATAAACCAAGATCTGACGCTACTCACCACTGATTCACATCATCTCTTGAACAGATCATCTCAGCTTTTCTTCCTCTTTTCTTATTTACACAGATTCCACTGAAAAATATAAACCTGCTAAAGATAGAGTAGACCATCCCTAATATTTTTAACTCTAATATCTTTTTATTTTATGAAAGGATGATGGTTAAGAAAAAATGACTTGAAAAGATTCATGCCAATTCTTACAAGCTGTCTATAAAACCAATCACTATAATGCAGTAGAAATGAAAAACTTGCACTTAAGAATGCCAGAGGTTATACTAGACACATTTGCTTATTTAAGATTCACAACAACATAGCCAGGCAGTGTTATTATCCTTATTTGACAAGTGGATAAAGTAGGGAGTTAACACACTTACCCAGATAATAAGTGGTGGAACCAGAATTTGTACTAGGAAAGTTACCAAAGCCATTATCTTGTTAGGAAGCAAAGAAGAACAAAACTGAAAAGAGTCTGTACTTATTAGAGAGTAAATATGCTATTTGGGTGAGAAATTTCCCAAGTGAATTTATAATATAGGTGCTTCAGTGGTGCTGCTGACTTTGAAACTCTGCAATATGCACGTTTAATTGGGGCAGTAGAATCTATGTGGTAGCCATGCTGTTTATTTCCACTTGGTAACCTTTACGATACAGAAAATGATTGCATTCTCTTATCGTTTCATCTATAGTGCTCTCTTTCTTGTTATTTTATACTTTAGGGAGAAGAGAGAAGATAAATATTCTTAGTGAGAAAAAAGTGCAAGACTAAAACTAAAACTTCTTCCTGTAACATTATACTATTTCTTTTCCAAACCATCTTTAGCGTTACCTTCTGCTTATTCATACATATATATATATATATACACATACACACACACACACATACATATGTATGTGTGTGTGTGTGTATGTATGTATGTATGTATGTTGCAGGGTTTACCATTAGTAAGTATTCTGTACTTTCTACTTCTTTCTTTGATACTGATACCTAAAAACCAAAGTAACTTCACAACCCCTACTGCAGTAAGAGGGTGTGGTACTCAGGGAATAAATAGAGCCCTTGCCCAGGTCTATCCCACAGTAGAGCGTCTAGATGAATGGACCCGCTTGGTTGCTATTTTTCTTGTTTTTAAACATCTATTTAGAATGGACATACTTAACAATTGTCAAAATCCGTACATTGGTTCCCTAACCCATACAGTAAGAGCATTTGTACTAGGAAAGGCCAATATACGAAGAGCTGATGCCCAGTTTATAAATGAAATTCATATTCTAAATGAAAAATGAAAATAAATGACCCATGTACTTCTCAAGATAAACTAATTCAGTAGCTGTGCAAAGGGTTTACAATTAAAAATTACAAATCATAAAAAGATGAATAAAATCATATATGACTGCATTTTTTAGAGCATACTTCTGAGATGAAGACATATGCACCAATTTTAACATACAGAAATTTCAGTCAGGCTCTAGCCTATTTGAAATTCCCAAACAGTGCTAATCAGCCCTGGGCATCCCCATAAATTGCCTGGGTTGTATTCCCCATTTAAAGTTAAGAATAGGTTTTGAAAAGAGACAAGAGCAGCTGCAAAGGATTATTGGATATCTGTATAGTTCCTCCCTCAAATGATGCCTTTCCCATTTACTGCTGTTTGTTCCTATATTTAAATCTTTGTCAGTATTTTTCCCTTGGCTCTTCTGATTGCACTTCTCTTGCTTATCTATACAAATTGTATTATGACCTGTTTGTCTTGGATTTAGCATTACTTGAATTTATTTGCACATTTTAGTCAAAGGTGAGTAACAAGTTCTTTACAAACAGATGTATATTCTAATAATACTTTATGGTTGCAAACAGTATGAAATATTCTATATATTAAATTCTGGATATTATGTCCCAAATTTTGTTTTAAATTTGTGTTCTCATAGCAACAACATGGTGGTTTGTTTTAATTGTTTTTCTTTCCTGTCTCTCATTAGAATTTGTTTATATCTACAGGAAATGTTTCTTTCTCTTTGATTTCTGTACTATCCTGCATCTGTGAGTTAACAGTATATTAAAGACATAGAGAACTTTATCTGTTTAGCTATTTAATTTATAGATTAGGAGATAGTCCCCTCAGGCTAATGTTAATTGGGAGAAAAGCTATTATTGAATTAATTATTCAAGTAAAGCATACATTTATTATCTTCCTTAATCCCATTCACATTCATGATCTCTTTCTGCTTTCATCATACCTAACATTATTTCTGAATTCACGAAGTTAAAACTTTCACTAAACCATTGCTATAAATTCCAAATTCCAGCTGTCCTATGAGCCCATCAGTCTCAAAAAAGATCCAAGCTTTCATATCTGGCGATGTAAATAAATTTGTAAGTACAGAAGTAGTAGCTTCTAGTTTGAAAGATTTATTTTTAAGGTTTGTTTTTGAAACCAGGGGAGACTGCAAGACATATCAGGTTTTTCTGTTTAAATTTCAGTTGCAGATAAAATGAACTGTCTTGCCAATTAAGGTTCATATATTTTATATATGGTAAATACACAGAAACAGACTTTACTTGGCATCGTACTAGAAAGTAATCTCCATAGGTTGTAAATTCTTTTGGGAAAGGGACTGTCTTTCACTAATCTATGTTCTTCTGTTACTTAAGTTTATTTCCTGGGTGTATGCTAATGTGTTTTATAAGAATGAATAAATCAAAAGAGAATCGTTATATAACATGAAGTGTTTCCTTTTTTAACAGGAGAAAAGGGAGTCAACATTTATTATGTGGCTCTTTATAATTAGAGAAATGGTAAACGTAGCAGTTGATGTAATAGGAGTGTTCTGAAATCACCAGACCACATGCAGAACTTTGATTGCTATGTATTTTAAAACCAAAATTCTAACTTATCCTTCTAAATGGTAAAAAGCTACTGTGAATATAACTTATCCATTTGGCTATTTATCCAAACCAGCAAAAGTAATCTGAATTTCATCTTAGTTCATGAAGATCTAGTATGGACCAAATTTACAGTGCTTAAATTTTTTAATGAAAGAATATTGCATCATAACATTGTAGGGTTTAAGATGTGCATCATTGTAAATCAAAGGCTTAAGTGTATCAAAATAGAAAGCTATGCTCATATTAGTAGTTAATTATATTGATATAAAGTTTAGAAAATATTATGGAATTTGTCCAAATATCCCAGAAATTTTGAATCATACGCTGAATCATCAGTGTCCCACCTCAGGTTCAACACCCAGAAGACAAAGCAAGAAAATTTTATATTTCATTGCTAGGCAAGGCCTCAGCTCCAAATACCAATGGAGAGCTCTGAAGAGCTGCACTAATTTTTTCTTTTTTGAGGTGCATTTATTTTTGTGGAGAAATGCTTTGTCTACTCTGTACTGGCCTCAGTTGATTTGAATGACGTGAATGAAGTAGCACAGAATATGTTTAACCTAATTAACCTCTGACCAAAGTCTCTGATATTACTATACCTGGAAGGTCTTTAGTAGAAGCTAATTCAAATACCTAACAAAATTTGTTTGAATGCTTGGATCGTATGGAGGTATGCACCCAAATTGATACTGACCTCCATTCTGTCTGCCTAAAATGAGTGTGAAAAGAGAAGAGTATCATAGTATTATTAGAAAAGGGAGTTCAAATGAGACACTAAACTTCTAGATTCTCTCTTTTTTTTTAAGAAAAGTACAGGGAGGAGTGAAGGCAAATAGGAAGGCAGGCAGGAAGAGAGAGGAGACAGAAACAATTTATTTTATTTAATTGCTCATCATTGGCTATTTCCCTGGCCGAGGGTCCTGAACTGGGAACTTTGGGATATATAGGGACTGCACCTGGTTTAAATGACTAAACCACCAGGACCTACCAGGATTCTCTATTTTTTTATTTGACCTGCGACTCTATCCACTCAGTGGCCAATTAATTGTCTTTAAGCCAGTTAAATCACAGATTATTCCTCTGGATATAGAGGAGAAAGATGGAAGAGATTGTGAAAGTCTTTTTAGAGAACAACATTAAGTAGAAACAGTTGTTAAAGGGGAAAAGTAATCAACTTGCAAGCAAATCACAAAATATCTGCTCGATACAGTATCTCCAAGCTATTCTGCAAAGGGTAATATAAATGCATTATTTCCAAAGTATTCAAAAATCGTAGTTAAGACAGTGTATTGTTGGTGAAAGACTAGAAAAATATATCAAAGGAACAGATTCAAGAGCCCAGAAATAAATCTATGCAAATATAGTCAATTGATCTTGACAAAGGATAAAAGGTCATACAATGAAGCAAAGATAGTTTTCAACATGAGGTTCTAGATATTGGACATCCAAATGCAAAAAAAGAAAAAGAATCTAGACACAAAAAATTTCACAAAAATTAACTCAAAATATAGCATAGAGCTAAATTAAAAAATACAAAATAAAGAATTCTTAGAAGATTTTAAAAAAAGAATATCTAAGTGATCTTGGGTTGGACAATGGCCTTTTAGATGAAACACTAAGAGCATCATCCATGAAGGAAAAGATTGACAAATTGAACTCCCTTAAAAGTAGAAATTTCTACTCTGTGAAAGGCTATCAAGAGACAGTAAAGCAAAATCACACACTGGGAGAAAATGCTTGCAAACCATTTATCTGTTAAAATAACCGGTATTAAAAATATACAAAGAACTCTAAAAACTCATCAGGAAAACAAACAGTTGCATTAGGAAGTAGGAAAAAGAGCTAAAGATACCTTACCAGAAAAGGATGCAGAGATTTCAAGGAAATATTTGGAAAAAAAAAATGCTTAAAATCTGGTCATTAGAGAACCGCAAACTAAAAACAACAGTGAGATTAGAAATAACCAAGAAATCCTTCAGGAAGTGAAGACATAAACAGGCTGAAGTATACCTATATAATGGAGCATTTATCATTCAGCGCTAAAGAGAAATGAGTTATCAAGCTATGAAAAATACTGGAGAAAACTTAAATGCATATAATAACTGAAAAAATGTCAATTTAAAAGAATACATGTTAGGCAATTCCAGCTATAGGTTGTTTGGGAAATACAATAGAGAAAGTGAGGTAAATGGTTGCCAGGGACTCAAGCGGAGGGAGGGAGGAATGAAAAGGTGCAACACAGGGCAGTTTTAGGCCGTGAAACTAATTTGTATGATACCGTAATAGTGGATACCTGACATTTTGCATTTTTTAAAACCACTTGTACAAAAAAACTGTACAAAATAGAGTGAATACTAAAACTTATGAACAGTATTAGCTCATACATTGTGACAAATATATGACACTTTACAGACTTAATGATGGGAGAATCTGTACTGGGGAGTTAGCAGAAGGGGTGACTCTCGAGAGCCTCTGTGCAGTTTTTCTCTAAATTTAAAACTTTTCTGAAATAAAAATCTATAAACGAATATTACATATTTTTCAGTAGTTCCTAAATCAAAGTATCAACCTCACTTTCATATTTCTCACAGTTTTTAGCTTTAAAATAGTATGTTGTGTGGACAGAGCAGGAAGAAAAACCAGTCAGACCGGGTTTCTAATTCTCAGCTGCACCATTTTTTACCATCGAGGTGATATTTGGACACTTTTAAGACTTCCGAATCACTAATGAAAGGTGCACATCATGTATAATTTATGAGACTATGTTGTGGGCATTACACCTGATGTGTGTGAAATTAGCTAGTAGAGAACCTGGTATATCTTAGGTGCTCCATAAATGTTCCTTATCTTCTCTAGCTTTAAAAGACATTGTTTTAGGATCTGCCCCAAATCTTAAATGCAGCAATAGGTCACTTTGCTGATTTCCAAAGCTGGGAAAGCATCTTAATATACTGCATTTTTTGTGGACTGAAGGAAATAAAGACTTTTTCTCAAAGCAACAGCAATCGATTATTTATGGTGACTTACAAGAAGAAAGTAGTGAGAAGGGACAGTTTGTAAACCTGTTCTTATAAATACAGGCAGTAGTTACTGGAGAAGGAAACTTGGTAGATGAAGGAGAGGATAGAATCTCAGCTTGATTCTTCACTTAGAAAAAAGCAAGAGAAAAGTGAAATCCCAAAATACTCTTGTGTAATGCCCTAGGACAGCTGCACATCATCAAAATTCAAATGGCGAAGGATAGAATTGGACTACTGGTGGTAAACTTAATGTGTCATATACAT
The DNA here is from genome assembly GCA_004363575.1 of Solenodon paradoxus. Taxonomy (NCBI): domain Eukaryota; kingdom Metazoa; phylum Chordata; class Mammalia; order Eulipotyphla; family Solenodontidae; genus Solenodon; species Solenodon paradoxus. Next base: position 134,420 of record RJWH01000209.1, on the reverse strand, counting down.
ACTTTGATTTGCAATGATGAATGCCTTAAACATACAATTTTATGTTCCTTTAATAAAATTTAAAAAATAAATGAAAGAGCTCATAAAAACAAGCAAAATCTAAGATGTTGCTAAGGAGTTAGTTATATACACTGAACAGTTGGGATAAGTTCTTTTCAGATGCTGGAAAATAAACTTTCACTTGATTAAGCATCTTTTCCATCCCATACCCTACTTTCTTCTGTGATATTTAGAGCTCTTCAAATCACAAATTCAGACTTAAACATTATTATTGCCCCAGAAACTGAAGTCCTCTCAGTACTCAAGATTATCTATGATTATATAATCCAGCACCACCACCGTCATCATCTAATATAACTAGAACAGGTCAAGCATTGCTCAGATGTTAGGATAATTGAAGACACTAGAATAAAGTCTGAAAGTTCCTCTCCATTTGAGACCAAGTTTAGGTTAATTTTTAAAAACACTGAACAATTAATTTACTCTGTAAGAAAAAAGTTAAAAGAGGTGGATAAATATTTAGATGAAGTATTAGTTCCCTACTGCTGCTATAACACATTACCATTTAATGACTTATCACAACACAAATGTGTTATCTTACGGTTCTGTAGGTTGGAAATCTCACTGGGTCTCACTGGCTAAAATCCAGTTTTGGGCAGGGCTGTGTTACATTCTGGAACTTTTAGAAAATAATTAGTTTCCTTGTCTTACCTATCTTCTAGAAGCTGCCCATATCCCTGGACTTAGAGACACTTTCCATCTTCAGAGTTAACAATAGCACTTCAGCAAAGTTTTGGTCTTTACTTTGAATTATGCTGATACTGAATCTTCTGCCCTCCCTTTTCCATGTTTAAGGACCCTCCTGATGATGGTGGACCTGCTTGAATAAGCTAGGGTAATCTCTCTTTCTCAATGTCATCTGATTAGCAAGGCTGATTCTCTCTGCAACCTTAATTCCCCTACTGTGTAGAGTAGCAGATTCACAGGTTCTGAGATAAGGATGTGGACAGATGAGAGGGGATGGCACTGGAGTGATATACCTCAATAAATAACAAGCCAGAAGTTGATACTCACATTAGTAGAGATGAGTTATACACACACCTCACAGCAGCATAAATGACCCCATTGACTTGATTAGTGAAAAAGGTTTTCCAGCAAACCCCACTTTAAAATGAAATTCTTCCCACAGAAGTTTGTAACAGCAGGCAGGAGTAGACATAGCATTTTGACCTCAGCTTATAACTACAGAACTGCTTATACCGCCTCATGAATTTAGTATCTTGCTTTCTCACTCTTGCTTTCTTTTTAAAAAATAAAGTGTTAAACAACAAACAATTAACTGTGTTTCCAGGAGACAGATATGTCCTTTGTATACACATTCAGAGGGAACAAAAATAAGCAAGATTACATAGCAGACATTTTTACTAAGTATCCAATGACAAATGAATTATGTTATTTATGGTTACAGCTCTATTCCCAACTTCCTAAGAAATGCTTTGGTGTGAAAACAATGACCATTTGAGAAATATCTCAGGCAGTGGCAATTACCGAGACTAATGAAAGGAAAAGAATACAAAACAAAAATGTTTTGTTTCTCTTGGGACTGACCAAATTGGAAATAGATTCTCTGGTCTCACAGACACACCCTTCTGAGAGCAGTAAACCACAGTATCCAAAGTCTCACCCTTCCCAAAGCCTGCTTAGAGACCAGTGAATGGACAGGCTCACTTCTGAATATCCTTTTGCAGTCATAGAGCCTTAAAGGTATAATTTGAATTACCCTATAATTTTGAAATTTACCCTTTCATACATAGGTTGAGTTTTTTCAGTTGAAAGGAGACACTCATTGAGATGTCTGAAATGAAGTTTTAAGATATCCACTAAATTCCATGGTATAATATGCTCCTTAATTATATCCAGGACAGAATTTTTATGATTATGCAATTACTTCCCAATTCTCAACCTTCAGAAACAAACATCTGAACAGGATTATACATTACTTATGGATGGAATCTGGGTCCCATATTGCTATTTACCAAACTTGTGGATCAGGTTCCAGTAGCACTGTTTTCTCTGCTCCATAACCTTTGTCCTTATATAAAGATGAAGCAAGAGAAATGTTACCTAGGGAACTCTGAAAGTTTCGAATGTTTCTTTCACCAGTTCCTTGGATGCTGGTTCTAACTGGTTCTCTCTGACCCCATCACTAGTGATCTTATTTCTTAAGGTCTGAATGAGTATAGGGAATTGGCATTTTTAACAGGCTCCCTAGCGTAGCTCTCTGGTCATGCAATTTTCAGAGCACACTTAGAGAAGCATGGCCCTAGTGCCCTAAACCATTCTGAATGAACGCTGTGTGCATCCACTTTGTACAGCCGTCTTCATTAAAGAACACACTCTCACATCACACTCTGGGCCAATTAATCTGATTTCTCTAATCATGAGTGTTCTAATTGTTCTCTCTTGAAAGTGGTGAGAGATTTCTCAGAAACCACTTTGGTTTTTAGAGAAGTGGAGTGACTGTATCAACACTGATTTTGTTTTTGTAATGTGGACAGAGGACTAAATTAACCTTTTGTTTTCTGATTTGAGGCAGTCCTTTCATCTAAAAGGGAAAATCATGAATACCCACTGTGTTTTGTTTGCTTGCAAACCAATTAGATTCAGACCAGGATATTACAGCTTTTTCACAAGTATCTGATAATGTTCATACAGTTAATAAACGATTACAGTTTGAGGAATGATCACTAATGAGAAGCTAGTGATTCATTTGGAAAGAGATGACTCTGTTGGAGCAAAAAATGGTAAAATCTATCAGACCACTTCCCTTTACCAGAGAGAAACCTGGGTAAAAAGAAGGAGTTGCCTTTTGCCATTCCAGATTCGGCTGTATCTGCCCTTCTGTTCAGCTTGACCATCGTGGGACATTATTTTCATTTCCCCCAATGAAAACTGCCCACAATGCCCATGTTAACTTTCTATTTTTGGCATAAAGGATCAAGATTAGGGGTAGGTAGGCAGAGCACTTTTTCTCTCATCCAAGACTCTCACATGAGGGACCTTGGGCTCATCCCTTCTCTTCAAAGGGCCTGCCTTCTCCTTGTAGCCATAAAACTGTACTACTTAATCAAAAGAGTAAAGAGTGAATTGTATTGAGTAAAAAGTCTGCAGACACTCCTCCTGACCTGTCTTTAGATGTTGGCAACTTGGCTGGATATTTTGAAACAGAAGACCTGTATGTTGGCAGCAGCTTCTGCTGAGAAACTCTGCCTATTGTTGGGAGTCCCACTCATACCAGTGGGGCTGTGCACTGTTGGAGACCACAAAGAACATCTGCACTCTACCCTGCCTCAGAGGACAAACATCATTTGACTCACTGATATATCACAGCACTGGTTAGAATAAAATACAATCACATTTATATGACTCCTGTCAAATGGGGCACATAGACAAAATCTCTACCAAATGTCTAAATATCAAATTGTTTCTTTTCCTCTCAGAGAACATGTGCATATATGTTCCTATGTTATTGACCTCAGCTAACTTTCACAACCCTGACTTGTCAAATCTCCTTCCTTCATCCCTTACTATGAAGATTTTTTTTAGATCTTGGGAGAAGTGACTGAAAAGATTGGCATTGGCACTTGTGCTCTGATGCAAGAGGACATTTCAGCGGCTTTCATCAAAGACAAAAACAACCAATTTTGATGAGTCTTTTGCTGTTGACTCTGTGAGATGGTTCCCTTGGCAACTAATATGGGAGGTGACAGATTTGGAAGAGCTGGGCGCTGCTATCCAACTTTACCCACAGCTGATTAAAAGGCTTTCAGGCAAACAAGGTTGATGGCACAGGAAGAGTGTGACCAGGGATGTTGGGGGTAGAAGGGAGGGGAAGCTAGGCAACTGCTTAAGTCTCATCCAAGTTTAAGTGAAGCAGAAGACACTGGATCCACTGTTTCATTAACATTCAGATCATTTAGATGCAATCAAATCTAATTACTCTATGTTGCTGTTTGTGTCCTAAGTGATTCCTTGAGGTGAAGACAGGCTTCTCAATTAGAAAACACCCAACAAATATTTTATTAAGGACCTAATGAGATTCACACTGTGATAGGCCATGGAGTTTCAAAGCAAAAGGATGGTTTGGGGTTTTGAAAAACTTGGATAGTATGAGCTTCAAATGGAGGTGCGGGATGTGGGGAGGTGCGGCACTCTCAACTTGGCTTTGGAAAATGTGAACGGCACTGCTGACCTCTGATGAAGATGATTCTGAAAAGAAGAAAAAACAAGTGTAGGTATTCTGGCATGTGGTGTAAAATAGAGATAGAAAATAAAATACTCAGATGCCTCCATTCTCTATTTCCAGGATAGATGTGGGAATTTGAACATGATTTTTTTTCTTTTCTAGAACGCTTCCCATTTCTTATACTTATCACACAAATCTTGGTAAAGCTGTCAGTTCTACAAATTCACTTTCTACCTTCTCGCTCAACTGGGGGCAGAACATTGGCTATATCCAGACAATTTAATTTTTGAAATTTTGCAACAGCCGCTCCATTATTGAATTTATGATGTAGAAATAAAAATGCATGGATTTTAGTGAGTTAAGCATGCTCCCATATGTAAAACCAAAATGCCTTAAAATTAATATCACATTTGCTAGAATTTGAAGTTGCATCTATGAATATATAAGAATCTAAAGAAATAAACTGAAATGGTGTAAATAATTATGCACAGCAAGGTTTCTGATAGTATGATTCATAATCATATACTGTGAACATGATATACCTATTCAGCTATAAAAATTATATAACTAAATTATGACTCCCTTATGGCTATTTGATATTTGAAAATATCAAAGGATATAGAAACGTGCTCAGTACTGTATGTACTGTAGAGTAAAACAAGCAGACTGTAAAATAGAATGAAGTACAATATAATGACATTTATTCATAAAAACCTGGACAGCCATGGTATTTAAAATTTTATTTAAGCCTTTTTTTACAGAGGGAGAGGAAGAGGAGGAAGAAACAATTTTTTTTTAAGGAAGGAAGGGAGCGGGGAAGAAAGAAAAGAAGGAAGGAAAGGAGAGAGAGGAGGAGGAAGCATCTTCCTTCCTTCCTTCCTCCCTCCCGCCCTCCCTCCCTCCGTCCCCTACTCCCTTCCCACCCCAACTCCCCACCCTGGATGGTGAACCAGGTTTTTGGGTTTTACGTGATCTGCGTTGTGAGCATCTCAGCCACTTGAGCCACAAGGATGGACCCCTTAAAATTATATTTAACAATATCGCCCTGCTCGGTTTTATAGCTTTCTAGTTAAGTATTGAAATCAATTTGTATAAGTCCTTCAGTTTCTTTTTCAAAATTGTTTTAGCTCTTTGAATCCCTTTGAATTTCATATACATTTAAGAATCAGCATGTCAGTTTTTATTTAGGAAGTCTCTGACATTTGATTAAGATTGTGTTGAATCTGTAAATCAGTTTGGAAAATGTATACTGTAACGGTATTAAATGTCCCAATCCATGAGCTCGGTGTTTCTCTCCATTTACTTAGATATTAGGAGAGGCAGTGAGGTAGACATGAGTAGAGGCAGACAAAAGACGTGTATGAGTAGCTGACAACATGGTGATGGTCACATGCCAGTGGCCGCATTGGCACAAAAGAACTAAGTGGGCAGAGGCAGAAAGAGACTCCAAAGGGAGACTTTGAAACTAGTGACAGTCAGGCAAAATATCCAAGAGGGGCAGGGTGGTGCTGACCCCGCCCCTCAGATGGACCCCTGAGAGAAGAGGGAGGTGACCTCCCCAGAGCACAGCGTTTGCTTCCAACTCCACCTCTTGGAGAGGTTGAGTCAGCCATGCAGACCTCTCCTGACTGTGCTTTCCTGTTGCCTGTTAAATTCTTCCTTGACTTGACTTCTCCCCTCTGGCATTTTTTAATTTGTTCATTGGCTGAGACAAGAATGGGGATTTTATTTATTTTACAACAGAAACAATGTTAATTCTGTAATATTTTATTTCTTTTTTAAAAATTCATCTTGTATCTGAAAGTTTGTACCCTTTTGAAAAATTTTCTGCCCTGCCTCTGGCAACCATTTATCTACTTTAGATTTTTATGAGCTTGACTTTTTTCAGATCTATGTATAAATGACACCGTGGAGTATTTGTTTCTTTGTCTGGCTTATTTCACTTAGTATAACACCCTCAAGACCCATGCATGTTCTTGCAAGTGGTAGAATTTCCTTCTCTTTTAAAATGTTTTATTGATATTGATTATCTCTTTTGTTCAAATGCTACGTTTATTTTTGAATATTGACATTGTCTCAGTCTGTATCTCACATCACACCCTCCACCAGAGTCCAGTGTCCTTTACCATCACCTTTCCCCCTGTTTCCTTCCCTCCCCCTCCCACCCGCTGGCTGCCATCATCTTGTGTCCCATCAGTTTATGCTGGGGTTTATGTGTTTGTTTCATTTCATTATATTCCACATAAGAGTGAAACCATCCAATATTTCTCTTTCTCTTTTTTTTTTAGTAGCTGCATAGAATTCCATTGATAGGCTACAACTTCTTTAATCCAGTCATCTGCTGGTGGATATTTAGGTGGTTTCCATGTATTGGCTATTGTGGCCTGTGCTACTATGAACATTGGGGTGCACATAATTCTGATTAGAGATTTCGTATCCTCTAGGTATATGACCAAGAGTAGGATTGCTGTATTAAATGGTAGATCCATATTTATTTGAGAAACCTGGCTACCATTTTCCAAAGAGGTTGCACCAGTTTGCATTCCCACCAGCAGTGTAGGAGAGTCCCCTTTTCTTCATACCCACTCCAACACCTGCTATTTCCAGTCTTTTTGATTGAGGCCATTCTCACTGGTATGAGGTGGAATCTCATTGTAGTTTTTATTTACATTCCTCTAATGATGAGTGATGTAGAACATTTTTTCAGGCCATCTGTGTATTTTCTTTATATAAGTGTGTATTCAGTTCTTTGGCCCAGTTTTTTAGTGGATACTTTTTGCTTTATTATTGTGGAGGTGTGTGAGCTTTTTATGTACTTCAGAGATCACGCTCTCATCTATTGTATGCTGTGTGAGTATCTTCTTCAATTCCATGGGTTGTCTTTTTGTTTTAGTGGTGGTTTCTTTTGCTGTGCCAAAGCTCTTCAGCTTGATTTAATTTCAATTGCTTAATTTTACTTTGGCCTCTTTTGCCGTAGCTGTTCTTTCCCCAAGGATCTCTTTGAAGTTGAGGTCAAGGAGTTATTTTCCCACATTGTATTCTGGGTACTTTATGGTTTTGATTCTTTTGTCCAAGTATTTTATCTATCTTGAGTTAATTTTTGTGTATGGAATAATGGATAATGTAGTTTCTTATTTTTTGCAGATAGGTCTTTCTGGTTTTCCAGCACCATTTATTAAACATACTCTTAGCACCTTTGTCATAGACTTACTGTCCATATAGGTGTGGCTTTAGTTTTGGGGTCTCAATATGATTCCACTGATCATTGTGTCTGTTTTTGTTCCAGTAACAAACTGTTTTGATGATAATTGCTCTGTAATGTATTTTGAGTTCATGGATTGTGATTCCCTCACTCTTCTTTCTTTTTCTTAGGATAGCTTTGACTATTTGAGGCCGTTCGTGATTCCATACAAACTTCAGTATTGTTAGCTCCATTTCCTTGAAGAATGTTCCTGGGATTTTGATGGGAATTGCATTAAGCCTATATATTGCTTTGGGTAGAATGGCTATTTTTACTATGTTAATTCTTCCAGTCTGTGAGCATGGAATGTTTTTCTATCTCTTTGTGTGTTCTTCTATTTCCTTTGTTAAGATCCTGTGGTTTTCATTATAGGGGTCTTTTACCTTCTTTATTAAGTTTCTCCCAGGTATTTGATCTTTCTTGGTGCCATTGTGTGTGGAATTACTTTCTTAATTTCTTTCTCCTCTACTTCATTGTTTTGTATATAAGAATGCTACTGATTTTTGTGTATTGATTTTATATCCTGTCATTTTGCTATAGTCGCTTATTGTTTCAAACAGTTTTTTCATGGAATCTTTAGAGGTTCTAGGTATAATATCTTCTCATCTGAAAATATGATAGTTTTATTTCTTTTTTTTCTAATTTGGATTCCTTTAATGTGCTTTTCTTGCCTTATTGCTCTGGCCAAGACTTCCAGACCTGTGTTGAATAGTAAAGGTAATAGTGGGCAACCTTGTCTTATTCCAGATCTTAGGGGAAAGGCTCTCAGTTTTTCACCATTGATTATGATGTCAGTTATGGATTTGTCATATATTGCTTTTATGATGTTGAGGTATGTGTCTTCTAGTCCTATTTTGGCAAGAGTTTTTGTCATGAATGGGCATTGGATCTTGTTAGATGTCTTTTCTGTATCTTTTGGGATGGTCATATGGTTTTTCATTTTCTGTTTGTTGATGTGGTGTATTACATTGTTTGATTTGCATGTATTTAACTATCCATATATCCCTGAAATACAGTCTACTTTATTGTGGTGTATAATTTTTCTGATGTGCTATTGAATTCTATTTGCCAGAATTTTGTTGATGATTTTTGTATTGATATTCATCAGTGATATTGGTCTGTAGCCTTTTTTTGTTAGTACTGTCTTTGTCTAATTTTAGAATTAGGGTACTGTCGACTCATAGAATGTATTTGGGAGTTTTCCCTCCTTCGTAGAATGTATTTGGGAGTTTTCCCTCCTCTTCAACTTTGTGGAAGAGTTTAAGGAGGATGGGAATTAGCTCTTCTTTGAGTGTTTGGTATAATTCACTGTGAAGCCATCCAGACCTGGGCTTTTGGTTTTAAAGGAGATTTTTCATAACTGCTTCAACCTCTGTGCTTGTGATTGGTCTATTTAAGTTCTCTGTTCTCTAGGTTCAGTTTTGGGAAGTTGTAGGATCCTAGAATCTGTCCATTTCTTCATGATGAATCTGTTAGTATATATGAGTTCATAATAATCTTTCATGATCCTTTGTCTTTCCGTGATGTCAGTTGTAATCTCACTTCTTTCATTTCTGTTTTTGTTCTTAGAATTTTTTCTCTCTTGCTTGGTGTATCTAGGATTATATCAGTTTTGTTTGTTTTTTCAAAGAATCAGCTCTTAGATTCATTGATCATTTGAATAGTCTCTGTGTTCAATTTTATTTCTGCTCCAATTTTTATTATTTCCTTCTTTCTGCTGAGTTTTGGTTTAAATTGTTCCTCCTTTTTTAGTTCTCTCAGTTGTGAGGTTAAGGGTTTAATTTGGGTCTCTCAGTTTTTGATGTGCACTTGTATGGCTATAAACTTCCCTCTCAGGTCTGCTTTTGCTGCATCCCTTATGTTCTGCAAGCTCATCTCTGAATTTTCATTTGTTACCAGACAAATCTTAATATCATCAATGATCCATGGGTTGTTCACAAGCATGTTAGTCAATCTCCACATCTTTGTGGTTCTTCCAGTTTTGTTCTTTTGGTTCATTTCTAATTTCAACCCCTTTTTTTCAGTGAAGATGCTTTCTATAATTTCAGTCTTGCTAAATTTGCTGAGACTTGCTTTGTATCCTGGTATATCCTTGAGATTATGCTATGTGCACTTGAGAAAAGTATATATTCTTTTTTTGTTGGGGTATAGCACCCACCCTGATATGTCTATCATATTTATGTGTCATTTTATATCTTATAATGTAGATGTTTTGTACACCTTTTATTAACTTTATTCCTAAGTACTTTATGTTTTGTGTTGTCCTTAGGGCTTAGATATGTTACCTGTACATAGCAGTTTTGAGTTTTATTTTTCAGTCTATTCACTCTTGATTAATGAGTTCAATCCATTGACATATATAGATAGAGAGATAGATATATGCCTATATATCTATATAGAGAGAGAACTATATAGTGTTAATAAACAACTGTTTATTTCCATTTTTCTATTTGTTTTCTGGGTACTTTTTCAACCTGTCACGTATCTTTGCTCTTCTCTGTTCTTTTCTTCTGTGCTTTGAAAATATTTATGTTGTGTTTCTTTTCCCTTTTAATTTTCTTCTTTGTTTTTTCTGTAGATTCTTATTTTGAGGTTACCCTGGTATTTCTGTAAGACTGTTTTAGTGTTGATGGTTTTTCTATCTTTCGTTTGCCTATAAAGCGCTTTATCACTCCTTCCATTCTAAGTGATAACCTATCTAGATAGAGTATTCTTGGTTGGAAATCCTTTTCTTTCAGCACTTTTAATATATTACATCATTTCTTTCTGACTTATAAAATTTCTGTTGAGAAATCTTCAGATATTCTTATAGGGTTCCCTTGCATGTAACTCATTTTTCTCTGGTTATTTTTAAGATTCTCTCTTTGATTTTTGTAACTTGAATTACAGTGTGTCTTAGTGTATTTCTGTTGGTGAGAGGAAGTTGGATGTCTCCCAGGGTCCTTGGGAGCCATTTCAGCAAAGCACAGTTCCTCTACAGAAGTCTCTCAGTCCTCTAGGTGATCAACATCCACAGCAGAGACTTAAACACAACAAGCCTTAAAACCTGGCCATAGGACCTACTAGTAAGTAGCAGACATATCTTCAAAGTTGTTTAGCAGTGCCCTAGGCACTGTTTTGCTAGCGCTTCATTAATGAGCCTCCCTAAGTGAGCTGTGGAATCCTTTTTGCAGGAAATTACTCAGTTATTTATACTGGTATTGCAGACTCAGCTTTCTGTCCCCGTCTCTTGTTGGTGATCATTGCTCAGGCAGCCTGAAGAACCAGAAAACTTTAATTTCAAGTACAAACTGTTCAGTACCGTAAGTGAACCACTGGCAGAGTGGGTGGGCACTTCACCTTTTGACTCATGCTTCAATGTGGTGATCTCCAGTGCCACTGATATACAAACAGTATAGAGCCTGGAGCCCAGCAACCTTTTGGTTTGCAGGAAGTCTGTCTCTTTTCTTTACTCCCACTGAAGTTTTGGTTCAACAAATGAAAGTTCTGCATCTCATCATCGTGCACTTCATTGCTCTCCATCCTGTGTTCTTTGCTCCCCAGAATCTTATAATTCACCAAAGAAAAGTCTGTTTTCCATACTAAATTATATGTGCTCATGGATCCATTCCTAAGTTATAGGGGCACCCACTGAGGGGGCAAGCTCTTCAGCCCAGGAAGAGGATCTCTAATAGGTGAGCTTTTGTGCCAAGATTGATTGGCTTGTTGTACAATTTACAGAGTGAAGACATGTCACCCTTCTCTTTGTGGAAAAGAGTCTGTATTCTTTTTTAAAGGCTTTCATTGTTAAATAGGTATAGTTTTGTTGTGTCTCTGGGAAGCAGGTGAGCTCAAGATGGTAACAGTCCACTATCTTGAAACAATCTCTGATCCATGAACTTTTTAATAAAGCTTTAATTTTCTCAATGTGACCAACATGAAATTTTGCTTTAACTATCTAGAAAATTACTTGGTGTGGAATAGCTCATTTCTTTAAACTCACAGATAGCCAAAGAGATTGAAATAGGAAAAGCCAACAGAAAGTAAGTCATTTCAGGCAACTTCACTGAAACAAATGTGTTTCCTTAAAAACTCTTAGAACATAAATCCTTAACCATTAAAGTATGTTTTACTATGTTCAGGCAACACCTTTCTTCCTTATAGCTCTCTCTGAAGGCAGAAATGCTTTGTAGCACATTCATTCACAATGTTTTTGTTAAAAGAGTCAGTAGGATTTATTTCTTCCTGTAATTTATAACAGAAATAGGATATTTTCCCAAGCAACATGATCATGAATATAAATTTGAAAAAAAAAAAGCCGAAAAGCGACTTCTGATCTTGCTTTGATAGGAAGAGTAGAAAATATCACCAATTTACTAGCCCTTATGCTTTTGACTGAAGTCATGATTCTGGAAATCTCTCTTTCTTATTTCACAATGCTGTAAGTATTAGATGTTATTGGCTTCTTGTAATACAAACAATTGTTAGAACATGGTAATCACATGTACAGAAAAACTTGACAGGGTCATGCAAGATGAGAGCATAATTCTTTGACCAAGAAGAATGAACTCTCCAGTAGAGTTTCTGATAAATAGAAGGGGATTGAATATCTCAACAACCATTTCAAGTAATGATAAATTTCACTTCAAATTTCATATAAAGTAGGCAGCATTTTAAGGTCCAAGAAGAGCATGCCCAGTGCCAATCCTTACCTTAAAAAAGGGAACTTCATCATCCTAGTAGATAATGGTAGTCAAACTAAACTGATTTCATTGTCCATTTTATAATGGTGATATAATCTTACAATATATGTAGTTATACTGCAATGATACAGCAGCTTAACCATGACAGTGCTCAGAGTTCAGAGTGATCAACAAATAATTCCAGATTGAAAAAGCCTTAATTGTAACAAATAGAAAAGAGATTTGTCAAATCCTGTATAGTTGTCTAACCAAAGTACTTGGTATATATTATTTCCCTTCCTTACGTCTTACTTCTCTTTATCCTTTGTCAAATTTGCAAGTGTGAGTGTACATTTCCAAACTTACAAAGCAAATAGAACTTTTATTATCTTTTGTACCTGGTAAGTGAAGGATGCTGAATGATGTCTACTAATTATTTTGAAGAAGCTCACTAGGTAGTAGGAAGGATAAATAATGTCATAAATTTCAGAGTTGAGTATACAGTTGAATGGAAACACAAAGAAGGCAATAGTTATGAATCTTCGTTTTCATTGCATTGCTATTTTAATTGCATTATTTCATAGGATATGAGCCTTTTAACATTTATAATCTCTTAGAGGTATTTGATTAATTAAAAAATGCCCACCATTGATTTTCTCTGCTTTTGCTGTCACATTCCCCAGATGAATACACTATTTTTAGTTGTTTTCCATTAATTTTACTGGCATCTTTTATTATACCTTTTATTAAACTGTCCTGATTAATGCATAAATGTCCATATGTTTTTATATCAGCACATTGGTACAGTCATCATTTTTCTTCCTTTTTTACAAATCTATTTCATAAATTTGGAAAGAGATAAACTACATATATGTATCATTTATCTTGCAATTCCATGTGCTTACATTGGTCAATATTTGCCATTGAAAATATATGAAGAATAAAGGTGGGGGGAAGAGATCAAATACCTGTTTTAATTCAGAATTTTATTAAATACTAATACTTTATAGAGAAGCACAGCATGACTCTACTTTATTTTCCACAAATGTGAGAAAGATCATGTTTACCTTGTTTTTTCTTTTGCTTCCCATTATTGAATAACTTTCTCTTCTATGTTGTCACTTTTGCCAAGCTCCATGACTTAGGTGAAGACCCAGTGCTTGCTGGGACTGAATATATGTTATGGAAAAAAAAAGAGAAGAAAACAGGTTAAATCAAGGCTAGCTAGAACCCTGGAAGAAATCATGGAAAATGGAGCATAACAGGCACAGAGATGTGCAGATCTCACTTATTCATTCAGGAGGCAATTTGTCTTTCTGGAATGAGTATTTAGAGAATTCTAAGAGGCTTACCAAGATTTACTCATCCGATAATTGCTACCTCCTTTCACTAATTCACATAAAGATTAATAATACAAAGAGAAAAAAGAAGAAATGTTGGGCAGGAAAGTGCCAGATTCTTAGACACTTAAGTAGTATGTTTCACTCTTTCTTCTAATGGAAGAATGAATCTACCTCAAGAATCATCATAATATTCCATAATGATTGTGTTGTGTGCCAAGAGTTAGACCAACTACTTTAAATAAATATATCGCCTCATTAGTCACAATGACTTCATTTATGTAACAGGCTCTCTATTCCCTTTCTACACAGGGAGACTAAAGCATAGTATTTAAGCATTTTGTATTAAGTTAAATGAGAGTGCAGATCTCAAGCACAGATTTAAACTACAGCTACATTAGTCCGTGACCCAGGCTCCCCCATATGTTTGACTGCTCCTGAGGTTAAAGCACTTGCAAAGAATGGTTAACCATCCAGAGAATAAAGTTAGTTAGGATTTACAGAAGTTATGACTATATAATTTTTAGCGAAAGGTGTATAGTTGACTTATATCTGAAGTAAGTAATCAAAAGGTTCTCCCAAAATAAAAGCCCAAGACCAGATGGCTTTAATAGTGATTTTTACCAAATCTTCAGGGAAGAGTTAATACCTAATTCTTAAACTCTCAAAAAAATAGAAAAACAGGTAACACTTCCAAATATTTTCTGTGATGCTTATACTGATACAAAAAGCAGACAGGAACATTACAAATACAGAAAATTACAGAAAAATATCTCTAATAAGCAGATACAAAAATCCTAAACAAAATAATAGCCAATTGAATTTAATGATATATAAATAGGATCCCTCATCCTTACCAAGTGCAATTTATTCTGGGGATGCAAGGATGTTTCACCAGTTGTAGATCTATTAATATAATACATCACATCAACAAAAGGAATGAAAATCAAATAAACATATAAATAAATGAAGAGAAATAACTTCACAAGATTCAGCACCCATTTATGATAAAATTCTTAATAAAGTAGGGATAGAAGGAAGATAACTCAAAATAATTAAGGCCATATTTTATAAACCATCTGTTAATATCATAATCAATGATGAAATGCTGAAAGTGTCCTGTAAGATCAAGAACAAGCCAAGAGTGTCCATTCTCACTCTTATCACTGATTTTCAACATCCTGTTGGAGATTCTAGCCAGAGAAACTAGGCAAGAAGAATAAATAAAACAAATCCAAATTGAAAAAGAAAAAATAAGCAATGACTATTTGCAGATTGCATGATAATATACATAGAAAAAACAAAGACTCCACCATAAAGCTATTAGAATTTATAAATTAGTACCAGTAAATTTTCAGGTTACAAAATTAATATGCAAAAATATGTTGCATTTTATATGCAAATAATAAGATCAAAGAGAAAGAAAATGAACCCATTTTCAATATAGACAAAAAGAATGCAATACCTTAGAATAAGCTTAACAGGAGGAGTAAAAGAACTGTACAATGAAAACTGCAGGACATTGTTAAAACAAATAGAAGAAAATATATAGAAATGGAAAAATATTCCATGCTCATGGTTAGGATGAAGTAACATTGTCTAAATAGCCATCTTACTTAAAGCTATATACAGATTTAATACAGCTCCCATCAGAATTCCATTGGCATTTTTTCAAGGAAAGAGAACATTAAAAAAAAAAATCTAAATGGAATCATAGAAGACCCTGAATAACCAAAGCAATCATGAGAATAATGAAAAAAGTGGGGGTATCACTCTCCCAGATTTCTAACTATACTACAAAGGGATCAGAATCAAAACTGTAAGATACTGGAATAAAAACATATACAGAGCTCAGTGGAATAGAATTGAATATCCAGAAATAAACTCACACATACATGGTCAGTTTATTTATGACAAAAGAGCGAAAGCATACAAGGAAGAAAAGAAAATATTTTCAACAAAATGATTTGGGAAAACTATGTTAAAAAAATCAAACTAGATCACTGTCATAACAACCTATGCAAAAATTCAAATTCAAAATGTGTTAGAGACTTAAATGTAAGACCAGAAACCATAAAATACATAGAAGAAAGCATAGGTAATACATTTCTTTACATTCCTATAGTGAGATCTTTGGGAACTCAACTCCAGCTGCAAGAGAAACAAAACCATAAATAAATCAAACTAAGCATCTATAAACTAAATAAACATCAAGCTAAAAAACCTCTGCACAGTAAAAGAAACTCATGAAAATGAAAAAATTTCCTATTAAATGGGAGAATGTATTTGCACATCATACATCTGACAAGGGTTTACTATCCAAAATGTATCAAGAATTCATTAAACTCAACAACAACAAAAAAAAACCATCCAGTCAAAAAATGGGCAGAATATCTGAATATACATTTCTCCAAAGAAGATATACAGATAGCCAACAGGCACATGAAAAGCTGTTCCTTCTCTCTTGTTATTAGGGCAATGCAAATCAGAAGAACAGTGAGATATCACTTCATACGACAGTAGCTACTATCTAAAAGATTGGAAACAACAAATATTGGTGAAGATGGGAGAAAAATGAATCCTTTTATACTATTCCTGTAAGTGTAAATTGGTCAACCATTATGGAAAGCAGAAAATTTAAGAATGGAAATCCCATGCGATCCATCTCATCATTCTACTTCTAGATATTTACCCATAAAACCTTAATTGAAAGAGATGGATGTACCCCCATGTTTACTGCATCATTGTTTACAATTACCAAGAACTAAAAACAGCCTAAGTGTGCACTGAAAGATGAGTGAAATAGAATACAATAGAATATTACACAGTTGTGTAAAAGACAAACCCTACCAGTTAGAACAACATGTATAAAACTACAGGGGATTATGCCAAATGAAATAAGTCATAAGGAGAGAGACAAATATCAGATGATCTCAATCTACTTGTAACCTAAAGAAACAAAGTAAACAGACCTAACAAACAAACAAACAAAGAACTAACCCTTAGACGACATTGATCGTAGAACTGAGGTAGTACCAGAGGGTCTGAGGGGGCAGTTCGAAACAAGGGGTGGTGGTGGTCCAGTAGACTATAGGAAATTTGGTTATGGGTATGGTGTTACAGTTTTTGAAGAATAGTGAACCTGCACACCTAAGCATATATTATTTTATGAATCAAAATTACCTCAATTAAGATAATGCATGGATAAAATTTTTCATTTTAACCTGAACACCTCAGAACTCTGCCAGTTAGTGGGATGGAAGACTCCCCTGTTTTCTTAGCATTCAGCATTGGATATGGCATAAACAGTCATTCAGTTAGAGTCTGCTTTGTACTGGTCGAGCCATGACTAAACATGGTCTCTCTCTTCATTGATTGTACTACTTAATAGTGAATATATATTAGTCATACAAATCCTCTGATTGTGGCCTCTACTCATAGATATTTGACCACAATCATTACTAGCTATTTTGGAGTATCTGCAGGGGAGTCATCTGTTTGAAAATAATCTATATAATTTTCTTATATAATTATACAAAACTTATTTACTCTACATCAGACTTATTGTAAGCACTCAAAATATATTCATCCATGCTCTCCTTATAGTAACTATAGTAAAACTGTATAACAAATGTGGAAGATTTTCTTTCACCTTGATTTCTACTTTATTAATTGATTTCTATTTTGTTAGTCATTCATGAAATTGTTCATGAAAATAGCTGACTTAGCTTCTGATTTGCCTGCCACAAGTGCTGATGAACAAGTATTCTGGTTTCTGTCAACTGAAATGAAAAATTCTCATTCATATCAACTTTCAAGTAAATGATGAGGCAATCCCAGCAGCCAAGAAAGAAATTCCCATTTTTGCTGAACTGGAACATGTTAAACCATTTTGCTAATTAAAGATTATTTCAAAAAGTACTTTTCTCCCTCTTCTCATCAGTTGTTTTAGTTACCTTGGGATGGGATTCAGGTATCTAAGCAACTGTTCTGGTTTTATTGGGCTAATGTGACAAATGGTTACAAATTAAGTGACTTAAAACAACAAATTTATTATCTTACAGTTCATGAGACCAAAAGTTCAAAATTGAAGTGTCATTAGGGTTGGCTTCTTGTTGGAGACTGAGAGGGAAAATACCATGCTTCTCTCTTAGCCTCTCATATCTCTTGACTCATGGAAATATCACTCCAGTCTTTGCCTTTCATGTTACTTGATGTTGTTGCTATGTGTTTATATCTTTATATCTAAGTTACCCTCTTCTTATAAGGATGGCAATCATATAAGATTTAGGGAACACCTAATCTAATATGACTTAATTTTAAATTTATTACATTTGCAAAGATCCTATTTTCAAATAAGGTCACATTAATAGATGAATGAAAATTTTGTGTAGAACACTATTCAACCCAGTACAACAAGTACATTTGCTGAATGGGAATAAAGTGCACTCAATTTGATAATGACTATAGCCAACTCTAATTCTAGGGCAATGTTTTCCTTTACTCTGGGCTGGAGTTTCTGTTGAGGTTGGGAGAAGCCAAGAAAAGCCAAGTATTATTGTAGGCTAATTGCCCTTTACAGCCATCCATCCATCCATCCATCCATCTATCTATCCAGCAAGTCTTATCTGATAAAGTACATGAAGCTCACTGATTATATACCTGACATTTGAGGGTAAATGACCTGCTTGGCACATAATAGGGAAAAGATAACAATTCCCACTGCTCTCTTTCTAGTATGTTCAGTATCGTGTCATTCAGTCTTCTACATGAGGGTTTTTTAATTTTCCTTTTAATGTATTCCCTTTGAACATATCCTTTTTCACAACTAAGAAGACTCTTAATCAAAGTATAGATGTTAAAGCTAATTTTGTTGTAGAAAGTATATACCTTTGTATAATATTACTACTTTTAAGAATGAGTGCTTGCATTGGATATTTGAAGCATATAAATGAAATCTACACTTGAGTGCAGTAGAACCAGTACTAATATGGAAGTTAGGAATAATGCATTTCTGTGACCACAGAACAACTCTGTAATTATCCTAATTAAGTGCATATATAACTTGTTTAATGTTTTTTTCTTTATTTGTGACTGCTGATCTTAGCATCTAATAGCTGAGGAATATCCAAAACTTACTATTTAGTTTCAAATTAGTATCTACCATAAATTACCAAGAACTGGGTTTATGAAACAAAGGGCTATCCTAATTGTTGAATAAAAGAGGATTTGGCTTAATAAAATTTAGTCAATGTAACTGCTATATGAATGTTTGGTTTTCAAGAAATACAATACAATATGCTACGTAGCATTTGATAGCATCAATGCTGTCAAAATGTGGAACACGTAAGAGCTCCTTCCAGCTGTGATTATAACCAACATTTAAAGCTCTTCTAAAAATTCAGGAAGCTGGTTGACTATTTTAGTCCTTTATGGTTAGCATTATGAGCTTACTACTGTTCTACAAAAAATATTCATAATAAACATTTTGAAATACTAATGCTGGTGAAAATCTAAACATTTTATATACAATTCATTGCTCATTTCATCCTTTAAAAGCCCTGTTAATGGAGGAATAATAATTATCTTTGTCAGAGATGAGAAAACTAAGCCACAGAGTTGCCAGGTGACTTGCCTAAAGTTACAGGCTGGCCAAGTCAAGATTTGAATCCACATAGGGTAGTTCTGAGCTGGGTGTTCTATTGAGGTTGGGAGAAGACAAGAAAAGTCAAGTATTATTGTAGATTGGGTACCATTTGTAGCTACCCATCCATCCATCTATCTATATTTATCTGCCTGTATATCTATCTGTCTAGAACAAGTCTCATCTAGTAATAGTACATGGATCTCACTGATTTTCACACCTAACATTTTTGGGGAAATGACTTGCTTGGCACACAAAAGATAAAAGATAACAATTCTTACTATATTTCTAATGTGTTCAATATAGTGCCATTCAGTCTTCTACATACCCTCATATTATATTACCCTTTTTTTCACTGAGGTGTAAAGGACATATAACAACTATTAGCTTAAGTCATAATGGTTTGAAATTTGGATTGCCACAATAAGTCTAGTTACCATCACGACGTATAATATATTGTCATGTTAAAGGAGGGGTGTCATTGTATCTGCATATTTGAAATCACACTCTGCAGACTATGAACTTTTGCTCCTCTATCCCTGAAGAAGAGTTGTCAGTCTCTAACATAGTGGAAAAATCAGTGTGGGGAAAAAAAAACATTTTGAAAATTATCTAGGGAATATTAAAATAAGAGCTGAATTTCATATTTTCATTTATCAGTCTTTATAAAGTAACTTCTAGGCTTTAGGCACTCTTTTAGGTACTAGCCGTAATACATCAGTAAGTGAAATAGCCCTGCTCATAATGGAGGGATGTGTGTTGTAAATAACTACCATGTTACATACCCTCTGAGAGGATTCAATTGCAGAGGCAGAGCACAGCACTGCCAGAGGAAAGCATCTTGCCACTGATACCTCTTCTCTGGTCACAACTCAGTCTAAATAATCATATTCCTTAGATGTCAAGCTGTAGAAGCCAGTGCAGTTCCTGGACTTCATTGCAGTACATTGTAGAATGCTGACTCATTCATTTAAATACTTGTTTTGGAAAATCTGCCATTCCACCTGCAGACCGTACAGGACATGACTCTTTGCCCGAGAATTGCTCATATTCATGATTCTGACCTCAGTATAGCTGATGCAGGCATCCCAGTATTGTGTTGATCAGTGACAGATGCTTAGCATTTCTCCAGAAGCCATGGCTTTAAAAATCTAAGGTAAGAATTCATGCAGGATCACCAATGGGACTTTTCGAGTCTCACCGATTTGATTACTGAAGGTGGGTCAGTGCACTAAGCATTTTGCTGGACTCATTTAATCTTTACTGAGTCCCTGTAAGACAAGTACTCAATTATATTCATTTTACATATGAGAAACTTCAGTTTAAGCTTGACCAATTTGTTGCCAATAGGAAGTGGCAGAGCCAGGACTCAGTCTCAGGTCTATCGGAGGGCCAGGCTCCTGCATGCCCTGAACTGTTCTGTGGTCTCTGGTTCATTCAAAGGACACCATTGAAGAGCTTTACCACAACTTCTGCCTACAGAGTGGAACTGTGATAATGCAGCGTGGAAACGGGGTACTTCATCTCTGTATTCTAAGTAATGATGCCCTCCGTAGCAAATGGCTGTTCTCCTTTCCACTTGACATGCAAACCTTTAAACAGAGTCTAATGGTGCATTGAGTATGCTTGCAGCAATCCTATTAGTTCAGCAAACGTCTTGTCTTAATGAAAGGTAAGATCTCAGCATGATTTGTCTGGACACTCTGGCCTGCCAGGGAGCCAGCAGACTTCAGCTCCTTTATTGCTGGCTACTGCTTCAATTGAAGGTCACCACTGTCAACTTGGGAGTGAAAGTACAAAAGGGAGAGAATATTAATGAGAGATGAGAGGGTAGGTGGATGTTAACTTAGAAGTGGAACTGCAAACAAAAACAAGAGTAAAGTAAAACAAAATGAATCCTTTATTTAATGAAGAAAAAAAATCCAATGGTTCTTTTTCTATAGAAGGCCAGAAAGAATGTGTATCTACTTTATCTATTTGATAAAGAAGACATCAAAAGATAGACATTGTATGATGTCACTCATATGTGACATATAACAAACCAAGCAAACAATGAACTAAATCAAACAAAAATTGATTTTTGATCAATGACTACAGATTAGTTGTTGCAGGAAAAGAAGGGAGCTGGGCAAATTATGTAGAGAGGATCAGTTGTGTAATGAAAGGAAAAATGCAGATGGTGCTGGTAAAATTAATGTATTATATGCAGATGTTGATTTACAGTGATGCACACCTTAAACCTGTATGTTATGATGCAGTGTTCTTTCAATAAAATTAATTTGAAAAATGAGATGACTAAACACAGAATAAGATTTTAAAAAAACGAGACTAAAGATTTCCCTATTATCAGAATCTTACATTAGTGTGGTATATTTTTTAAAACGAAGAGTCAATATTTATACATTATTACTAACTAAAGTCTACAGTTTGCATTATGGTTTACTCATTGTGTGGTACAGTTCCATGGGTTTTGACACTTGTAAAATGTCATATATCACCATGTGTAATATTACATAAAGCAGTTCCGGTGCCCTAGAAATGGCCTCTTCTCTATCTGTTCATCTCCTCCACATACCTCTCAATTCCTGGCAACCAATAAATTTTTACTGTCTCCAGTTTGCCTTTTCCAAAATGTCAGACTGTTGAAATCATACAGTAAGCAGCCTTTTCAGATTGGCATCTTTCACTTTAATAATGTGCATTTACGTTTCCTCCATATCTTTCTATGGCTTGATAACAACAGGAAAATTTTTCATTTTATGACTTATGCTACTAATTGAATTTATCCCATATGCATATAATCACTTTTGGTCTTCAAGAATCAGTAGGCTAAGGACTAAAACTGTCATATGGCAAGAGAAGAAATATTCAGGGAAGAAAACCTCACTTATCTCTAATGTAATTTCTCATTAACTGTTCACTTTGGCTGTCAACTCTTGTCAAAAATGAGAATATCACAAAAGAGAAAGTAAAGAACTAAATAAAATCACACAGTAAGATTTTGAAGAAGAAATGTTTGTTTAAAAATATAGGGAAGAAGATTTGTATTTTATACAGTGAGCCTCTACCCTTTCTCTCACCTGAGCACTCAAATGACCAAGGTGACTTCTAACAGCTTGGAAGCCTTTCGATGCCTTGCTTAGTTTGGAAATACACGGAAGGTACATCCAAGAAGAGAATGTTTTATTAGTTCCTGGTTTTAGTCCTTAAAGTTTTTTTTGGCTAAGAGAACAGTAAAATGCTTAGACTGACATCTTAACACACAAATGCTCCTGTGTGCGTCACAAAACATAATTATGAAGAAATTTTAACCCAGCCATAAACTCATATTGATGTCCTTAATTGCAAGATGGTTTAGCTTTTCCTTAACTCAAAAGTCACTGTACAAATGAAACTGTCTTTCCATCTATAACCTATAGCAGCTATTACTGATAACACATTTTTGTTCATATCTGTCTTTCTGGCTAACTGTTTTTGTCCTTTTTGAATGACGAGTCTAAAGATAAGCAGAAAGCACAATTCCAAACCAGTGCTGAGAAAAATGCCAAATTTCTTTGTTCTTGCCTCCCTCTTTTTTAATAAAAATGCAAATAAAAACAACCACAGCAGATCTTTAAACCTTCCCGTTACTTGTAGATATCTGTTAACACTTATCTTGAAGAAGAGCGGAAAGCTTTGAATTCCACCATTTGGGTTAGAAGAAGAAAGTACCATATTCCTTCTTGGAAGATTCCTCTGCAAAAACCTTTTTTGAGAGTGAGTCCAATTAAAGTACATTTTGTTTTTCAGCAGAAAATGCCTATAAAATAATGCACATAACAGTAGAATTCCTTCTCAATATTTAATTAAATAACTATTAGTAATGTTCTGAACTGGTTTAGCCCGTGATTTATTATTTGCCAGATTAGGGAGAAAGTTCCCTTTAAAGAAACAGTTTCATGTAGCTTGGCTACTGGTCCCAACTTCTTCAACTCAGCCTTTATCTGAAAATATCATCCGGCCCTGTATTCCACTGCACTGAGTCTCAAATCCGGTTGAATTTTGGTCTCCTTTCATAAAGCAATTCCTGAGGTTTACAGAATGATTTGACAGAGTCTTTTAGTCAGAGTTCTACATTATGAAAACAAACTATCAGAAACCCTGAGGCATTATTTGACATAATGTATCCTCTACTGGAGAACAGAACTACAGCCATTTCTGTTTCTAAATAATAAGGCCTGAGATATTCCCACTTCTCTGTTTGTTTTCATCTTACCGATACTGCTCATCAAGACATCAAATCGTGGCCTCTCTCCAGTCTGTCTCACTCAACATAAGGTAGAATTCTTTGAGGAAAATCAAAGTAGGGCAGGTCATCAGAAGCTTAGAAATGTTTGAGCTGTTCGACTTAGGAATGCCGTTTTTGTTATTTTTTCCTCAGCATATGGAGAAAGAAGAGCGATCTATACAAAGATATTAATCACATCACCAGTTATAATGAGAAAAATTAAAATAAAATTAATGTCCAGAAATCAGAGAAAGATTAAGGAAAAGCCATTTATGAAAATTTGTAATTATTAAAATGTTATTTTATCAAAATTGAAGTTATAATGGGATAATAATTGCTTAATGGTTAATTATTAGAACTATGTTAAAATATATAGGTATATAAAAATAATTCTGGAAATAAACATGCAAGTGTTATTGTATTTGGGTAATAGGACAATGGATAATTTTGTTTTAAATTTTAAATGTATTTGCGTTTTTCAAATGATATCTCATAAGCTTATTACTTTTATAATTAAAAAAAAGCTTTTAAAGTTAAAGTAGGGCTTGCCCTAGTTACCTAGTGGTCTAATATTACCTGAGAGCAGTCCCACATACATCTCAAGGTCCTGGGTTCAAGACCCAGGCTTTGGGAGAAACAAGAAATGTGAACAACTAAATAAAAAATAAATTGTTTTTTTAAAAAAGTTAAAACAAAAAACAAAAAACATATATATATATATATATATTCATTGACTTCTAACATTATGAAGTCTTGTTTCTCTTAGCAATTCACACACTGATAAAGGATTCAGAAGTAGAACAGGAAGCCAGTATCCTTAGAACTCTTGGAAGAGAAAAATGAATTCCTCAGAGGTAGGTGAATCCATCCTTCCTCCTTGAGAAACTGGATAGCAATCAGGAAACAAGAAATGATTTATAAATACAGGGGCTAGACATAGGTGTTCACAGAGGGAAGGGATCCTAAAAAATGAAGCATTTCTTTATAAGACAGTATATTACTTAATATTAGAAAGGTATTTCACAGATGATGAACTATTTTATAGACATGATCTCATGCCATCCTGTCAGTCACTCTATTAGAGAAGTGTAATTATTTTGATTTTATCTATCATGAAGTTGAAGCTTAGAGAAGTTAGTAATTTGCCCAAGATCACAAAGCTTTAAAGTGAAAGCTTAAGTACTCAACTCAACTTTCTTGATTCTAAATTCAACTTCTTGATTCTGCTCCCATGTTGTTAGATAACTTGTGTACATCACTATGTACAAGACACACTGCTGGATTCTTCGGGAAGCAGATGTATCAGAAACTCATTCCTGTTCTCCACAAGTTTATGATTAAGAGAAGGCAGAGCACACAGAAAAACTCTCTAGGAGTACAAGGACATATTTAATGTGTATTTGTTTTGTCTCGTTAGATTTTTTCACTTTAAATATAAAGGAGTGTTTCACAGAAGCTGCAAAACCTTTTTGTCCCTCTCTTTAAATTGTGTCTTCAAAGGATCCATGAAATGTCAGTTGTGTAGTTAGAAAATGCTATACAAGTTGGAGCAGGGAGCATTAGTTGTGAGTAGAGGTAATTGTGAAATGATGATCTGGATATTGGGGAAGGGATTGAGGAAGGAAGGATGGTGTGTGACTGCAGTGGAGAGAAGCCAGTGATCAAGGTGTGACACCAAAGCAGTTTCAGTTCTTTTCTACAATCCACGTAGCGATTCACTCATCCTGTTTCTAATACAATCTCTCTAACCAAAGTAAGTGATCATGTCAGTTTTCATTTCTTTAGTTTTTCTATGAGTCACCACAATGAATTGCAATTTCCTCCTAAGTTATTAGAGATGAATGTCCTACATTGATTCATTTATTCAACTAGCCTGCATGTCCTGTGGGCCTACAATAATCTGAACATTGGCACTGGTACACGGTTCACTGCCCTGAAAGTATGTACTTTCCAGAGAGAGAGGTTTGCATAGAAAATGCTAGCAGTGTTTTTGCATAAAAGCATGGAAATATAGCAATTTATGACATAAACGAGGAACACCTACTGCTACATTAATTAGATATTGGCTTTATCTGAGGAGCCAGTTAAGAATAAAATGACATTACTAGGCAGAGAAGGGTGAGAGGCAATTTCAGGCAGAGGAGGGCAAATGACCAAGGTGAAAGGAATAAGAAATGGTTGGCATGCCAGGAATTGCTGGCAATTTGACACCTTTGAAGATCATAGGGGAAATGAGGTTAGGAAATAGGCAATAACAGATTAAGGTGAGTTTTATAAACCAGTTTAGAAAACTTGAATTTTCATCTGTACAACAATTGATACTCACCAAACAGTTTAAAGCAGGGCCATGGATAGTGTAATTAGAGGCAGTACTACCGTAGTCTACTATGTCAAACCATGCCTGTCATACCACACTCTACTATGCTGCATTATACTACACTGTACTTCACCAAGTACACCAAACAACTCATCAGACTTCACTACCCTACTCTGACAAGAAGAGCCAAGGACAGAGGGCAGCCTTAGAGGCA
Source organism: Solenodon paradoxus (assembly GCA_004363575.1). Lineage (NCBI taxonomy): Eukaryota > Metazoa > Chordata > Mammalia > Eulipotyphla > Solenodontidae > Solenodon > Solenodon paradoxus. The sequence continues at coordinate 108,490 of RJWH01000209.1, read as the reverse complement.
AGTAAAAGCTCCTATTCTTCTAAACCTTTAGCCTTTCCCTTAATCAAAGAAACTATCTACCACTCCCTTGGCCTCCACCCTTCACCTAATCCAGAAATGGTTTTTGTCCCTATCATCTAGAAGAATATGGAAGGAGGAGTTAATTTATCTTTACTTTTTAGAGTAGGGATGAATCATTCTTCTTTGCTAAGTGGAGACCCCCTTCCTCTCTTCCTTGAAATCTCCATGCCTCATCTCAAGATATTATATGATTGTGTCCCAGCAACCTAAGAATTTACCACTGATATAAATTCTCCATACATATGTCATTATTAAATATGGACTTTTCTCTTACTAATCAAGCCTAATGTTAATTTGTTCATTTATCCAGCCTGTGAAGAACCTCACAGAAATGGGGGAAATTTTGCTTGCCAGATACCCGCACAGTATCCAAAGCCCTACATAGTGATGTTCTGTGCCCAATTACACTAAGAGTGTGCAGAAGACTACAAATGGGTTAGTTGATCTATGTGGAGGACAAAGATCACACAGACAAAAGCCAACTTCAGGAAGAGTGAGGAAAGGGAGCAGTCTGAAGGCCATCAGCTTTGAATGACACTGGTTCTTTATGGTATGGGGGAAGATGGCACCCCTTTGCATTTGATGTAAATGTTACCACTACACTCTGACTACTGGTGATATTTCCCTCATGTTTTGATCTTTGTGTCACTCCCATCCACAGTCTGACTCAAAATCCCTCTTATTAAAAACTTTTCTTTTTAGTTGAACTGGTAATGACAACAATGTGGCATGAATTTTTAAATTCCCTGCTCATTACCAGCAGACACCACTATCTTGGCATGACTCATTTCCTCGTTGAGTTCAGACTCAGTCTTAGAATTTGTCACTGTCTAGCCCTCTGGGCAGCCATGGCCAATGGATCAAAGTTAATTAACCCATTAGATACAAATATTCTTTGCCATCCCTAGATGAGAGTTAATGGTGGACATATTTCTTCCAGAAGTTCTCTGTTACAGTGGAATGATGGTGTGATATTTGTTTCTAATAGATTCCTTTAGTTCAATTTTCACTTGAGTCTACTCAGATAAGTATTTCCCCACTTGTCTTAGAAATGGTGTCAAATGCTTTACTTTGTGCTTTCTTTGGTATTACTTTTTTCTCTGTCAGTTATTTTCATCATCCTACCAACAGGGAGGAAGATTTTAATACTAGTGTATAAATTTTTAAAACCTCAGTTTTTAAAATAAGCAATAAAAATCCTGCTTTTCCCCCAGTTTGTACAAGATACCTAGTTAAATATGGCCCATATGAGTTCTGGTTTCTTAGTTGGTGGCAGAGGGCAGAGACCTTGTTTTCCACAATGCACCCTGAAAAATCTTTGAATTTGCACAGGTGCTTTAAGAGTCCTCTGCACACTTTTGCATAAGATGAATTTGCCCCCTCCTCTGCCTGGTTGATGAAGCTCTCTCCATGCATCTGTCATGACTCTCTGTGTGGGAGCTGTGGGAAGAAGAGTTTGTTCATTCAGTGAACAGAGTGGACTGGAAGTCCACTGTGAGTCAGGTTGTCTGCAGGAGACAGTGTTTGCTGTGGTTGCTTCAATGCAAATGATTCCTGCCTTCAGGGAGCATAGAGTTCAGTGGAAGGACAAGCAACAAATAAACACAGGTGGCAGATTTACATGGTGTGAGAAACACAGAAGAAAAAAAAATCCAGCTCTAAGACAATGCATCCAGAAGCTTCATGCACAGTTGGATGACTGAGTACTGCACCTGTGTAACATCTTTAAATGGAGACTGAGGATAAGATGTTAATTGCAAGAAGTATTCCAGGCTAACCGAAAAGTCCAAGTGAGGCCCTGAGGTGGCATTTGATGTGACAATGACCCCAACTCCCTTATGAGGGTCTGGCTATCAAATATGCACAAAAAAAGACTTTGCAGACAAATACAGATTCCAGTCCAGGGAAGAGGAATAAGGCTTTATACTTACAGTAAAAACTTAAATATTTGGGACTGCATTGCAGAGGTCAAAGTCAAAGTTGAAATTCCAGTTCCTTGTGTCCTCTTACAGTTTACTATCCTTACTACTGTAGGTAAAATGGTTTTGCATTACTCTGTTTTGGGGTCACTAAGATGCCAGATTCTCTGAAGAGAACTTCATCCTGATAAAGGAAAAACATGAATATATTGGATATTTTAATAATGGAACTTAAGGGCAGTTCACCCTCAACTTGCTTTTACTTTTTAGACCAGATTGCTTAGACACTGAAAGTCATGACTTTTTTTGTGCTTTTTTTGGTGGCACTTGTCGGCTATTCCAGTGCAAGAAAGGCTAAAATATGAATCAATCCAGGTAGGCTCTTACAAGCGCTTAAATTAGCCCTATATTAAAGAGTTTTTTTCCTAAGTAGTATTACTTGAGTAAAACTTAGTTTGCCAGTTCTACCTAGTTTTGAAGTTTTCTAAAACAAAAAGGTGGACATGGAATTTCCTTTGTTATCAAAATTAACCACGTAATGTAAGAAATGGGAAGATTTTTCATGTCTCTATACAGCAAAGTAAAGTACAAAGGGATTTAATTATCTGACATTTCACAGAAAGATTTGCTCATAATTATACTACATGTCTCTAAACAAAACTTATTTGAAGTTATCCCACTATTTTCTAATAGCTTTAAAAAGCTGAGGAGAGCATTAATTTACAAGATGTAAATGAGTGGTAAGGAATGCTTGCTTTCCTTGCAGTCACTAATCCACCTCTTCTATTATTCATTATGCTAGACAATGAAATAAGTTGACATTTGTCAAGCATGAAAAAATGTCAGACCCATACTCTTGACTTAAACAAGTATTTGTTAAATAAAAGGTAAAGAAAGAAAGAAACTTAGGAAGGAAGGAAAAAAGAAGATAAAGAAGGCAAAAAGAGAGAAGCAAAAGTCAGAATATGTAAAACGAATTAAAACTCCTCCAGCATGCTTCAAAACAAGTTATGCCAGCAGAGACTCAAACACAGAAATCTAATGGAAAACAAAACTGAATTAAAATCTAAAAATTTCTGACTGAAAGATGCCATGAGCCTGAAATGTACTATATTCATTACACCGTGCTTAATGCCTCTTGGTTTTGACTATAACTGGACTGGCCCTCCTCCAGTGTGCAAACATAAAACTGGGCAATAGGCTGTGCAAGACTTCATGTTTCTGGTCAAAGGGAAACTAACAAGGCGATCCTCACATGGGTCTTGTGCCCTCCCTGCTTGGATGTTTCTCTACACTGCATTACTGCCAACTAGAATCAGCACAGCATGAAGATCCTACCGATTTGAGGAAACTGAAGTAGTTGGAATCTCTAGGGCAGGTATAAGAGTGGAGGACAATACAGAGAGCAGAGCCCCAGAAATTGTAATGGAGAATGAAGGAGATCTGCACAGATTCTTGACCAAAGGGTGCGCTTGACGTGAGCAAGATGAAATGTGTGTCTTATCAAAGGATGGATAAAAAATCAGAGATACTAGCATTCCCAGTGCTACTGGGGACATTTGGAGTACTGGCCTAGCCAAAGTGGGACAACAGCTTTAACACCTTGCTGACATCAGAGGAAATTAGTTGAGACATCAGAAAGAAAACAAAGTAAATTTTACTGTTGTTAGGTTATTCCATTTCTGAAGTAGGAAATGCAAAGTTTGAAATGTTGCATGTTGACTATAAATAGACCTAGATAAGACATATATTATTAACAATAGAGTAACCACTAAAAATAATTTTTTAAAGGTGCCTATATAATCATTCAAAGAAGGAAGTAAAATATGAAAAAAATCAAATAAACACAAAAGGACATAGAAAGGAGAAAAACAAACAGATAAGCAAAAGGGACAAATAAAAACAGCAAGATGCTATATATAAATGAAATCATATCAATAATCAGATGTTAATTATCTAAATATTTTAGTTCAAAGGCAGAGATTATCCGACTGGACAAAAAGCAAATCAAGGTATATTCTGACTAAAAGAAACATACTGTAAATTTAAAGACACAAAGATATTGAAAGACTCAGAAAGCTAGGTGGTTATATTAGTATCAAGTAAAGTAGACATCAAGACCAAGAGTTTTAATAAAGGAGAGGAGTATTTAATAATGATAAAATTAAATCATCAAGAAAATTCAGCAATCTTAAAAATGTATGCTCCACAGAGAACTTTAAATTTTATGATGCAAAAATGACAGCTCTAGGGAGAGAAATAGACAAAAATTCAGCAAACTTGGGGGTTACAAAGTCAATGTACAAAATAATTCAACTCCCTTATTAACAGCAAGCAATTAGAAATTACAGTAAAATACCATGAATAGTAAGCTAAAAGTCAAAGGTTGGAAGACAATCTTATAGTCAAATGATAACCTGAAAATAGCAGGGATAGCAATACTTATATCAGATAAAATACACTTCCAACTAAAGAAGATAACAAAAGACAGGAATGGATATTACCTGAAGATTAAGAGGTCAATTCAGCAAGAATACATAATACTTATTAATATATTTGTACCAAACGAGGGTGCATCACAATGCATAAAGCAATTATTAACGTAACTGAAGAGAGACATTGATAGTATAGAATAATAGTATGAGACTTCAACACTTCCACTCAAAACAATGAATAGATCAGCCAGGCAGAAAATTAACAGAGAAAAGCATTCTTAAATGACAAATTAGAGGAGATGGGTTTAATAGATATTTACAGAACACTTTACCCAACAACTGCAAAATTCTCATTTTTCTCAACAAGTGTCAACAAATTTACAAAGATTGAAAGTACATTAATCGTCTCGCATCACATTGACATAAATCTAAAATTAACCACAAAAACATATGACAAATTCCAAACTGTGTTGAAGCTAAATAGCATCCTTCTGAATGACTATTGAATAAAAGAAGAAATCACAGGAGAAATTAAAAAAAAATAGTTGGAGATAAATGAGAAGAAGACATGAGTTGTCAGAACTAATGGGATGCCTTTATTAGGAGTATTAAAAGACAAGTTTATAGCAATTCAGGATATAAACAGAAGACACAAGAAAAGTCTCAAATAATCTAACCCTTCACTGAAAGCAACTAGAAAAATAAGAAATGGAACCAAAAGTCAATGATAGGAAGGTAATAACAAAAATTCAAGCAGAAATAAATTAAATAAAAATCGAAAAGATAATACAGAATATCAGTGAAACCAAAAGCTGGTAAAGAGATCTAAACAAAATTGGGAAAACTTTGACTAGATCCACTCAGAAACAGAAATTTCTCATAACTAATATCAGCAGTGAAAGGGGATAAGTTACAACATACCTCAAAAATGCAAAGCATCATAAGCGATCACCTGAACAACTAACTATATGCTGTTAAAAGTGTTCAAACTAGAGGACATGGGCAAATTCTTAGAATTGTACAGCCTATCAAGACTGAATCAGGAGGAAGTAGAAAACCTGAGCAGACCTATCACAGCAAAGAAATGGATACATATGACTTAAAAGCTGTTCATCAGAAAAAGTATTATCTAAAATAATTGTGGCTAAGTCTTTTGTTTTATACTCTAGAAATATTCAGGCAACCCACAAAAAATTAACAGGCAACCATGAAATTAAATTTATAGCATTTTTTTACTTTAAGCTTTCAATGAATAGAAGATGAATCTTTCCTTAACTATATGAACAACTCTCTCCTCTTAGAGGATAAAGAAAGAACTTACCCATGTGCATTGTATTGTCAAGTTTGGAGACAATTATGCTAATTACGTTATAAACAGGAAAATGTTTCTCTAGTTCAATAAGGATCTAGAGTATAATTTTTCTAAGAATTAATGTTTATCCTAAGAAGATGTTTGTGAATATATTTTTGGTACTTTTAGATTATCAGGAAGAATAAAGAGACAAGTTTGCAACTCAGGTTTTGGACTGTCACAAGGTTTTGCTAACTCTTCCATTCTTGTGCCCCACTCTTTAATCTTTCTGGTGTTGCTCTGAGCTGAATAACTCAGAATTTGTGATCTATACTACTAATGATTTAGAGGGTCCACAGGTTTTCTGAGGGTAAGGAGTAGATGCTTTCCAGACTTAGACTAACTTATATAAATAGGGTATAGGCATGCTTTCAAGAGAAGTGGAGATCTTTTAGGAGGTTTGATGGGATTCTTGCAAAGGAGGGAGCATCAAAATATAATGACAACCATGAGAGAATTTCCTGTTAAGGGTATAATACTTTAGTGTTTTTCCTTAGATAATGGAAAGAGCCCTATTTTGTATACAGTTATGTACCTGATCTCCATTGTGATTCCTTTTATTACAGTCTTTCAATAAAAAACTTTCAATAAATGTTGATTTATATACAGACTTCTGTGGCCATTATGATAGGTATACTTTTTACCTGTGTTTACTTTACCACTGAGAACAGCAGAGAGATAGGTTGCACCTCCTTACAAATGAGCAATTTTAGTCCACGATTCTAAAGGCAGGACCCGCAGCATAAAGAGAGGCAGCCCAATGGGACCAGTGGGAGGAATACATAATAGGATAAGTGTCTAAGGGTGAATCAGAAGCAAACCCACACTCAACCTAAATATACCAGAGAATGGAATAAGGGAGCTTGATACTTGCCTTATGATTAATAAGCAAGAATGACTATAATGAATAATAATAATCAACTTAAGATCCCGTAATGATATTGCTCTGATATCAAAATTTGTTACTGTTGTCATTCCTAAGCCTTGCATCAAAGTCGTCTCTACTTAGAGAATACGCAGAGCTCAGGAAACTCTAGTAATGGGTTAATTTACTTTATAGATACAAACATAATCTTTAATTATTTTTTTAGTACATAGCTCACTAAATATCCCCTGTAAATGCATAGAAATTAATTCTCATTAAATTGTGTCTATTTTCTTGCATTATATTGAGAAAATAATAGCTTATGTGATCACTTCTCAATCACAAAGCTACTCAGGAGCCATAATCAGATTTTGACAAGCACTATTATAACTTAGGATGCAGTAATTGTGATCAACATCTTTCTGAAACATGAAGAAAAAGTATGGAAGATAGTATGAGAAGATGAATATATTAAAGTGTTGACATATTTGATTAAATGTGATCAATGGGAATATGAATGTTTAACAGTGTAGTCAATACTACAACTATTACTATGTATTGTGTAGAACTGATAAAATAAAAATGGAGATTACAAAAGGAAAATTAGACCTTATTTAAAAGAATGAAATCTGTTAGAAATGAAAATGTAATAACATTGTCAAGAAATATAGTTTAAAAGGTTTATTTTTCTATTTATTCAAGTAATATATGGTTCTTGGAAAAATATAACCTTCTAAAATTAGGAAGAAAAGAATAAAAATACCATTCAAGTCACCATCTCACATTTATTTTATGTTCTAGAACAAGGTCCATTCACATAAACCTCCATATTTGAAAAAAATGTGACAGAAGACATTTTCATAGAGACAAAAATGGGGGCCAGCCAGGGGAATTTTGTTGTCAGAGGTAATGAACTGCTGTCAAATTTGAAGGAACTAGAGGTGAAGACTGATAGTTCATGAGCTAATGGAGCCAGCATATAGCAGTTATGGAAATAGTCAAAGAATTAATGATAGAAAGTATAACACCAGTTATAAAAATAACCATTTATTACAGACTAACTATATGCCATGCAGTATGCAAAGCTGTCTAAATGGATTATCTCTTTTAATATATCAAAACTATCGGCTAGATACTATTATTTAATCTCACAGATGATGTTATAATTTGTCTCTGTATGTATACCAGGTAAATTATATACTGATCTAGGACTTCAAATCCTAGCTATGTATTAAAATTTTTCCTCATCACAGCACATAAATGGTCACTGGATTTCTGACAGTGTGTGACCCTGATAGCTGGGAAAAGCATAGGGAATCTCAGTGGCCACCAATCATTAATTGTAGAAGTGATGAGAAAATAACCACCTTGAGGTAGAACATTTCTGAGCTTTTCTTGTCTGCATTACAGTAGCTTCTCCCCCATATCTACATCTCTAGGTCATGAGCATCTTACATCTTACTCTGAGTTTGAGAAAAATTGACTGGCTGCTTCTAAGACTGCATTGCAGTCCAGGGAAGCAACCGACTTGCTTGGCTTTTAGGTAAAAGATCATGTATGCTCCCCACCATGAAGCAGAGCTGAGAATTCCGAATACCAGAAAGAAGTTAGATGTGGGGCTGTCAAAATAGAATAAATATCCAGTAGACGTGGGAAAGAAGTATCCTGCTCTCACTTGAGGAATTCTCCATGGAGGGAAGAAATAAAGAAAGGAGAGAGGTTTATAGGGAAAAAGAAGGAAAGTAAATTCACCATGCGTTAACACTTTCCCTCTTGTAAGGAATTGCTTTTAGAATTGATAAAATCTTTGTTTTAGGACCTTTGGGTTTAATATAATCCTTAAAAAGATGCTATTGTTTCAGCTATCTGAAGTCAAACAGGGTAATTGGGTAGCAGTGGGAGAATCATTGCTCTTTCACCAGTTAAATAAAGGAGGACGCCTTTGTCATCTGATGACACAAGTGGGCATTACAAACCGATGATGATTTCTGTGCCAACCCGTAGATCGCATATTAATCATACAGCCGGCACCACGGCAGGAAATCGAGGTTTGATGTGACAGCCTTGGAAAGGGTCCCTTTCCAACACACTAGGGGGAGAGGGCTGCAGCGACTGCTCCCCCTCCCAAATCTAACATTAATTTCAGGACTGTTGACTTCTGTCCATTTGGGCCACTGGCAGCGCAGTTGAAATCATTACAGTCTCTAGCAGTTTCCACAAAGGCGCCCTTTTCCAGTTCCTTTCCCCCAGTTTCCCCCGTGCAGCTGGGATGAAACCCAGACTCTGCAGCATGGCCACTGCCTGCACCCTGTGCACCCCCAGTCACACTGACCTTCCTGGGGATCCCCCGGCTCCTTCCGCCTGCTCACAGGCCCACGCCTACTCTTGCTGCGACTTTCTCCCTTGAGTTGTTTCAGATACACATGAACTAACACAATGCTTTCTCACATCATCTTTCCCAGACTGAAACTTTCCCTGTTGTCTGTCCTCCTGGCCCTTAACTGGTCACCATTCTTTTTTTTTAAGAAACCAAACCCAAACAAAGTAAAACACAAGAAAGAAAAGAAAAAAATATTTAAAAAATAAGTGATCCCCTCCAACACATGCTCACACCCTTCCCCTCCCCCAGTCAACACATGTTAAATTTGTTTACTTTTATTTTTATTTACTTTCCCTCTTTTTATTAAAGGAATATTGCCGTATTATGTAAGTTTCAGGTGTTCATCATTAAAAGTGAATGTCTGTGTATATTGCATTAAGTTCATCACTGAAAGTCCATTTCTATCCTTCACCACACAATGGACTCCCTTTACCTGATTTTCCCACCCCCTCTTCCCGCTTCCCTGCTGGTAACCACTAATTTGGTCTTAGATTTCTAAAGTTTCTAAAGTTTGATTTTTGTTTTATTTAGTTTGTCTGTCTGTCTTGTTTTTCTCTGGGCCACACATAAATGAAATCATATGATGTTGTCTTTTCTCCATCTGATTTATTTCACATTCTTAATTTGTGTATTAAGTACTTCCTACATCTTTTTAAAAAACTGTCTACCCTTTATAGCCAAGGACATCCATATTGTCCTCAAGAGAGTTAGAGACAAGAGGACTCTAGACCATTTATTTGATTGATTCTTCAGTTTTGTTGAAATATAATTGACAAATAAAGTAAGATATTTAAAATGTGTATCATGGTGAGTTGATGTATACAGCAGTGTGAAGAGTCTCACTAGTTAACGAATGCATCCATTGGCCACATATTTCTTCTTTTTCTCTTTTTTCTTTTTAGCAAGAGCTTTAAGTTCTGCTCTCAGTAAATTTCAGTTATGTAATGCCTCCATTTTTAAAGTTTATCCAGATTACTCATGTGATGGCACCTCTGTAGAAAGAATGACATTTTCCTCTTGAGTGCAGAGAGGAAGTAAGTAGTTAATTAGTTTAAAGGACATTCAAGTCTCTTAGGTCTCTGCAACCAGCAGACAAAGCCAGAGTGTTCCTGTGAACTGTGAAGCTTTTCAAAAGGGTAGAGGAGAAAAGGTTTAACTGGGGGAAGAGAAAAGACCACTGCAACTGACTTTTTGTTTTGTTTCTGAGGAGTCAAGATCCAGGTTGAACTGTGCTGGAAGCTAACTCTTCATATAGCAAAGCTAGAGAATATGTCATTGACCCCTGGTCTTAGATCAGACTCACAGCTATGATTTCCTAATGGTTTTGCAAGGAGTGAATTACAAATTTAGAATTAAGCCCATCTTTAACTTATCTAGCACTTGTCAAAGCACTCAGATTTTCCTAGATCTTGCATTGTCAGCTATCATAACTTTAATTACAAAAGAAAGGTGCAGGCAGGAAGAAAGGTGAGTAGACTGGCAGGTAAGAAGAGAGAGGAGGAAGAAACACTATTTATTCTACTCAGCCATTCCTCTTGATTGCTCCCCCTGACCCTGGGTCTTGAATAAGGGTCTTTGGGATGTATGTGGACTATACCATGGCAGACTTATCCGCTAGGCCACCGGGTGGGGGGGGGGGCGTGTCACAGCTTTTAATGTGTTTAAGAATGATTAACATTTTAATTAAACTGTTTATATTTTACTCAAGTGATACTTAACCATTTGGAGGTAAAGTTAAAAAAAATTAACATCTATACTATGGAGCATTTGAAATACTCTTCAAAATTGAAAGTTAAAAAGCACTGTTTTATTCATTCTCTAGTTACAGCAACATAGTAGTCTTTCTCTTAATTTTCCATGAACACGTACCATGCTGTCAAAAACAATTTTATACAACATGGACAGATGAAAGAATAGGCATATAATGGAATGCCTTTGCATGGAAAATAAGCTTTCCAATAGAAATAGTTCTGCTCAGGTGTTTTTATACTTTGAATTCTCCAGTGACTTGTTAGCTTTGTTTTTTCAAATAAGGACACATTAATGTGATTGAAGACTGAAATCCTTTTGATTTGGGTCCCCTACTGGGCAAAATCCACATATTTCTTTATTTACAGTTTACTTGATTGGTGCCATACACCTTTACGTATATTACTTAGTCTTTAAGGAAAACATCTTTCATGACATTAGAATTCAGTGTTAAGTTTCTTGCAAAATTTTTCTCTCTGGTTGTTCTAACACAGGCTTTATTTTATTAATATATTAACATTATCAAAGCTTTTTTTTAGGATTACATTACTAGATATTTAAAAAATAGAAAAGTATGCATTACGTTGTATTTTTATTTATTCATATTCATTAATAATATGTTCCCCTGAAATACGACAGTTTGCATTAATTAAGAATTACATTCTTATTTCTTTTTGTTCTTTCTATTTTTATGAAGCTCAAGTTTAGCTGGAATAAAAGACTGACATTATATGCTGGTGAATTGAAGCTCATTGGTGCTATGTTTTTCCTCTGTTTATTAAAGAGAACCAATATATTTCAGGAACAACTGAAAGCATACTGCATATCTTAATGATCTATATAAAATCCAAATTATTACTGTAACAGTGATTGTAATGTTGGAAGTCAAATCACGTAACACAATTGAGTAACCAGTAGATTCTAACCATGTAGTTTGGTAATAATGATGCTATGGAAGCTGATTAACTACAAAAAAAGAAATTTGCGTTGCAAGTGAATGTATCAAGTTTCAAGAAAGGTGAAACCTCTGTTGTTCCCTATATCTCAGAATGTTGTAGGAAACAAAACAGAGGAAGATATTTTATTTGAAAAGTCTTCAAAGGTAAGAATGAAAGGAAATAAAATTTTATATACAAGTAAGTCCAATCAAAACCAAATTTAAAAAAAAGCTTCACATATAGTAGAATATAAAACTTGCAGCACTGACTAAAGGCACAGAATGAAAATCTTTTTGAGGAAAAAGATCCACTGGCTAAGCAACTTATATCATCTGTGGCTTTTGTCATAAACTTGCTTATTGACACCTATAGATTTCTGCTTGTGTCTATTTCATTCTGACTCTCTCCCCTTAACCACCAACTTAAATACACATCATCTTTCTGTTTTCATACAAAAAGGCATGAGGTGAACCTTATGGTCCACACTGCGTATTAAAGTTTATAATCTAATTGAGAGAATGTGGAAATATTCTGATTCTCCCTTATTTATCCCAAATTATGCATCACATACATTGAGATATCAGCTTTTTTTGTATCAGATCTTTAACGTAAATGGCAGATATTTCACATTTTTCTTTCTAAAAATGTTGAAATTTCAAACTGTCAGGATGAAGGCTATCTCTTCTTTACTGCACAAAACTTTACATATTCGTCCAATACATTGTATAAGGGACTGCCAGCCAGAATGCTCCTCCTGGAATGGATTTTTTTCCCTCTGCAGTCTCATTTTTTGAAACAAAAAGTTGGTTTTCGCTCCCAATGTATGGCCTGCTTTTTACATGATATTGAGCAAACTATTTTGATTTTATTTTGTTTATTAAATAGCAAGTAACGTAGAAAGAGTATGAAAAAATACTTCTAAAGGTAAAAAATATCCTATAATTTTATAATAAATCTTCTATATCTGAGATTCAGAAAGAATTTCCTCTAGTATTTTTGATATCCCCCCCCTCTTTTTTTTTTGGAGTAAATGGATGCCCAAAGCATTATTTTTAAAAAATGTTTCCAAATATGGCACCAGTGATTTTAATCAGTGTTGACAATGAATGGATCCCTTTAGCTAGACTATAGGAAAGTTTTCTTATGGTCTTTACCACTTAATCACTTACAGGATTCAGGGTGGAGATGGAGAACTCTGACATAATGAAAAGTTAAAGAGCATTCTTTCATTAACCAATATTGGAGAACTGTCTTGTCCTTGATCCTGTCTGTAGTTAAGCCATGATGACCAAGTCAAATCTCTGGATCTCTGTTTCCTCATCTGTTAAATAAAAGATATGACTACATGATTTCTAAGATTCATCCAATTTTTATATTTTTTTCCTTATTCAATCCCTCAGTCCAGATTTAGTAATGAACTAGTAATGAAACTACATTCCAAATCATTCTATTATGATTTTAAATTCTTATCACATTTTTGTCAAATATTCATAATGCCTTAAGCAAACTGGAAGTCAGTGTCCACTTTCACTGAGACGAAAAAGTTGTGATATAGTTATACTAAAGAAAACTTAACTATAGCCAGGCAAAAAACTATATGGGTGAATCTCACAACAATTTGCAATGAGAGGTACAGAACACAACATAATACTTACAGCTTTATTTCTTTTGTAGAAATTTCAAAAGTAGGAAAATTGAAATTCTGTTTTTTAGTATACATATGTAGGCTATAAAATTATTTAAAAAGAAAATGTGGGCACTATTATTCTAAAAGTCATGTAAGCATGGGAATTTGTCTCCCACTAAGACTCTAGTCTGCATGCTATCTGTGGTTCGTGTCTACACTTTAGAAAATGTTGTTTGTTTTTGCTGGGAACATTGTGCTACCTTACGTAAAAGTATACAGGTTTCGCTTGGTACCTCAAATAAATAAAACAAAGGAATAATCTAGTGGTTGATAGTAGCATAGGTATGTTTATTAGACCCTGTCTTATAGAGGACAGAAACTAACTTCAAAGTCTGTATTTTTCCTAATTTCAATCTAATGGTTTAATTAAAAAAATGCAAATTGGGCTTGATTACTGAGGGGCAACTCAAAAGAAACTTAATCAAGATTTTAGGCATTAGCTGACAGAACATATTACAATGCATTTACTCACAATATATGTTTAACCTCAGTGTTCTATTGCAAGTGTCCAACGGTTGGTTTTCTTTCATCTGTTCTTTTGTTTTATCTATTCACATTCCACCTATGAGTTAGATCATCTGGTAGATATCTTTCGTCTTGTTACATTTAGCATAATCCCCTCCAGATCCATCCATGTTGATTCAAATGACAAGATTTCATCTCTTCTGAGTATTCAATTATGTATATATTGTGTAGTCTTTGATATTCTACTTACCTGGGTAGGTCCATGCTTTTGTTCCTGCACTCTTAAAAGTGAATTCCATTAGAAATTCCTTTCCATTCCTTCAGGAACCTGACATTTACTATAAATAAATGGTCAATTAATTTTCATCAAGGTGTTAATGGATAAACATTATACGTCATTCTGTTTTTTTTCCCAGACTGCATTATAAGTTGATAAATACCTTTAATAGTCAAACCAAAAGATGCATTAATTTTGAGAATTCCAATATCCGAGGCTGCATGGTGAGAAGTACATTTTTTTCCCCTGTTACCAGAACGTCCCACAGTCTTTGAAGCACAAGCCTCTTCCTTGAGCATAGGGAGAAAAGACTGAGCGCTATATGCCACATCATTTTTCCTCGCTGATTTTCATTATCACCTATCAGAGCTAACTTCACCTTCAGTATTCTTTGCCCATATAATCAGCATTCTAACTACAACTTTTAAAGATTGTTAGCAAAGATGTTAATAACCATGCTTTATGAAGCAGTGGGAGGTGATTTTTTAATCTCCACTATGGTGTCTGAAATCCACTGGACTCCAGGAAATTCATGTCACCTGCACTTCTCATAGTTCAGACCCCTCCCGAAGTAATTTCGAGTTGACATTTCCTGCCCTGAGGTGCAAAAGTCCTCCAGGACTTGTGCAGTCATTTTCAACAAATTTGTACTCCCAGAACAGAATATATCTTTGTATGTACATGCCAAGGGGTGGTTGATCGGTGACTCTTTACCAGGATATGTGGCTGGCATGTCGTCATGCTCATCTCTGAGCCTTCACAGTGCGAGAACCAGGTGAGGTGAGGTGGTAAGAGAAAGGGGAATGCTAGTGGTCAGGGACAGGATATGGGCAAATAGCACCAAGGTTTTGATTAAAACACTATACACCACAGAATCCAACTTGAACCTGACCCTCCAGACTGTCATTAAAGTAATAAAAAAAGAATATTTGGCCATTTGTTCCCTTGATTTACAGTTTATAAATATCTAAACATATGTAGACATTTAATTGTATTAAACCTTATAAATGTTGTGGCATGTTGTATGATCATTAATTGACTGAACTCAAAATACAACAATTCTTTTGAAAGATACGCAATGAAAACCAAGAAATAATGATACATGACACAAAAAAACCCTTATCATTTAATTTTAATTTCCTTAATATCGATGGCTGAAATCCTTGGCAATAATGTTACTATTCTAGTTATGCAAAATTATAGTGATTATCTCATTCTTGCCACAGTCTTCACCACTGCTAGAAATAGGCCTGTGGAAGCTGTGTAACATAATGGCAAGGATTTTGTCTCATTCACTGCTCTATCCCAGTGCCTAGAACAGTGTTAATACATGGAAACATTTGTGATGTCAATTTTCTGTGTCAAATTGACTGGGCTAAGGGAAGCCCAACAGCAGTATTTTTGGGTGTGTCAGTGAGGGTGTCTCCAGAAGAGACTGGCGTTTGGATTAGCAGAGACTGAGTCAAAAAGGTCACCCTCAACCAGTGCAGGTCATCATCCAATCTGCTGAGCCTCTGAATAGGAAAAATAGATGGAAAAAAAGCAACTTTGTTCTCTTTTAGCTTGAGCTGGGAAATACATTTCTCCTGCCCCAAGACAGCAGTGCTCCTGGTTTTGAGGACTTAGAACTCAGCCCGGGACTTATATTATTGGCTCCTCTGTTCTCAGGCCTTTGGGTTTGGGCTGGAGCTCTCATACCAGCTTTTCTGGCATTCTAGTTTGCAGAATTTTCAGCCTCCATTATAGCATGAGCCAGTCCTTCATAGTACATTTCTTCCTGTCTATCTCTAATTGGGCTGCTTCTCTAGAGATCCTTGAATATAACTATTTTCAATAAATATTTGTTGAATGAATGATCTATAAAACATGGTAAGAGAGACTGATGTCAGGATAAGCGTAGTAAATATTCATAAAAGATAACAACCATTGAGATATAAACAAATACACTTCAGGACCTAAGCTGAGACAATGGATAATGGAATAAAATTAAATGGGTATTGATCATGAATGTATACACTACACATCCAGGTAGCTGGACTGGCAGGATTTGGTCACTTTTCTGCTTATAAAGGAAGGGATGATTGGGAGAGGTCTACCTCTATAATCTGGATTTTCATAGTACTTAGGTTTCTTTGCTCACTTGATCTGGAAAATAGACACAAAAACCATTATAATGAAATAATTGCAATTTAATACTTATTGGACACTGTGCTATATGTTGTGGTAAGTTCTTTAAAAACATGTTTTTTTATTGTTTATTGAAAACTATATATGATCAATAATTATAACTAAGTTCACTTTACAAATGAGGAGACAGGTTTATTAGGACCTGACCAAGATCTTAGAGCTTCCTAATTTCTTTTCACTTAGAATAAAATAGGTCAATAGAAAAGTTCGCTTTCCTAATTATTATATTCTACACTTTTAATATAGTGATATTTTAAAAAAAGATAAGATGGTTGTGGGCAAAACAACTTGGAGCATAAGGAAACTGGGAGCAGAGAAACCATTTGTAAGTCACAAGGGCTTGGTTAAATCAAGTTGGGATGATAGCTACAGGAATTACATGTAAGAGATATATATAAGAGCTATTACAAAGGGAGAACCATTAGGATTTAATTGAAAGTACAATATAAACCCAAAGAGAAAATACAATCTAAGATGTAAAAGTGAGATTGTAACGATTGACAAAAGTGGAGAAGTTAAGTAGAGGAGCTCATTGAATGAGGTGAGGGGGAAATTGACATATATTTATTCTCCAATAATAGAATAGAATAGACACTATTCAGAAATTAAGTCATTGTGAGAACGCTAGTGACCTTTCTTGTAATCTCTATTTTTCTATTGGATTTGAAGTTGACTTTATGTCTTCCTGATAGATAATTTCTCATTTCTGGTCACCCTTTTCCTGTAATTTTTATTTTCCCTTTATAGTCCATTTTTTCAGTTGTCCCTTTGGCAGCAGGTTGGATAATGAAAGCTCATCATGCATCTGATTGTCTTGCCATAACTACAAACAAACTATCTAAAACAGAGTTCACAGAGGCATAGGAATGACCTCAATAATACATTGCAAATGAGTTGGTAATCTAACAAAAGAATGTTAATGGAATTCTGGAGCCTCTACTCTTTCTCAGAGGAAGGAAAGGTAAGGCTTTTAGCAAGTAACATTCTTTAATCCACATGCAAACATAAAAATTATGTGTTGTGACTTTGTGTAACAAAAGGGCTTCTATATCAGTCCTAAAGTTAAAAGAATCAGATGCACACTGATGGCTTAGTGGATAAGTCCACGAACTCCATCTGGCATAGTCCACATACATCCCGAGGACCCAGGTTCACACTCTGAGACATGAGGGAGCAACCAAGATGAGTAACAAGATAAAATAAATAAAATGCTTCTTCCTCTCTCTTCCTGCCTGCCTGTCAGCCTAGTTGCCTTTATTCCTTCCTCTGTCTTTCCTTTAAAAAATATTAAAGTTAAAATAATCAGAAAAGCAGCCATTCTTCTTAAGATTAAAATATCTTAGTTGCTAGTAATACTGGTAGTAACAAAATCTTTGAAGTGACTAACGAGGAACTCTTTATAAGTCACGTTAGGGAAGTAATCAGCAATCAAAGGCTGACTAACAGTTTTGAGCTGAACAACCCTTGATACCAGTAAGAAACCATTCATACAAATAAGAAACAATGCCATTATGATCTATGTTTAAAAATTAAACAGGAATAATAAGAGCAGAATCAGAGTACTGTCCTTAATTTTACAATGAATGATATATCTATAAGATTTCAACTAAATACTAATAGAAGTGTTGTAAGGTTTCCAAGACTTCAGAGAATAAAGTGAAATCCCTCTGATGGCTGAGGAGAGAGAGAGAAAGAGATGTTTTCATTGCTCAGGAAAAGGAGAGCAGAAATGAAATTCATTGTGAAGAGAGAAATTGAAGGGAACAAATAAGATTAGTGGTATTAGTGAGAAAAGCATTTCTGGGAGAAAGGGAAAGAGAAATTCTAAATGCTAAAATGAACAGTTGTGCTCTTTTGAAAAGAGGACTATTGAAGATGTGATTTTCAGTTGTTTGCTATGCTATGCTGCATGAGTCCCTCTCCTGCGTGCTTCATGCTTCCATCTCCCCCATAGATTTTCCAGAAATTCTATTATGGTTAGCTCTGTGTCAGTGTGCCTTTTATGGAAAATAGTGAAGGAGGTAAGCTAGGCAGAAGCAGAAATCTGTACTCTGAATGGATTATGAGAATAAGTAATAAGCTATTGCAGAAATTATGTCATGAAAAGGATTGATGCAGTTGTATAAAAGGGTCCTGACATCTGGATTATTTGTCAAGTATCTTAATTCACTATTTCCTAAATATGATGCATGATGATAAAAAGATCTAAGGTACTATTTTAAATGCTCATTTCCCTCCCTGAAGATTTTATTCTCTAAATCTCTGATGGTTCAGGTGTAGAAGATATTACTAGTCACAAACCCAGTCTTCTCTTTCTTCTGATTTTTCAGGCAGTTTTGAAAATACTGGTCTAATAAAATTAGAACACATCTTAAAATTGGAAATTGGCAAGTAAAAACCAGGAGATGATTAAATAATAAACAAAAAAAATCCATGTACTAGAGCTAATACTTTTTAACTCTTTAGGGAGAAGTTTTGGACACTCAACTAAAAGGATTTTCAAAGGTTTTCCTATTTGTTTCCACATCTACAACAAAGTGAGATGGAAAGCCACTCGCCAATAGAAGAAATAACTTCCAAATAGGTGTCAGAAGAAAAAACAAAAGACTCTTTAAATCAGACATAACCATGGGAGTAAATATAATTTCCATACCTATCCATGATAAAATTCATTAATCCCAGTTTTGACTTCTTACTGTAAGCAACTAGAAAAACGGGGCAGTATATATTTAAAAGGTACTTGTCCTGAGGGAGGGATCTCTGTGATAAAGGTAGCAAAAGATGACCTTCCTTCACTTCAGTTTTTGCCTAGAGGGACTTTCAAGATTATAGCCCAGGTTGGGGAACTGAAAGAAGTTAAGCAGTCTTATGAGTTAAGGTGATTGGAGTCCAGGGAACATGTCTGGATGGAGAGGAGATAATTATCCAAAAAAAAAAAAAAAAAGGAGTCTTGAAATCTTCATAGGACTTCCCTTTACTGCTGAATACTCTTACTAAAGTATGCATGAATACAGTGAAATTCTGAGTGGCAAGGCAAAGAACTACAAAGGACCTGTAAACTGAACAATTCCCAGAACACAAATGTAGTTGGGAGACATTTGACTTCTGAGAAGCCAACATGAGAACACCTTACTGAAGACCTGGGGTTTTCAGTATTGACCCTGTTATGACAAAGCCTCCAGATGGCGAGAAGACTGACAGCTGGGCACTTGAAAGGTAGAGAAAACAGCACTTTATTGCAAGCACTGGTGCTGGCCCAGGTGTGTTGCTACTCAAAGCTAAGCAACAAGGGGTCTAAGGGAGCTCCTTTTATACTTTGAGGTAAAGATTCATCATCTTGGCTAAGTGTGGTTTCTACTGGCAACTCTTATCAGTTATGTACAGCTGCAGGGTAGGGAGGCTATGTTTGCTATCCTTGGCCACGATAACAGGACATAGCTACAGCCTCCATAGTGTGATAACAGGACGTAGCTGCAGTCTCTGTAGTACCACGGAAAATGCCTGGCAGACTAACTTCTGCATTGGGGTCAGGGTAGGGTTTTCTACCATAACCCCAGCAAGTGCATGTCTTAACAGTAGAACTAAATTAGACCAAACTTATTTTACTTTAATTTAATTTTAAACATGTAGAGTAATCTTAGAATATAAAATTTCTTCATTCAATAATTTAAAATCCATGTTAAGACTGAGAAAATTCTAATTGAAACTAGAACATAGAAATGGCAACATTTTCTTTAAAATGTAAAATTCCTTCATAAATAATTTTAATGCATATCCCAAAGCATCAGTAATCTTTCAAAGACAGTAAAATCCACTCAGCAATGTAACATTATGATGTACACAATCCAATAAAAATATTACTAGGCATATAAAGAAGCAAGAAAATATAATCCACAAGGAAGAAAATTGGACAGTAGAAATAAACCCAGAATAACAGAGATGATGACATCATGAGTTTAAAACATTAGAAATATTTTCAAAGATTTAAAGAAAAAAAACGAGCGTATATGAAGAGATGAAATTATACTATAAACAAATGAAACTAGATATTTATATTAGTATAAAAATTACTATATTAGAAATAGAAAGATTAATTAAGTTGCTCAATAGATTATACACCACTGAAGAAATTGCTAAAGAACATGAACACATAGCAGTTAAAACTCTCCATACTGAAGCAGAGTAAGCAAAGATAAAAAAAATTAATAGACCCTCAGTGACCTATGATATAATATGAAAGGAATGATATATGTTTTTTGAGTCCCAACAAAAAAGGTATGGCATAAAAATTATTGAAAAAAACTGAAATATTTCTAATTTGATGAAAACTGAACTCAGGGATCCAAAATTAATAATAGAGAAAAGCAGAATAAACATAGATTAAGTCACATCAGGGCACATAACAGTTAAGTTGGATAAAAGTAGTCATAAATATTCTTAATCAGTGAAAAGAGATGCTAAATACTGAGAGAAAAGTTAAGAGTAATTAGGTTTTTTTTTGTTAAGAAACAATGCAAAGCAGAAGATAATGTAACATCTCTCTTTAAAGTTAAAAAAAAAACCTGCCTTTTTGTACAAATTGAACATATCCTTCAAAACTGAATTCAAATAAAGTCATTTACAGAAAAAGAACAGCTGATGGATATTGTTTACAGCAGCCCTACCCACAAGAAATTATAGAATAAGTTCTTCAGATTTGGAAGAAAAGAACATTATCTAGTATCTGGGATCTACAAAAAGGAAAAAAGAGCAACAGAAATGGTAAATATGTACTAAATACAAAATATCATTAACATCATTCAAAAGTTTCTTTATAAGAAAATTTCCTGTTTAAAACAAAAAATCATAATGAGGTTTATATAAGGTATATAAAAATAAAATATAAAACAGCTGTAGCCCCAAGAACTAGAAGAGAAAATGGAAGTATCTTTTTGCAAGTATATTACATGAAGTGGTATATTATTTGGAAATAGGGTCTAATAAACTAGAGAGGCTTTTATAAACCAAGACTATCCAGTAAAATACAAAATAAATAATCCAGTAATAGAGATAAAAATGAAATCCTAAAATATATACACATAATATCAAGAAACACGAAAAGAAGAAAATTGAACAAATTGCGGATGAAGCTATTAACCCATGAACTGTAAGTGCTACACTTAAAGCAATAAACATAGTGATAATTATTTTAAGTGTAAATGATATAAGCATATTATTTTTAAAGACAGATGTTATTGAATAGAATTATTATATAAAAAGGTATATACAGATTGTATCTATAAAAATAAATAGATTAAAATATTAAAAAAATGGAAAAAGATATGCCATCCAGTCAGTAACTGTAAACATAAAGAAAGAAAGTTACCTGGGATCCATGTAGCAAAAGCTGATAGAACTTAAAGACTAAATAGATGAATCTGCTATTACATTTGATGTGTATATACTTCCCTATGATTTATTAACAGAACAATTAAATAGAAATCAGAAGACAAAGATAACTAATTAGATCACATTGATCGATAATATTGTTTCAGTCACTGAAATATTATCAATCAACTTGAATCTAATATATATATATGTGTGTATATATGAACACAGCAAAGGATAATGTATATTCTTTTCAAGTCCATATAGAACTTTTACCTTGGTATATACAAATTTAAATTAGTCATTTTAATTTTGTGATAAAAATAAATTTACGTTCAGTATCAATAATTAAAAATCTCTTCTAAAATAGTCAGATATTTGTAAATTGTACAACACAAGTCTAAGGAAGAAATGGTAAAATATTTTGATCTAAATTATAATAGAAATAGTGTGAAAATTCATAGTATGTAGGTAAAGTAGTATTTAAAGTGAGGTTAAATGTTTATATTAGAAAAAGGGAAGGTGAAAAAGTGATCTCAACTTTTATCTTAAAAAGGTAGAAAAAGAAGAGCTAACAAAACCCAAAGAGAAAAGTAAGCTATAAAGCCAATATTGGAAACTAATAAAAATGAAAATATACAATAGAGGAAAATTTTTGTAATAAAAAATTCCTATTATAATAATTTGTATATTTTATATACTTATAAAATCTTAATGAAATTATAAATCTTTAGAAATGTTGATCAAGAGGAAAGAGGCACAAATTATGAATATTACAAATAAAAGAGAGCCTATAGACATTGAATATAATAAAAGCATGTAATGAAAAACTATATGCAAATAAGTTCAACATAAATGAAATGAAAAAATCATTGTTAAAAACAAATAGCAAAAAAAATACAAGAAAAAACAAAATTGAATAACTATCATAAAAGAAAATTGAATTTGTAATTGAAAATATTAAAACACTGAGAACTTTAGGCCCGTATAACTTCACCAGTAACTCTACATGACAGTTAAGAAAGAATACCAATCTTGCACTGACTTTTTGAAAATAAAGAAATAAATGAACATTTTCTAATTTGTTTAATGAGATCTACACTGCTTGATAAAAACAAAAATAAAAACAGAAAAAGACATGGTTAAAAAAATGAAACTACAAACCAGTACCTCTCATGACTAGCAATGAGAAAATTGTCAAATAAAAAATATTAAGGTGAAAGTAGGCATAAAGAAGAATGCATCATGGCCAAATTGGGTTAATCTAAGAAATGAAACTGGGTTTAACATTTGATAATCAGTAGATGTAATTTGCAATTTTATGGGAATAAAGAATAAAACATGAGAACTAAACAGATGTGGAAAAGCATCCAATGTAATTCAACACCTACTCATGATTAAGTAAAAATAGAAAAATGTTCTCTTCTTGATAAAGTTTGCCTACAATAAAATTTCTCTACTTGAGAAAGTGTTTCTAACATTACGCTGATTGGTGAAAGACTGAATGAACATCCCTTTCACCCTAAAATGGGAAACAAAGCAAATCTCTTTTTGACATCTATTTAGCATTGTACTGACAGTAGCTATTGTAAAAAATAAGAATAAAAGATGTAATTTGGAACAAAAGAAGTACAATTATTATTTCCAGATAATATTCTAGTGTATAAAAAAATCTTAATGAATCTACAAAGCAGTGTTCCTATAACTAATGACTGAAGTTAGAAAGACTGCAACTTACAAGGTTAATCTACAATAAGCAAGCACATACTAGTAATAAATTCTTACAGAGTACAAATTAAAAGCAATACTGTTCACAGCAGCACAAAACACTTTGATATAGAGAAAAATGCCATATATTTTTAATACTAAAAGTTCTAAAACATTGCTGAGAGAAATTGGACATAAATAAATAATTATTCTTGTACATTGAATGATGACCCCATATTAAGTTGTCATCTCTTCACAAATTGTTCTACAGTTTCAATGTTACCTCAATCAAAATTCCAGCAGGGATTTTTATAGAAATTGATAAGTAGACACAAAATTTATATGGAAATAAAGATTTAAAAGAGCCAAAGAAAATTTGAATAGAGAAAAGGGAGTTTAGTTAAAGCTAAAGAATTTATAATAAATCAAGATAAAATATTGACATAACGACTACATATACACATAAATGTGTGTATGTATATGTATATATATGTCTATACACACATACAGACATGTAATTCAGGAATAAATTGACTACTATATCAGCTGATTTCGGGCTTTCTCAGGTGGGCTGTATGCGTAACTATGTTGACCATATTTCCTTGAGTCAAAATAAGACGGGACTTTTGGGTCCCCTCAACAGGCTGGGTCTGGGGCAACTCGCTGACCCTTTTTGGCCCCGCATTACAGATGGCCCTGGTTTATTGAAAATGGGACAAAATTGATGGTGGAGAAATAGGAGACAAATAATACTGTGTCATTTAAACACGGTGCTTATCATCAGCCTATACATAACCCATCTTTGCTGTATTTCCCGGACGCTGCCAGCTTTATTTTGCTTAATCTATGGTAGAGCTTTCAAAAAGTACACTAAGAAAAATAAGCACTAGCTCTAGATTTCTAAACGTTTTCTATCAGCATTCCCTAGTGTTATGCTCAAAGACATTCTTTCCTAGGACACCAACTATAATGGAAGAAAATGTGGAGTGTGCACAACATTCTTTTTTTTGTGGACGGTTCAGTGTCCCAAGTCATGCCATTTTCACTGGACTAACACTGCTCTGAATACCACCTAAACAGGCAATGAGAAAGTGGTGAACTTCACATACTTGTGTGTCACTCTGTCAAGCTTATGAGCCCTGATGTGCTTTCCTTTAGCTCTTACACTCCTCTCAATTGGGTCTGTTTTCACTTTTCCTTTGGCATCTTTGTATCCTGAGTCACACTGACCTCTGTCAGCCTTGAAACAAGGAGGCGCCCTGCAAGGCTGTTTGGGCTTCTGCCGTGAGCATGTGGGGAGGAAGTAGTGGCCTACTTCAGAGGACCCAGGTCGTCACCTTCCTAAAGAATCTCATGCACAAGAGGTCACTCATCAGCCTCTTTGCATTCTGTCTTTTTAAGCCATAACTTTAAATAATACTTTCATGATTTCTTTTGCATACAATGCTATATTCATTTTAGGAAATTAAAATTGCATCTCTGTCAATGGAGCACTTCATACCACACCCACCACCTGAGCTTTACTGCCCTTTATCACCACTTTCTTTCCTCTCTTCTTCCCTCTACCTGCCCCCCACCCCCACAGCCACTGTCTTGTGTTCTGTGAATTTTGTTGATGTTGCTGTTCTTTGTTTTGTTTCATTATATTCCACACATGAGTAAAACCATCCTGTATTTCTCTTTTGCTTTCTGACTTCACTTAACCTGATCTCTTCCAGTTCTATCCAAATTGTTGCAAATGGCACACTTTTGTCTTTTTTAATAGCTGCAAAAAATTTGATTGACTATGTTATACCACAGCTTCTTTCTCCAGTCATCTGTTGATGGATTTAGGTTGTTTCCATGTCTTGGCTATTATCAACTGTGCTGTTAAGCAGATATTTTTCCTGATTAGACATTTTTTTATTCTCTTTGTGTATAAGCCATCGTTTCTATCTTACTGGAAACAAGATTCAAACAGGTGTTCCTGTGTATAAAGCCTGAGTGGTCAGAGGAGTTCCTGGCACTTCCCTGGGTCTTTAGAGTATGTGTTCCCTGTTCAAAAGATTTGATAACCTAGCATTTGACCAGAGTTTTTAGTCTACAGTTTTAATAGCTCTAGTTTGCTCTACAAAATATCAGTATTTTGTTATCTTAAATATTTGCCTCTCCCTCTGGCCAAACCTTCTGAAGGATTTAGCTAGGTCACCAGCTATTCCAGCTATGCTGTCAAACCGCCATGGCTTAAGTAAACAAATATTTTATTTTCTTTCTCTTTAAAAATTGTTTTTTGGGCGTTGGTGGTGATAGATGACAAATAAGGTTAGATAAATCACTAAAGGTATTTGTCTCTTGATTCATTACATGTGTTTTAAAGAAGAAAAGAAAGTTTTCTGAATTCACCAAATCACAACCATTCTCTCCTTTCACAAATGATTCCCAAGCAAACTTCTGCCGCCTTCTTCTGGGGGGTCATGCTGTAATGTGCTCAGAGGCCAGCCAGCAAGCAGCTGACTTGGAGGGAGACTTCCAAAAGAGCAGTCTCTGCCCAGCTCGAAGGAAATAGCCTGTGAAGTGTTTCCAAGCCAAGGCTGCCAAAGGAGCACTTTGCCAGCTAGTTGTGGTCCCCTGGTGTCCAGGATTGTCAAGGTCTCTCCCTCACAGCTGGCTGAGCGCACAGTGGAATCTCTGCATTTCCCAGGGACCGGTTTTAGATGTACACAGGCTGGCATATGGAATAGAAGCAGAGAGAAAAGAAGATGTCATAAAACAGTGGATAAGCACAGGAAGTTTCATCTTAACTAGAAAATATTGCATAGACATGGGCAGCTTGCATTGGGACATAAAGTAAAGCAATGTGAGCTGTATTTGAGACCCATTTAGTTTGCAAATACAAAAAGTAAGGGAATCTTTTGGTTAATCTTGCAGGACAATGTAGAATCAAAAGTAAATTATACATTCTATTTCTATGGAGATTACATCTTTTGGCCCTGAAGTAATAATGAAAGGGAAATAATAAAAATGGAGAAAGAGTATGGAAAAAATAATCCAGAGTGCTCAGGGTTGCGTTTGTATATGGAGTTTAAGAAGAATAATTTTAAAAGGTTTAGTTGTTAAGCAAACTGAGCAATGTTGGCTTTGCTGGACTTCCCTCTAATTTAGGTTTGGGAACAAAAGTTTATAGATATTTGTCTAAAAACTATATAACTTTAACTGAGTTCCTACCAAATTACAATTTGAATGTAGGTTATTATAATATGATGTGATGGTTAACATTTCTACGAAAGCTGTTATAAAAGTAATAGTAACATTGAAGAACGGTAGATAGACTATAGAGTTATTTATTTTTATTGAAATGTAATTGACAAAATGATATCATTTTCTAGTATACAAACTAATAATTCCATATGTATACATACATATTGCAAAATGATCTTGTTGGCATCTATTACCATGCATAGTTGCAAAGATAGTTTTCTTATGATGAAATTTTTAAGATTTATTCTCTTAGCAACTTTCAAATATATAATGCAGTGTTATTAACTGTAGTTGCATCATCAGGATTTATTTATTTTATTCCTGGAAGTTTGCATCTTGACCCATTTCATCCACTCCTCACCCTTAGCTTTTGGAAACCAGGAATCTGTTCATTTGTTTTTCATTTGTTTAGATTTCACATGTAAGCATGATCATACAGTACTTGTCTGTTTCTGATTTATTTCACTTAGCAGAATGTCCTCAATGTCCAACCATGTTGCTGCAAATGGCACCATTTCCTTATTTGTGACTGAGTAATATTCCATCATGTGTATGTATATCACATTTTCTTTACCCATTAATTTATCAATGGACACTTTATTTCTAATATCTTGGCTAGTATCAACAATGTTGCAATAAACATGAGGGTGTAGGTATCTTTTCCTGTTACTGTTTTAATTTCCTTCAGGTAAATTCCAGAAGTGGAATTTCTGGATGACAGGGCAGTTTTATTTTTAATTTTTTGAGGAAGCTCTGTATTATTTTCCATAGTGACCACACCAATTTGAATTTTTAGAGTTTTCCATTCTTGAATTAACATATTTCTAATGCATTTACTATGGCTTTTTCCTTTAATCTGCATATGTACTTAATTTCCTTCTTGTCTAGTTTAGATCCCATAATCATTACTATGATCATTCTTTTTCATATATTCCTAAATATGCTCTTTTCTTTCTCCTAACATCATACTCAATGACAAATCCCAACTTTCTGCATTCTCTGTTTCTGTGCTAATCAATTGAAGATGCCTGTAGGAGACACAGACCCATGTGGACATTGTATGGTAGAACTACAGTTTTCCCTGATCAGTTTACTCTTCCAGTCTCCAATATCACTTTTCATACCAGTTCTCCAAGCTTCAACTTCCCTTTCCTCCAAATCCCACCATGCCATTCTCATTTCACTAATTAAATAGGGGTAAGTTAAATAGACTTTTCTTATTTTTTTTGCACCAGAATTTACAAAACTACCTGCATTTATACTGATGTACTCTCTGCCTTCTCTCTTATTATAGTAAATTAATTATCCACATGTTCAACTATGGTTGATGCCTCACTTGATGTTATTTTTCCTCTCAGGGACTTTGCTCCTGGACTTATACCACCTTGATTTTATACCATCACATTTTCTCTTAACAGCAGAGGGACATGCTACATTATTTCTCATGTTTAACAAAGAAAACAAACCAAATCAAACTAAATAAATAAAACCAAAAAGCTTGTGTCCAGTTGTCCCTTAAGCATCTTTTCCTTCTTATCTCCACTATTTGACAGTGGTACTAGAACTTGTTTTTTATCCTTTGTCTTCAATTTCTCACTTCACCTCTCAACTCATTTCAATTAGAACATTTTCTCCAAAAGAAATCTCATTTTTCAGGGTCATTAATGAATATCATGTGGTAGACCTAATTGTCTAATCACAGTCATCTTATTTGACTTCTTAGCACTGTAAACTTAACATTTTCCAAGCCAAATTCGGACCTAAAACCTGTCCTTCCTACTTTCCTCATCTTGAAAAATGATTTCACATTCCTCCTGATGCTCAGACCCAAAAGTTGTGATATAGCCTCTTCTTCTTACACTTAATTTATTGGCAAAACCTGTCAGCTCTACTTCTAAAGTGATCCTAAATCCAGTCTCTCTCACCATTTCCATGACTATAGCTAGAAGCTAGCTTTGTGTTTATACATAAATGATAGCGGACTGGTTGTAGGTAGCATATTTTTTCTGATTTTCATATTTTTTCTAAGACTGTATCCATCTATTTACTTGAGTATCATTTCTATTTTAGATATGTTCAAAGGGCATCATAGATGAAAAATTAACTTTCAAAACTATTGAGGACATCTAAGCTATTCAGGGGTTTTATTCATTAGAAGGAGGTAAGAAATACTTCCCACCACATTTTAAGGACCTAATTCAGTTTATGTGGTGATCCCGATGAATATGAATGCTTTAGTGATTGGTAAGTAATAATGTTTGGTAGCAAATTGGTCTTTAGTCATGCAGTGAGAGATTCAAGTACTGAATGAGAGTCTCGCTCTCCTCCTGCCAAGTTGGCAAGTCACTTAACCTCTGTATGTTTTTCACTGAATGCACTGGGAACAGTAACTGCCCTTTATTACACAGAACATTGTGCAGATACATAGATGATGAATATGTGTGGAAATATTTTGTTCTTCCTTAAGGAAAGGAGACATTTTAAAACTTCAATTTCCTAAAACATAACTATTGGCTGCTCAACATTTTGTTTATGTATGGATAGTAGTTTTTCTTTTTATTTCAAAAAATGTATCAATATGAAAACCTTTATAACAGGAAAAAGAAACATGACTTGAAATGAAAGGAAATATGTAATCACTTAATAGTTTTTCTTCATCCCGTTCTATAATGGATGGATCACTCTGCATAGTGTTTTACAAAACAAAAATTTTTACAAAACTACAAGTCAAAATTTCTTAAAAGCATCTTCTGTTATAACATTTTTGTTCTGTCAGAAACTCTCCCCTTAATACAGTGAAAATGAATGTCTTACAGGTTACGTTAAGCTAACTGTAGCTCTAGAGTTGAAGTAAAGTGGGCTTTCAGTTAACAGAAAATTTGAAAACAACAAATACGGTTATTCCCTAAAAATTCTGACCAGGACCTATTTGGGAGGCTTTAATTTTATTTTTGTATTGGTCTAGTTAGGTCTTCCTGAAATCTTCAGGCTGTCAAGTACTCTTAGCTTGTACTCTTAGTCTCTGTATTATTGATGTTTCCAAAGATTTATAAGGAAAAAACTTTAGAGTTGGTAGTTACTGCATTAAATGACAAAGCTCTGATCTAGTCAAGTATTTAATGCTTTTGTTCAGTTATTTTGCATTTTCCCTCATACTTTAATTTTTTATTTTATTCACTTTTACAAAAATTGCATAAATAGACATTACCCTCAATATGAGCTTCTACCTTCCTGTTACCCAACAGCAAGCACAACTTTTGTTATGTAAGGAAATGCTTTCCTTGGCCACTCTTGACCTCATTTAATGTTTTTTCAATGTATAAATCAATCTGCTATTCTCCATCTCTTGCTTCTACTAAATGATGCTATATTTATGTTTGACTTTTTTGTCATATGTTCTGGTATCTCATCCCAAAACAAAATAAAGTAATTTCCATTTCTCTCACATTGCCATTTGAAGTTGATATGGTGACTTAACGAAAAGGAAACTTAAAATCTCAAACCTATATTGAAACAGAACAATTAAAGATAAACGGTGACTCTCATGTACAGTCTTTGCATAGGTAAATAAAATGGCCACAGATAGAACTGGATTATTGGTGGTGAGCTTAACGTAGTATATACAGATTTACTATGATGTGCATCTTAAATCTATATAATGTTATAATGCAATATTTCATCAATAACATTTGTTAAACGGAAAAAAAAGTTGTAGAAATACTCAACCATAACATGCCCACTCTCTGACATCACTAATCTACAGCCTTGGGCCTTCTCTGAAGTCGTGTATGATGTGCTTTTTCCTTTGCTGCCATGAGTAATAAACCCAGCTTGTTGAGCAGCGTGCATGTTCCTGGTGGTCTGACTCACAGTAATTGATTCCTGCAAAAGTAAATCAGGTATCATGGTTCTTGTTACAGCAATAGTTATCAAACAAAACAGCATAAAACAAGCTAAAGATGTATCAATTGGGACTGATAAAATAATTTCCAGTACCCGCTTTGAAGGGAATATCATATAGCCATTTAAAAGAGTGAGATAGGTCTGTGTGTACTGATCTAGAAAGATCTCTAAGTTATGAAGTGATAAAACCAAGTACAGAAAAATGTAGATATTATGATTAAGATTCAGTTTCATATTTTTAAAGTATTTCAAATAGTTATATACATAATAGTATATAAGATCCCTTAACCTACTTGAAAAATCTCATTTTTATGTTTTATCTATTGATATAAAACCATATTTGCAATTGAAAATTTTTCAAGTATTGCTATTTTAATCTTTGTGTTTTATTAAAGTAATATTTAATTATAATATTATATAGGCTTAAGTTGTGCAAAATTATAAATGAGAATCTATATTGCTACATGATATTTAACACTAACAATTCAATTCTTTTTTATCACTTCATTTTTAGGTAAAACTATTAAACCCGATGCCTGTAAACATTCATGTTAGATTTTAAAAAATTTATTTTTCAGAAAAAAAAATAAATTAATGAGAAGTATCATTATTTTACATTTTTGTAAAATTTGTTACTGTCTTAATAGATAATAACTACTGGACTGATATATCTGCTTTTTATTAAATTTGTTTTAATATAATATTTCGTTCGAGATTTTGGAAGAAAACTTGGACCTATAGAGATAGGTAGTGAGAAAAGGGTAGAATATTTTAATAATCATTTCAAATAATTATAACATTCTTCTCTGATGCTATTTTAAAACTTGATACTTTTTTTCTATTGCCTTGCATTAATATTCATTGATCTGTGTGCAGTTTGAGTAGATCTTTCATCCATGCGTGGTTCTGTCACATCAAGTACTGGTCACTTGGAAAATATTCACTAATTACACAGTTGACGTGTTTTATACACTATAAAACAGTGCTCTTTTCATTCCTATCAGCACTGATATCATCAGTATTGGAAAGCTCTCATACTCCTGGTGGCAGATATACATAGGTTTTCCAAAGTTTTAATTTTTCGATTGTAACCTTGAATTTTATCATTGGTAATAAATATCTTCAATTGTTATCTGTGGAGTGATCATCTGAATTATCATAGTTTGTTTTAGTTTATTCGTCCAAGTAAAACTAGTACATGAAAAAAAGTGGCTTGTTTATTTCAAGATACAAAAATTGTCTAAGTATTCTTCCTGAGACAGTCATTATATTTTGGTGTGCAAAATTGCTTTATGTATACTTGCAGTTTTTCCGTACAAGATATTAAAATTTGTGAGCTCATGGTTCAAGATTTAATGAAATATTGTTTTTGCTCTTTTACTACTTTATCAAGAACATGGTTTTTCTTTTTATGTTGTTGTTTTTGTATTTTGAATGCATGGTAGTGAAAAGTATAATTACTACTATTAACTTAGGTGCTTCTGTCTTGATTTATGCTGAGATGCCAGCAGTTTTACCAACCGTTA
This sequence comes from Solenodon paradoxus, assembly GCA_004363575.1. Lineage (NCBI taxonomy): Eukaryota > Metazoa > Chordata > Mammalia > Eulipotyphla > Solenodontidae > Solenodon > Solenodon paradoxus. The sequence goes on along the minus strand of RJWH01000209.1, from coordinate 76,437 downwards.
TTTTTGTTCCATCAATGAAAGTGCCAACACAGTAAAAAAAAAAAAAAATACATAGTACGTAACCTTTCAGTATTATCATGAAAATAATTTTGATCCTAACCAGCCCCGCAGAGCCCCAGAAGTGTGTGTAGCTGTGAAAAGCTACACTGGAATATTGATAAAAAATAGGTAATACACACTTTTATATCACACTGTAAACTAAAGTGATTAGAAGTAAATAACAGGTCATCTATATAAGTGGGCAGAAAAATTATACCATAACAGAACTTCATAATTTTAGTGTACCTCTGATGCATAGAGACTTCTGGAAATGCATTTGTGTATTCCAGGTAGAAAGCTTGTCAATGATAACCTTCTGACTGGGAGAAGCTGTTTGCACATCATACATCTGACAAAGGCTTCATATCCAAAATACACAAAGAACTCATAAAACTCAACAACAGAAAAAAAAATAAAACCCAATCAAAAAATGGGCAGAAGAGTTGGATAGACATTTCTTCAAAGAAGACAGATAATCAACAGGCATATGGAAAAAGAAATTTTTCCTCTCGTTATTAGGAAAATGCAAATCAAAACAGCAATGAGATATCCCCTTACACCTGAGAGACTATTATTCAAAAATTTGGTTACGAAAATGTTGGTGAGGATGTGGAGAAAAGGGAACACTGTTACACTGTTGGTGGGAGTGCAAATTGGTGTAACCCTTTATGGAAAGCAGTGTAGAGATTCTTCAAAGACTTGAAAATGGAAATCCCAAATGGTCCTATTATTCTAATTCTGAATATTTACCCCAAAGAGGCAAAAACATCAACTTGCAGGATATTTGCACCCTCGTGTTTATTGTAGCCTTACTTATAATAGCAAGAACTGGAAAGTACTTAAATGCTCTTTGTTAGATAAATGGATAAAGAAGATGTGGTATTTATGCACAAGAGAATATTACACAGGCCTAAAAAAGTTGAAATCCTTTCATATGTAGCACCATGTATGGAACTAGAGAACGTTATGCTAAGTAAAATAAGGCAGAAGGAGAAAGACAAATACTGAATGATTTCACTCATGTGGAATATGAAGAAACAAAGCAGAAGGACAAACTAAAGAAAAACCAACATTTGGACATTAATAGAACTGAGGTGGGAATGGGTTGGTTGGTGGGGGCAGGAAGTTGTGGGGGTCCAGCGAACAATGGTTAGGATTTCTGGTAATTTGGTGGTAGCCTGGTATGTTGGCATACATTTGAGGAATGGTGAACTTTCACATACAGGCTTATATTATTTTGTAAATCAAAGTTACCTCAATAAATATTAAATTTTAAAAACTTTGTAAGTGGGAATAGTGAATTGGTATTTATAAATTATATTATCTCTCTCAGTTTCACTGAAGCTTATATCACTCTTCTTTGTATAAAACTTAAAACTCCAGTTTTTCATAAAGGTTATTTGAAAGGTATTTAATTTCTGTGATTCTTTTTTTGTTTAAGCAACTTTTCAAAGAGGGGTGTATTTTCCATTTTTGTTCTCCCAGTTTTTCTCTATCCCCCCTTAGCAATAGTGCTGCTGTGTCTTTCTTCACTGTCATAATTGTTGACAAGGGTAATTCCCTGCTACCACAAATCAAGTTACAATATCTGTCACCAACATTGAACACTAATCCTTAAATTTCATTCCTCTCAATAGCTTACCATTTCACTCAGTACCCAAATCCATTCCTCCAGAGTTAAAATTGACAAACGGCATATTTGTTTTTAGCCAAGAGCCTAAATGTAAATTAAGAAAAGATATTTTCTGAAAGAAGCCAACAATGACATGAGGCATGAGTGTGCATAAGAAAGAATTACTGCGAGTACATGTATTGGTGAATGGTCATGCAATTTGCCAGTCCTTTGCAGTTAAGAAAGCATGTTCTAGTGGAAAACTCCCTTGCGTTCTCAGTAACAGGATAATGATTTAAACAATGCGGGGATTGGGGAGAGGGACAAATTAAACTTTATCGGCATGTGAGGGAAGCTCAGAACTTAAGGATAAAATGTGTTCTTCAAATAGGGTTGTTTCTTTTATACTTTATTTGCCAAATGTTTTATAAGCAACATTTATATTTTGGAAAAAATTATAAAGTATCTGTAAAAGATTGAGATCTTTACTCGCACTGTTTGGAGTTTTCCAGAATTCTGTGATAGTATCCCTCTCCCTTCCAGATAACAGGAGGTTCTTATCTAGACTTCACAGGCATAATTATTCTTTAAACAAAAGTCAACCTCGTTGGTGGCAAACTTAACCTATTATCTACAGATGTTACTATGTGATGATGACACCTTAAACTTCCGTAATGTTTCAATGCATTGTTCCTTCATTAATTTTTTTTTTTTTAAGTAAAGAAAGTCAATCTCTGAAAATACTAGGAAGCTATTTGAATTCTATCTATGATGCTTTATAATACCTTCTGCTATTTCCCACTGTTGGTTTTTTTTTTTTTTTTTCCAGAACCAAATTATATCTTGAGAAGAAAGAAAACAAAGGAATATATTTGCCTTTTGGTTTTCTACAGAAGCCTGGTGTTGATGCAATTCAATAAGGATTTATTAGTTTCCTACTAGATGCAAGATTCTATACTAGACCCCAAAGGAAATGAACAATATATGATTTTTGTCATGCAGGTGCTTTTAATTTGGAAAGATACTATATATATATATACACACATATTTTATATATACATATATGTGTATGTATTTGTACATACATATATGCATATATATGAGGTAAGCTTTTATAATGATAAATTTAAAAAATATATAAAATTCATGAAAACAGAGAGTAAGATTAACTCTGGGACATCACTGAAAGATTCGTTAAGAAAAAGGAATTTGAACAGGACTTTGAAAATGGAATAAAATCAGGGTAATGGAGACAAAGAGCAATAGAATTGAAAGTCATAGATATAGAGAAAATGTGCGTATTCTGGGAATGAAGTGTCCTTTAGTTGAGAACATGGCAGGAGGGCAAAGTCAGAGCTGGAGAGAGGAGTATTTCGTAGAGAAGCCCCCTTCCTCTTGCCTTGGCTGCCTTCTCAATATTACCTCCTGTTGCTCTTCCTCTGACTCTCCCTCAGCTGACTGGATCTTCTCTAGGTTTTGAACTCTCTATGCTCCTTTGACCACATGGCCTTGGCTCCTGCTGCTGTATTTGCTGCATGTCTTTGCCGAGATAGATCTTGCCTATTTTGTAGATCTCAATTCACTTCCTATCCTTAAGAAAATCTTTCTGATTAGTTTAAACCCCTCTGTTATTCTCATTCAAGGTATGTTGTATCATTGTCTTTCATGATACTTAATATTAAAAATTCAATTTTATAAGTATGTGTGATATTTTAATTCATGCCTGTCTTCAACCAGACTAAGAGTTCCAAAAAGTAGGCCTTGTGTTTACCCTTCTATCTCCAGGTCAGGACACAGTACCTGGCACAGAGCAAACATACAACAAACACTGATGGAATGAATGATGAATGAAGGTAACAGTGAATTCATACAGAGAAAGAAGGGAGCCAACAATAATTTTGGCACTCCTGATATGAATATGAAAAAAAGTTGCTCGTGACTTGTGAATTCAACTAAATGTTTTTCAGATGTTTGCAACTGATTTCACTGTTCCCTTGAAAAAGTTCATATTCTGCAATTTTGTAATATTGCTATGATGCAAGGAATTTGGATCAAATAAGTAATCGGTGCTCTTGGGGGATAAAGCCCTCTGGCATAATTTTAAAGTCTCACATATTTTGAAGCAAATTTAGACTCCCTTGGTTTACAAGAAAACACAAGTCAGGTCTTCCCAACCTATCCTGAAAGGGCACAGATAAGGCACACAGTTGATCTGCCATCTGTCAGCTGGAAACAAGCATGGCCCCAAAGCAGGGCCTTTGTCCTCCAAATCACTTCTTTGCTTTCAGTGACTCACTTAAGTGGTGACATGGTGACTAATCAGTCAACACTTAATTCGTTTCATGTCAGATGGAGGAAAACATGACAAGTTTGAAAAATGAACGGAAAAGTATCTAGTGTTTCAATAGTAAGAATTGTATTAGATGAAATTTACCATAGATCCTGGAACACCTAGTGATAGGGGAGTTTTTTCTAAGGAGGGCAGATGTTATAGCCTTGTTTTATTAATATCAATGGCACCAGAAGAATTCATTGTATGTTCCCTGCCTAACCACTTCCTCTGTCTATTCATCCTTTCTGCATCTCTAGGCTTTTAACCCAACACACTCGCACTAGAGGCGTCAGGCCATGGTGAACACCTGGTCCCCTGCACAGGGATTTCCTGAAGTTTGCCACTCATCGTGATAGGTGCCAAATGTGGCCAGGCATTTCTTGCCAACGTTCTCTCCTCTTCCCTCCTCCCAGATGAGCCTACAGCAGCTTTTAGTTTTTGATCCACTTGACTTTTGACCCCTTCTGATTTGTCGCCAGTAGGTGAGGCAACAGTGCCTGCCTCTCAGCTGTGCTCTTGAAATCCCAGTATGAGGTGTGCAACCCTTGTAAGATGCCCGAGCCCGGAGAATAGACTCATGACACCAGAGAGAGATGTTCACCATCGACCTGTATATCCAAGATCTGGAAAAAAATGTAATTAAGGGTCTTAGTTGGTCTTGGACAGGACACCTAAAAATTGAGGAGGGACAGAGAAGTGATCCCTGTCCTTAGGAACCATTTGAATCTGGCAGTCAAGAATTCAAGAGAAAAACCAGGGAACATGTAAGGGTTCCCTTCTAGTGTTTTAGGAAACAAAATGCTTTGAAAATCTGTATCAAGGTAAGTCTAATGCATTTAGTGTATCATACCCCACCCATTTGGTTTAGATACTTCAGTAGTTGCTCTAAAATGTGGGTAGAGATGTGAAAGGCCCAGAGATTCTCCAGTTTTACATGCCTGGACCCACCCAGAGAAAAGAGCCTGCTTCTCTGAGTTAGGTATAAGTATCTTGAAAAAGCTTCTCATGAGCTCTTGCTATCCTTGCTTAAATAATTGAACAAACTAGAGGTCTTGAATATAAACATGTTTCATACTTAGTCCTCTCCATCTCCCTGGGCAAAAGAACCTGAATTGTGTTTCCCAGTGTGGGGGAAGTGAAGATCTGAATCATTGGATTACTGTAAAAGAGACTAGGTAGAAAAGAATAAAAGGTAAGATTACCAGTGAAATCCCATGTGTAGGGTCTTGAAAGTAAAAGGCCTTGATAACACTTTTGTGTAAGAGGGTAGAATTGAGAGGGCAGGTGAGAAGCAAAGGTATGACCTTTAGTGAAGTCCCAGTTTATAAATTCTTACCAGTAGTAACAGTAAAGAAAGATAATTTTTAGAAGCTTGGGGGAACAAGGGCTTTTTTAAATGCAATGGCACCTGGGAAGCTGTAGCCATCACTGGTGACAAAAAACATAATAGTTTAAGATGCTACAAGGAAAGCTGGTGTCACAGGTTCATTTGAAGCAACTTCATAAATCTGTGATCTCTAGTGAGTGTGAGACATACAGACACCATCAAACTAATGGCTGGACATGGATCTGTTAGAAATCAAGCCTTGAGTGTTGTTCCTTTTGGGCCCTAGGGTGTTCTTATGCCCAATAATGTAAGTTTAGATTTACCTCTCATTTCACCAGTGAGAGCTATATGTAACATACATTATGTTATTTATCACAGCATTGGTTTCAGCATTTCTCTTTTTAACTTTCAGTGTACTAAGAGATAAGTGTCAGTTATTGGTTAAATATGGATCATCAACATGACTTCTAATACACAATGCTGGTGAACCTCTCCTAAGCAGTATATTTTTAAAAATTGAAGATAATTGACATAACAGCATATTATTTTCACTACAATAATTGATTCAATATGTGTATATACCGTGAACTGATCACCATACTAAGTCTAGTTATCATTCATCACCGTATGTAGTTACAATTTTTTTCTTGTGCAAGAACTTTCAGGATCTACTTTCTTAGCAATTTATAAATATACAATGTAGTATTGTCAACTATAGTTGCTATGCCGTGCATTACATTTTCAAGACTTATTTATTTTATAATACATTCTTAATCTTATTATACATTCTTAATCAAATGCTAACTACCTCTAGATGTAAGACTTTAACTAACTGGTCTATATATAAATCATACTATCTGTAACAAAAAGTTTTTAATAAATTGCTTTATATTGATTCAGAAGTCTCCTTTTCCAGTGAAGAGTAAAGTACTAGAATGGAGGCTTATTTTATTCAAGACCCTGATAGACTCATCTTCTCTATAAAAATTATATGATTGGGTGTGCCCTGCTGGCCTAGTGGATTAGTGCACCTGGGAGTTGTTGCATATGCATCCCAGGGTCCCGGGTTCAAGACCCAGAGCTGCGGGGGATGGCGGGGAGACAACCAGTGTGAACAAGTAAATAAAAATAAAGTACTTCTTCCCCTCTCTCCTCCTACCTGCCTGTCTGCTCTCCTTCATTCCTCCCTGTATCTTTCCTTTAAAAAAAAAAGAAAACCACATGATCTAAAAAAAAAAATTACAAAATAATAATTAAAAATATTTAACATTTGTCAAAAATATACTATATTTCCAGCAGTGCTATATATTTATACCTGTTTTCTAATGGTAATTCTTACAATTCATAATGTAGATGCTATTATCCTCATTTTATAGATGAAGAAATGAAAACAATGAGAGGGTTTATACTGTGCCCAAGGTCACGCAGTAAATGTTTTGCAGAATGGTTCTAAATCTTAAACTCTTCCTTATTACTTTGTCACCCTAAGGAGGTATGTATAATTTTGATACTGGTTTTCGTTATAAACCAGGTAGTAAGATTGTGGGGGGAGTAACTAATCCCTTCTATTTACAGTTTTACTGGTGGATATCTTTTTCTCTCAAGATGAATATAAAAGAACTGAATTGCTTGGGAAAGCTTGCAACAACTCCACAGAGAAGATCCATTCTCTTTGTCCAAAATTGCTCTCACATCTATCAATGTCTCTGTGAATCTCCACCGCCATTAGCTCTAAGTTCCTATATCTCTTCCCTTCAATCCTTCTACAGTTCAACTTCTTTCCTCCTCAGGGTCTCTAACTTGCTGATCCTCACTAGAAAACTCTTCTCCTATAGGATGACTAGCTCCCTCTATCTCCTTTAAATGCCAGTACAGTGAGGTCTTCTGTGATCGTCCTTTGAAAAGTAACACCAGATTCCACCTCTACTAAGTGGCATTCTATCATTTCCTAATCCTGTCCTTCATGGCGTTTATCCTAATGTGGCGTCATTATTTTTCTTAGACTGTTAGTAGATTCTTGGCCTTCCCCCTTCTGGGAATAATTCCCCCAAGAACAGAGATTGTGTGTGTGTAGCACTCTCTTCCATGTCCCCAGTGTTTACAATGGTGAGTCTCAGCAAAAGAGCCTCTCAGTGAATTCACATTGAAAGTTGAATGAATGATTTCAGTCAAGATTTAACCAGCATGTGTCACAACTCTTACTTCAAAATGTTCTATATGAGACAGTCAGATGGAAAACTGACTTTATGATGAAAACACCTTTTTAAATGTTTGAACTGAGCCCTACAGCAAATGTATTATATGATGAATTTTCTAAAGCTTCATGGAGACAAAATTTGGGAGGGATCTTAAAGATTCCCTTATTTAATCTTCAAATGAGCAAACTGAGGCCCACCACAATTTTGACAACTTAAATAACTCTCAAATAAGTAGGAGAACAACAAGGAGCCTTTCCACATTGTTCCTTATGCTTTCAAACTTTAGTGATCAAATTCAGGATGACTTAGAGAGAAAAATTATGTGTGCACCTTTTCAGATATTCAGTTATATTGCCGTTAATTATTTTGAGGTTAGTTTTCTGCCTATAAACTGGATCCTGAATTCTCCCTGAATTTCTCCACATACTAATATTTCCAGTTTTCCTTCCATTTTTTCTGATTTGGAACCAAGACAGTCTTTTCTGAGATTATGCTGGAGATAAAGAACTTGATAGAAATGCAGAGAAATCTGTTTTCTTCAATCACTCATGACATCAGAAATACTCAAATTGAATGAGGAACCACTTCCTGGCCTCACCCCATCTCAATGTGCTTGGACCCTGACATCCAGAACAGGAATGTGGGCTGGCTGCCCTCAGCACTCAGGACCGGACTCAATTCACAACCGTTTAACTGGACTGATCTTTTCTCAGGTCTCAGAGACTGGCTCTATGCAATTATTGGCAACTCAAATCTACATTATGCAACTTACTAGGAAGCTTCAAAGGTGGAAACTAAAGGTGCATAAATCTGACATCCCAAAATATGTCTTTGGCAAAAATATTATTTCACATAAGAGAGGCTCTGAGGAGTGGGTGTAAACTTCCATTTTGAAAGACATTTATATGCATACAGGAAAAATACTTTTAGAAGTGTGTCTCCCTCTCCAAACCAGGGAGACCTACTCTCTAACTCAGTAGTTAAAAGCTTTTAAAGCAGGACCTTCATCTGCCAAAGGTCCTATCTTTCTTTGTTTACTGTGACTTTCCTACCTCTGGTGGTTGACCTTCCTCCCCCTCACCCCACCTAATCGCAGCGTCTTTTGACTCTGTGTATAGGTACTTAGACTGAAAACTAATGCCACATGGCAAGTTAACCAGTTTAATTGTACAGGAGGTATACTTGTAATTATTAAGCTTAGGGGTTTTTTTTTCTTCTTAAAAATTGGAAATTTTCAAATATCATCCTAGCACTGCAAAAGCCAAGTCCTTTACCCCATCTTGAGCAGATTTGGGTTTGGAGTTGTGTGTTGTTAAAAATCTCCCCAGGTAATTTAATAATTATCCTAGTTTAAAAAACTGTCTCTCAAATACTACTTATCTCTGAAAATCACACTATTAATAGCAAAACACATAGCAGGTCCAATCTTTCACCTCCGTCCACAAACATTATGGAGTCTTATGGGTCATATTTGTGGCACCACCCGCCCAGAGGTAAACGACCTCATGGAAACTTCGTTCGTCCAGCATTACAGGTTGATTCTCCTACAGAGATGACCAGAGTACAGGTCCTCACTTTATCCCTTTTTGTTCTTTAGTAAAGTAAGTCCCTTGTGTGAGGACAGACACATTCCCTGAGGGGTACACATACATAACCATATATTTGTTCAGATGAAATGATGTTCAAAGAAACATCAAGAGTACTCTTGAAGGTTAAAATAAAATAGGGTTATTTAGAATAGTGAGCAGCTGAAAGAGAAGTGAGAGAGGAGGCATGAAGGAGGGGAAGGACAGTCTTACCCTCTGTCACAGCACTGTTACTGCTGCAGAGAATTGCCAGTGCTGTCTCCCAGGACCAGCTCTGAGAGGTCCCACCTTGGACTTCTGAGAACAGCACCAGTGCCTATTGCTACTGCAGCTTTTAGCAGGAAGCAATGATCACTTTGGGAGGGAGGCGACTTCTGTTTACTTTTACTTAGTCCTTTCTGGTGTCACCTCTCCTCAAACATTATTTTCTGATCATCATTTGCTTCTGAGGCTTAAGTGTGCTTTCTAAGTAAATTCCATACATCAGATGGCGGCATGACTAATGTGCACATCATACAAAATTACCTACTATCCAAGATTACACTTGATGACTGCATGTGAAATGACTTTGGATGGCCTAATTTCTTAACTGATTTAAAAGTTTGCACCCCTGGTTTATCTTTGCAGCACATATGTCCATCCTCCACAGGGGTGCTGGCTTCATTGTTTCTATTCACCTTTCAACTAAAATAGAATAGAAATACAATATATTTTTTGCATTTAGCCCTTTTCACTTTTAAGTCACTTCTTCATTTAGCATCTCGTTCTATCCCCACAGTGATTGTATGTGAGGAGTAGGACAGAATGTTTTCCTGCCCATTTTACAGATGGTGATCTTAAACCTAGGAGGGCTGTTGTGTATTCTCTCTAGAGACCCCATTTGGAATCCTTACTATTGTGAAAAATACAAAAGATTTATACAAATAGAGTGACTTTCCTCACCAGGAAGACTCCATGTTTCAACCCAGAGCACACTTCCCTTAAATAATATATGTCGGTGCAGTTTTAATTGAAATCTTAATAATTGCCTCAAGATTATTACTACTAAACATAAAAATGGTATCTTTTTCATATTTTATACTTAGTTATTATAGTTAGCTATGAATTAGCTGCTGTTGTCCTAAAATGTCTCACTTCACTGAACTCCGCCAGCAGGTCTAATAGTTTTCTTGAACTGTTCAATTAAACGTGTTGGGTAGATAATGATATAGCTTCTTACCAACGTCAGTCTCTTGTTTCATTTAAAGAAAAGTGATAGTGTAGGTTAGAACAGGGGTTAACAACTCTTTTTTTAATGTAAAGATCCAGAAAATAAATATTTTAGTCTTTGTGGTCCTTTGTCTCTGGCTCAATCTCTCAGTATCGCCAGTATAGTATAAAAGCAAACCCAGTATATTAATGGAGGACGATGACTGCATTCAAATTCAGCTTTTAGTACAGGAACAAGCAGGGGACCAGTTTAGCCTTACAGGCTATGGTTTGGTGACCTCCAGAGTCAAGCTTCCAGAAAAGTGATGAATACTATGATGACAGTTGGCATCAACCTTGTCCTTTTTCTGACTGTAATGGATATGCCCCCAGTGTTTTTGTTTCAAGTGTGATTTTATATTTTGGAAAAGAGATGCTTTGGCAAGTCAGGGGAGTTCATTCTTTTTCTAATTTACTATTTCATTTTGATAAAAATAATAAAGCTTATGTGTTTGTACAATTTAAAAAGCTGATACAATATTTCATTCCTTTAACTTAATTTAGCAACTTTTATCACACTTACCCCAGCATGATTTACTACATTTCTAGAGTAAAACTAACTTGTTCCGAGTACATCGTGCCTTCAAGATAATGTTATACTTGACTTTTCTCAATATTTTTTTAAAGAGAGGAAGGAAGAGGAGGAAGAAGCATTTTTAGGGAAGGAAGAAAGGGGAGGATAAAGCATTTATTTACTTGTTTATTCATTTTATCTTGTTCCCCACCCCCTAACCCATACCCTCAGCCCCAGGTCATGAACCTGCATCCTTGGGTTTCACGTGGTCAGTTGTCAAAAAATTTTATTATCTATTCATAAGTGTATAAGTATGTTTTCTTCCCCTAATCTTATAGAGTTGTGGAATTAGATTTTAATGGCAAGCTATATAATACAATCATATGGTGATTAAGTTCTGCAGAGCATATAAAATGAAAATATAGGAAAGGTTTTGTCTTGAAAACTTTCTTAAATAATGCATTAAAATAAAGATGATTTTAGATATTTTGTTTCTAGTAGTGGCAGATCAAATAATAACCAATAAACCTTTTCATAGAAAAAAAAAAACTAAATGAGCTATCTAAAGTATATCCTACAAGCAAAAACTAGCTAATAAAATAGAGATGAATTAAAAGTTTTAGGAGAAGTAATATTTCTAGTTGGTAGGTATTAAAAAATTACTGTATGCATCATACTTAATCCTAAAATACTTTGTGTGCATTTCTGTCAGATAAAGAACAACCAAAGATATCTGCTATCATTACTTTCAGATCAACATCACTGTGGCATTCCTAGCCAGCTCAGCAAGGGAGAGAAAGCAATAAAGAGGGCAAATATAGAAAAGGAGAAAACATGTTATTTTAGCAAGTGCTATGATTATATAACATCCAAGAGCAAGTACGCATAGATTACTACAGTTAGTAAGGCCACTTAACAAGTTGTGAGATGCACAGTTGGTGTTCTATAAAGATTAACTATGTTTTCGTATATTAGCAAAAAAATATTACAGAACTTTTGAGACATATACCAATTTTAGAATAGAATTCAACAATTAACATCAAACCTCTACTCAGGAATCTAAACATGCTATCAAGGTAGCATAAACATAAAGACAAATAAATAAGAAGTTATATTATGTCATTTAATTTGAGGACTTAGTATTATAGAAATTCCGTGTTACACTATAGATTCAATAGAACCCCAGTTAAGGATTTGATACAACCGGAGTTCAAATTAATTGCTGTTTTTGTTGAAATGGAACAGATAATTATTATACTTATGTGGAAATGCAGAGTGTCAAGAATAGTTCAGCTAATCTTGAAGAAAAGAAATGGAAAACAATCAGGGAGAGACTTATTTTATCAGTACCACTTAAAAAGCTACAGAAATTAAAATTCTGTGGAATTAGCAGCAGATTAGATAAGTCAGCCAACAGGAAAGAACAGAAGACCTTCCCCTCCACCAGGACATAGATAAACACTTTATGACAATAGCAAACTATAGAGCAGAGAGTAAAACATGGCTTTTTTCCATAGATTATATGGAGACAGTTTTCCTATGGGGGAAAATAAATTAACCCCGGCACATACCATCACAAAAACTAATTCAAAGTGAGACATGAATATGAAGCACAACGGATTAAAGTTTTCAGAAGTTATTTTAGGGAAATAGTTTCATTATATTAGCTAGGAAATATTTTATCTAAAAACATATTAAAAATACTAACAATAAAGGGAAAAATAACATATTTGATTAAAGTAAATTTTAAAACTTCCTTTCATCAAAAGAGGATCAAATGATAAACCAGACAGTGGTAGGAAATATTTGCAACATGTATGTTCGAGGATTTCCATAATGCATTATATCCCTAAAGACCAGTAAGACTGACATCCTGTAGAATTTATAGGAAAATGGCAAGGGAACTTAAAGGGAAATGCTTAAACTAGAAAAAACATAGTAACCAAAGCATCTCATGGAAAAGGTGTTCATCCTCACTAAACATCAGAGAAATAAAAAATAAAACCACAAAAATAAACTATTACTTGAAAGTCAATCAAATGTTAGCCAAGGTTTAAGAAAAAGAAATGCAGTCATACACCAAGAACACATAGAAGAATGTTCGTAATGGTATTATTCATAATTGTTAAAGATACATTACACACAATTCTAATATTCATTAGACATATCATAAACAAATTTTGGCAATTAAATTTTATTCAATGTATTAATGAATGAACTACAGTTATGTGGAAACATTTCATAAACAATATGAGAGAAAGAAGCCAGATTTAACAGAATACATAACACATGTCCCATTTATCAAAAAGTCAAAATTGAATGATAATAGACAGTATATTTAAGAATTACAATTGGAGCTACAAAGTATAAAGACTAGCAAGCAACAAGATACAATCCTTTTTCTCCTGCTTACCAGCCAAGCATGTCATTAAAATGCTCACCCTCACCTGTAAAAAGTACTGCAATGTCTAGTAAATGAGATGATGCATATAAAAATCTGAGCATAGAGCCCGGTGTTAGGGTTTCTGCTGTGAAGAGAGTAATTTTACCATTACTCTTCACAGTTCTGAATCAAATGACATGACAAAAGAATTTTTAAAAATGAGCTTAGTGATGATAATTCTGATCATTATGGTAAAATTAGTGAAGCTTCATAATCCCAACTCTTTGGGAGATGGAGTCTCCATAGGCAACTGTAAAGTCTTTAGAGCTTTATGAGTGAGGACAGATAAAGTGAGGACACATTTTTAGGGACTTGACGTATTTTTTCCACTTAATGACGAAACATCAACCAAAATAAATCAGAATATTTCCGTTCCAAGCATCAGATAGATCCATATTCTTCACACAGAGGAAGACTGCATTGTTATCTCCTAAGGTTCCCTGTCCTCATGGAAACAGGAGGGCAGTTTCTCCACGCACATAGTACATGCTGAAGATTCAAAACTCAAACAGAGTACTCACTGTAGTAGAAGTATTAATAATTATTGCTAAAGTGATGATGAAATTAATGATAATTTGAAAAATTAAGATAACATGTAGCTATTGAATAAAAAAGATATAGCCCTACAACTTAATTAAAAAAATAATATCAGGAGCCAAACTGGCAAGGTATTTATTTTATAAGTGGTCTATTCATAGTTTATGACACGGCTTTACACAATCAGTGAAAACAGGCAACTGGTGTCTGTGACGTGCAAGTTCCAAGAACCCTTCTTAAACCATATCCTATGCTCTAGTCCCACAGCATACTGCTGTGTGTGAGATTACCTTTTCAAATTTCCAGAGATTACTCTTTCAGATGTCTAGAGATTATCCTTTCAAATGTCTAGAGATTACCCTTTCAAATATCCATTTCTTTGCATTTGAAGACCATAGCAATAGGAAACTTGAGTTGAAAGGGTTGCTAGTAGAGTTCATTATTTGTTGTATGTACTCTAGCTTGAAAGTTTGATCAGTGGACCAAAAACTTAGCCATCATTTTAGAAAAAAAATAACCAGATTCCAGAGAGTGGTAAACTCATTGCTGAAAACCTGATAGGAGGTAGGAACAGGAAGGTGTTGGAACTTTAGACTAGAAGCAAAAGTGATGCCCAAAGGAGGACATCCTTCAGGGCAGCCGAGCAAAGGACAGAGGAAAGCAAACTTTACTTATTTGGCGGTCTGACCAAGGGCTGCCCCCATTTTGAGTTTGCAATTTTAATGCTTTGTTATTAATAAAGATGTAATGTGCACATAGACAATAAATTCTGTGTGAACTTTTAAAGGCAGAAACAGAATCACTGGCTTATAATACCGTGCTGAGAAAAATATGAGAACCTAGACACCAGACACCTCATCTTTCCCAGAGATGTATAATGGAATGACTGAGTGGGTGACATGTCTATTTATTTAAAGCCTTTGCTTCAGATTGGCTCTCTCTCCCTTTTGATGTCCTCCTCAACTATGTCCTATCAGAACAGTTCACCAAGAGTCACACACACAAGTTTGACTACTCTCTTTAGCTTCTCTGTCTTTCTTGATGTGGTGGGCAGATGAGAAGAATCTTCCCTTCACTTAGAAGAGACCTTTTGAGACACATTTAATGAGTTTACATCCAGAAGACAAATAGGAAAGGTTACAATGGTGCATGTTACATTTACTTTACTTGTCTCATGGATTTGTAGATTAAAAAAAAATTAAAATGACAATAGTAACAACAAAGAAAACTAAACCAAAAAAAAAACAAAAAACAAAACTTATTTAATTTACTTGCCAGGAAACCCAAACTACAAGAAATTCTCTATGAGGAAAATATCACTGTTTTTAAGGGCTGACAAATGGATGGATCTTTATGCCAACTAAGTGAAACTAGTACTCTGAATAGAATGAAATAAATCCCTATTTCTGACCTTAATTGATTAAGTCCTATTGTTTACTTTTCAGGAAAGGGTCTTCACTTCTTTGCGAAATGGTTTATGGGGGTAATTCAACATTCATAATCATGTATCAGCTTCGTCTGGTCAGAATCAGTTGTTCGAAGCAGCAGCAATGGTTTGACATTTTGGACATCATTGCTGTTAAGTGAATCGTTTTCTTTATGTTCAAGTAGTTTTGTCTTTATGCTTCTTTTAGTTCTCCCTTAAGGTTCACTCCAGACTAAATGGAAACGTCTGCTCTATTTGTTGTATAATACAGAACTCTGAATAGCCTGCTTCCCACAAAGGAGCCTTTCATTTTATCTTTTACATACTTCCATCTTTTCTTCCCTTCTTTTCAGTTACTGTTACTTCCCCAGGGATTGTTTGCTTGCCCAGGAATTCCACCGTCTTCCTGTTCTCTGCCTGGAGATACATGGTGACAAGTATGAGATTAAAACCACCTGTACAAGTTTTCAAAACTTTTCTTAAACTCTTTCTTGTTTTCAAGAACATATACAAATGCTTCTGATACAGTATTAGCTTAAAAAAACAAGAAAACTTGTTATCAATAGTGTGGTGTCAGCTACATGAAAAAAGATTGTATGGTAAAAAGAACGTGAAGAATAAAACTCTGAGGTTACATGTGAAAAATTGTTTCTTTGAGATGGAAGGATCACATATAATTTTCTCCTGCTTTTTGGTATTCTTTGGTATTTCCTGAAAATTAGAAGACTTTTTTTTTTTTAAAGGAGTTTTAGAACCTTGATGTTCAGGAAGAGGGGGGAAAAACATTAAGATTCAAAGTACTAACAACGTTAATGCACCAACATCAGTTTAAATGTCATAATTCAGAATTTGGAGCCTCATTTAGTGGCATTTATACTATACAATAAAGTATTAGAAGAAAATAAGTTGACATTAATAATTCCTTTCTCAAGTACCTTTATGTCAACTTATAAAGTAAAGATTTGGGGGAGGGCAGGGGGTTGGTGTTTTAAACAAATAAGTGAAAAGAGAAACTTTTAATGCTGGTTTTTACAGGTATTACAGGATGTCGAGAGTCCTGGTGAGAGTTGGGTTGGTCATGATTTCACATTATGTTTGGGGCTCCTTGTAATTGTTTCATCTTGTGTTACTTTGGATATTCCATTCTGAGAAATAAACTTTTTAGTTTACCAGCTCCCAATTCCTCTCATGGGATGCCATTTTTTATATTCTACCACATATTTAATTCCATTTTGGCCTTTGGAGACATTTTGTTTTTTTCATACCACTTCACTACTGTGGGGGTCTCCAGTCCTTAGGAACTTATCATAGGCTCTTAAAAGTAGAGTTTTCTTTCAAGATGTGAGCTATTTGAAGAGTTAGGCGTAGTCTTAGAGCATAAGAGGGCCTTGCTCCTGTTGGACAATCCATAGGATAGGACATTGTTGACCAACAGTTGTTGCTAGATGGAAACAAATGATTCAAGACTCACGCACAGAGGTACGTGATCCCTAGGTTCTGTTTTGCATCCACTTATTTCCCTATCTCTGTAGATTCCTAATATATTTTGGGGGGCTCAGGTTTTCTTCTGTCTGCTTGGTCTCTTCCTCTCTCCTTTCTCCAGTACACAATTTTTAGCTAGACAAAGAACAAAAATGTTCTTTTTATACATATGCTTCAGAATATTTCTGCTTTACACATAACCTTTTCTATTTGACTTTTAATGTTAAGAGGTAGATATGTTTTTTCAGTGAACCCTATTCCTCAACATATGTGAATGAAGACAAAATAGAAAGAATAACTGCATAACGTGTGGATCTGATATCCACCTGTCCTGTAACCTCACTTCTAATTATTGTCCAATTATATTGGACTGTTTTCATTTCCAGAAATATACTGACTGTGGTGTCTCTCATTCTGTTCCTTATTTGTTCTTTTCTTTACCAGAATGCAGTTCCCCTTTCTCGTCTTGCAAACCCTTTTAAAACTCAGTTCCAATAGCCTCCTCTAAGAAGTTGTCTCTGTGTGCCTGTACCTTTCTCAGTGACTGCAGAGTAAGAAAAAGCAAGTTTTGATGGACCTTGTAGTTTGGCAAGTTGCTGGCTCCTTAAGTCTAACCAAAAGAACAGGCTCATTCAGGGACTCATCTCTGTAGGCCCCTTGTCTATAGCAAGGGCATTCCCTAAGATCCCATTGTTATGTAGTCACCTGCAGGATCCGTGCCTGTCTCTCTCAAAATGAAGTGTTTTAGGGGTAAAGTCCCATCATCTTCCTCTCCAACTGACTGACTAGCCTAGGCACACCACTTTATGACAGAATGAAAACCCGGAGGGTTATGTGGTTCTGCTGCTTCTCTGCTAATATGTTTGTCCCTATAGCCCTATTTTATATTTCAACCATATGGTGGTTGTGGCATATATGACTAGGTGCACTTTATGCCTAAGTCTATTATGTGAATACCTCACATGGTGTAGCAATCAATGTATGTGTTTGTGTCTCCCCCTAGAATATAAATTTAGGGAAGAGGTAATCCTTTGGTTTGTTTTCCTATAATCCAGCTCAGTTCTTACATATAATATGTACCCCAAAAGAGGCTAGTGAGTATCTGCTTTTATTTATTAAACCTAACATACATGCCTGTTTTGTCAATGATTCCCTAATGCTTTTGTTAACTATTCTTGCAAGACGAAAGATCATCTTTAATCCAAGAGATTAAAACTCTATGTGAATATTAAACCAAATCAAGCTGTAAACTCTAGGGATGTCTCTAATTACATACTTAATAATTATTCCTCACAATTTTAAGTTTAAGTACTTCTCCTTAAAGTTAATTACATCATCCTGGTGCAGCAAAAATGAACATTGTAATGACTCATGGACTATTCATCACTTTTTTTTATGAGCTCCCAAAGAATTTTAGGGTTTTGTTTGAACCAATAATTGGGTGCATGTGTGCTTTGGGTTTTTTTTTTTAATTTAATTTCATATGGAGACTCCTAAGAGTCAAATAGTTAAATCTGAGATAGACATTAAAATAGGTTGTGTCTACACAAGTTGGCATAACTTAACAGCTTGTCAGAGAGAGTACAATACCCAATTGGAAAATGTTTAATGGCCTTTATTTAACTGTTTGTAGGTATCCACAGGAATTCTTAGTCCAATTGTTTCATTCTAGTCTAACAAAGTTCATTAGGTGTAGTTTCCTATATTATAAAACATGGTTGGCACTAAAAATATTTCTGTGGTATCCACATATGATTTTGAATTGTGGAAAAAAAAACTTAAAAGCCAGTTTTAAAAAACCAGGGCTTAGAATAAAGAAATCACTGAATTGCTGAGATGTCAAATATATCCACTTGATGGACTCTTAGGGAAGCAACATTAACATATATGGTAGGGTCAGTGGGGGAGAGTAATGTTAGGAAGCAAGAACACTCTACCACGTAATAGTGATATGTCATAGAGAATCCATTAAACATTTCTTAGCCTGTTTCTCCATTCATAAGGGAAAACAACGATAATTCCCATCTCAAAGTTATTGTAAGGAAAAAATGAGATCTTCTGTGTAAAGTGCTAAGTGCATAGTAAGTGCTTAATAATAATAAGCTAACCTCATCATCAGTTATCATCTTCATTATAGTGCTCAATACATGTTCATAAATAACTCTAGTCATTCTTAAAATAGAGTGAAAATGAGTAGCTGAGTAACTTATATTTGTTAGGAGATCTTTGTTGGAATACCTTCTATGACTAACCTGGGGACTATTTAAAAGTTCCAAAGATGTAATTCATGAGAACTTATCCGGCACCTATCGCAGTTTTGATCCCACCATGCTTTGAAAAGTAATAGGGTTTCCTCAGAGTTCCAGTATATTGATACAGCAGGCCAGACGTTTTAACTTATTCAGAGTATCTGTGACATGTATGTGCTGAAAAAACTTTTGCATAAAGCAGTGTACTATATCAAGCGAAATGAAAAGAGAAAATAAAGACACAGATTTCCCATTTAAAGTCAATAAGAAGAGGGAAAATAAAGACAATAGTACCTTATGTTATGTAAGATAAAGAACTCTGGACTGGGCATCAAGAGTAGAGGTTTAGAATCACCTCTTTTAGAACTAACTATATGACTTTGTGAAGTCACTTAATCTTCCTGAGCTTTAGTTTCCTCATTGGTTCAATGTACTGGTTGAAATAAATGATTGCTAAGAAGCCAGAGAAAAACGTATCACATACAGAGGGGCCTCCCGTAAGATTGTCAGCAGACTTCTCAAATGAAAGTCTACAGGCCAGAAGGGAATAGCATAATATATTCAAAGTGCTGAAAGAAAAGGAGTTTCAACCTAGGATACTATATCCAGCAAGATTATCATTCAGAACTGAAGGAATGATAAATACCATTTCCGATAAGCAAAACTTAAAGGAGTTTGTCACCACAGAACCAGCTTTGCAAAAAAAATTAGAGATGCTCTATAAAGCATAAAGAAACCACACACTAAAAAACAATAAGACAGCAAATACACCAAAGTGGATGTCGTCTGCCAGCCTTGATCAAATTAAAACCTCCAGCCTGATTTCTTGCTTCCAATCCTTGTTCATCAGCACAACTCATCAACAACCCGGTGGCAGTGTCACTTTCTTGCCTGCCAGCTTCTGCGTACTTTCCATGAACTAGTCCTGACCCAAGGCAACACAGTGACTTACTTCACCACCAGTGGACAACAATTACCCCTTCTCCAGATGACAAGAATCCCAACCTTAGGGAGAGTTTCCATCTTTTCAACATGTTCCTTCCTTCCTACTCAGCTCTCATTCCCAGGGTACGTTTTTTGAGTACTCAACCCCTTTATAGTTAGTGCCCTGATGTAACCCACAATTACATGTAAATTTTTCATTAAAGAATGAAGGATTGCTAAGAACGTTTTGAGCTATAAATCTCCACAATTTAGAAAGAAAAGTGTACAGTGTATGTGAGGGAGGATAGAGCTACAGAAGCAGTCATTTCTATATTATTTCCAAAACATCCTTTAATTGTATACATATATACATATGTTATGAGAACATGAGTTATAACTTTTTCTTCAGTTTGAATTTTGAGAATCAGACTAATCATATTTGTTTTAATATATTTATTTACCTTTCAAAATATTGACTTTTATTTTTAAATATATAGACATGACATAAATATATATAAATCACCTAAAAGCAACTACAAATTACCTAAAATCCCAGTATACAACTAAAATTTTTTGATAATGTTTCTTGAACATGATTCCAGATATATCTCTGTATATCTCTTATTGTATAAATGGACAGATAGGTGTATTCCAAAAAAATTAATAGAAACGTGATATTATGCACGCTGTTTTTAAAATAGCAGTATAAAATATTTTTCTTAAACTTTAAGAATAAAAGAATTAAAACTAAAGTTAATTTTAAACTTTAATTATGTGTTTCTTTACACAATATGTGTTTTCTAAATTTTAGAAGAGGAAATGAAGACTACAGGGATAGAGCCCCATGAGTTTTGTCATTACATTTGCATTTAAAAATTTATTTATTTATTTAAAAGAAAGGTGCAGATAGGAATGAAGGTAAGCAGAGGCAGGCAGAAAGAGGAGGAGAAAGAAGACTTTTATTTTTATTTAGTTGTTTATCTTGGTTATTTTGGCCCAGTCCCATGATGTGAACCTAGTACTTAAAAAACAATGAACCTGAATCAGGGAATGAAGACTTATTCTGATTAGCCATGTCATAAAGTAAAAAAAAAAGAAAAAACAGAGAGAGATTTGATTCTGCCTCTAAAATACTTTTTTCTCACTGTGCCCCATTTACGTGGTATTTGTTCTCTCCTCCTTAGATTGGAAACTCCTTAAGAGTGGGGCTGTTTTTCATTTATTAATGATATTTCATGCTCAGCACAATTCCAGAACCATGAAAAATACTCAAAAATTGATTGTTGATGGAATGAGCTATTAATGTAGTCTGTAAATGTAGAAGGTAATTTTGTGGCTAGATCTAGCTTCAGACGCATCCACCATCTTCAACATTATTTCCCTAAATGATTTATTTATTTGTAAAATTCTAACCAACTAATTTTCTGAATATGACTTATTTATCTTCTATGTTATTAAGTTTTTTTTTTTTGAGGTATTGTCCCCAAACAGGGGATCTACTGTTATTTTTAATTCTTGTTTGAACTCAAGAACAGACCAGTAGTATAAAGACAGAAGTGATGAACAAGGGATAGCAAAGAAAATAATGAGAATCAAAAGACATACTGAACAATATTTAGTGAAAGAGTATTCTACTTGAATGGAACTCTACGCTATCTTCAAAGATAAACCATGAAAATCAGTAGGCAAATAGATTGACTAAGGCACCACATTCTCAGACTGGGTACTTGGGTTCTGTGCAGCTTTTCAGCACAAATGCTATATTATCACAACCTTTTATCTTGACATTATTAATCTTGGAGCTTATTGAAAATAGCAGCCCATGTAATATTTAGGACTGTAGTTTAACAAATACAAATCGCAGCAGTTATTTTCGAGGGATATAACTGCATACCAGACAGATGTCTTCTTGTTCTGTTGATTTTAACCATTTGAAATGAGATTTCAGATGGAATTCATTTTGTCTAGAAACTGAGGTTGGCTAGAAGATTGCCTTCCTTCATCTGGTTTCTAAGATGGATCAGGGATTAATGTGGAAACGTCATTCTATGTCTCCTCTATGATATCCACACAATTTACAAGTTCTGAATTTTTGTCTTGATTGGCATGAGAGAGGAAAATAAGCTTTTAAAACTGAGAACAAGTTCCCAATTTATAATGCTTTTAGCTACCAAAGGTTACTTACTGGCAATTCAATAGAAAAGCTACAGGGCTTACGTTTTCATTCTCGTTCAAGTGCTCGCTCACCACTGAGCAGGGCAGCAAATGGAAAATACGCTTCATGCTCTGCCTTAGAGCCCAGCTCCTTTGCACGAAACCTGTTCTGCTGGTTGTAAAGGCAAATAGTGCTGTAACTGCTATGCCAAATGATGAATATTTTGGAACTTTAGTAGTCCAATATGAAAAAGAAATCTTGCAGCCAGCCATGAGTGCCCTCACTATCCATTGGGATATTTCCAACCACCTGTGAAACCCAGTGAATTAAATGCAAGTATTTGGAAATGCAACTGAGAGGAAAAAAATATCAGCCTGATGATACAGCATGACCTCTGTGGCTGTGTGTTAGACAGTTGGAGATGTTGAGAGCTCTAGAAAAGTTGTTGAAAAAGAATGTTCACAGATCCTGCTAAAGTTATATGAAAAAAAATAGTTTAGAATCCTCCTCCTCCTCTCCTTCTCCTCTTTCTCCTTCCCCCTCCCTCTACCCTCCCCCTCCTGGTACTGGTAGTAATAGTGATATTTGTGTCTTCTAGGAAGGACAAAAAATCAAGTTCAGTGGCAAAGTTGATCAATTATCAAATATTCTTATAGAAATAAAACTATTTCTTTCAGAACATTTAATTTCATAGCTGCCAGATTTGCTCATATGAGCAGATGAAGACTATTTTCTAGCCCTACAGGAAGGCACCATGTGCCACATGCATTGTTCTTCTTTCTTGTTGGTTCAACAAGTCATTTTTTTCCACTAATGGGAATTTTTCATATCTGAAAGATTTAAAAAATCTAAATAAAGAAGGAATCAGTATCAGATAGAACTATACTTATATAAGTTGTCTTTGTTGCCAATCCTCATATATTTTTAAACATTACCAGGAAAGTGTTACAAGCCTTATCTTCCATGAATTTGACTTGGATTAGTTGTAGTTGAATTTAAATCTTCAATTTGGGAGATGCCTTGATTCAAAGACGTAAATGATGTAGGACTCTACACTCAATCCTAAAAATCAGATCTCTCACTTCTGATCAAATTTCAATTTATGTCAGGAAATGTACCCTTCCGTTTTGATTGTGAATACTTTTATTCACATTGAGCCAAAGTATTTTTCAAATTTGTATTTAGTTGTTCACATTGGTTGCTCTTCCAGAACCTAGGTCTTGAACCTGGGACCTTGGGGGGGCGTGGTGTGGGGCTGCTCCCAAGGTGTACTGGACCACTGGCCACCAGGACACGTCCAAGTCCAAGTATTTTTATAAACCAGATATTGTTCTAAGTGTTTTAGGTTAGCTTCTTTGATCTCTGAACATCTGAGGCAGATCATAATACTGTATCTGCATTTTACTGAGGCACAGTAAGATTAAGTGAACTTACCAGAGTTTGCATAGCTAATAAGGGGCAGAGCTGAGATTCACAGCAGGATTCCCTAAACACCCAGAAGGGGAGAAAATATTTGAAGAGCACACATCAGCCAAGAGTTTAATCTCCTAAATATAGAGAGAGCTCATACACCTCAACAGTAAGAAAGCAAACAACCCAAGCAGAAAATGGGCAGACGAGCCAAATAGATACTTCCTAGAGAAGACACACAGATGTCTTTTCTGTCTATCGCCATAAATTTTACATGTGTGCAGATACATTTGCAAACAAACAAACAAACAAACAAACAAAGCCCCACAATGAGATATCACTTCACACCAGTGAAAATGGCCTTTATCAAAAAGACTAGAAACAAGTGTTAGACAGGATTTGGAGAAAAAGGAACATTCCTACAGTGTTGGTGGTAATGTTAATTGGTGGAACCTCTTTGGCAAACAGTATGGAGATCCCTCCGAAAGAAAGTGGGGGAGAGACTACCATTTAATACAGCAGTCCCACTCCTAGACATATACCCAAAGAATACAAAAAGCACTAATCAGGAAAAGTATTTGCACCCCTATCTTCATAGCAGCACAATTCACTATAGTCAAGACATGAAGACATAAAAGCAACTTTAGTGTCAGCCAACAGATGACTGGATAAAGAAGCTTTGCTATTTATACACACGTACACATATATATGTATGTATATATGTATATATACTCAATGGAATTCTATGCAACTGTTTAAAAAAAGATGACATTATACCTTTGCAATAACCAGTATGGATGGGAAGTGATTATGCTAAGAAAAGTAAGCCAGTTAGAAAAAGAGAAGTACAGGATGTTTTCACTCATATGTAGAATACAAAGAAACAAAAGAAACAAACAGACAAATCACAGTAAAACTCAAAGGATACAAGACTATGGCTTCCAGGAGGGTTGAGGAACAAGGAACGGAGTTGACATGTTGGTGGTGAAAGGCGCTGGGACTCTGGTGGTGTGTATGTTGTGAAATACAAGCTGAGGTGTGAATTCAATATCTGCCAAATCAATACCAATGTAGACTAAAGAAATATAAAACATGTTATATACTAAAAGAAAATAAAACCCTCATCACTTTAGACACTCACAGAAGTCAAAGCAAAACAAAACAAAGCCCATCTACAAGAAAGCCAGGCTGGCCTAGCCCCAGAATTTGTGCTTCTAATCACTATGCATACTGGCATTAGTGAATTCTGTAATTACCAGAAGTTAAATCCAAATTAAATAATTTTATAAGTCTAAAAAAGAAAGAATATGATGAAGCAGTGATTAGATCAATTGCCTCTGAAGGAGCAGGCCACATACCCCTGGGTTCAAGTCTTAGACCTGGAGAGAAGCAACCAGTGTGAACAACTAAATAAAATAAAATAAATAAGATGTTTCTTCCTCTCTCTTCCCTCCTGCCTGCCTACTTACCTTCATTCCTGCCTACACCTTTCCTTTAAAAATAGAATAAAAAGAAAGAATAAGCACAAAAAACATTGCTTGTACTTTTGAAAGCTATGCACTGTTTTCTTATGGCACTTATAAAATGGAAGTTAGAAAAAGGAAGATTAGAGCTCATCATAAAGAAAATTTGCTTTATTAATATTTTATTAGTATTAACATTCTTTGATCTGTAAAGATATAATTAATCGCTTGAAGAATAGAGAATCTCCTTGAGGGTTGAAAACAATAGTCAAGGGTTAATGTTGAAGGGATTCCTGTATTTGGCTATAAATTGGGCTCAGTGATCTCAAAGATTCATTTGATACCATTTTTGCTAATCTGCCCACTCTCATTAGGTATCCAGAAGGTATTCTTCATTTATCATTATGTTCCAGATCTGCCAGATTTGATAAGGCCATTGTAACATTTTGTCTTTCAGGATTCACTGAGACGTCAGAATGACAACAACAAACCAAACTACTGCACAAAGAGCAAAAAGGTTAAGGCAAATCACTAGTTTAGTATTTAGTACTCTTTTGAGAACAACAAACTGAACATACTTCAGTAAACTCAACATAAATCTTAGATTTAGGAGACAGCAAAACTTTTTACCACTCCATTTTTTAGAAATCTCTGCTGTTGAGTCAGCTGCAGTACTTAGTACAGCTGAGCATCTAGACATTTTAATGGCTCAAGAGTCTACTTCAGAAACTCTTCTGGGGTTGGGGGTTTCAGGGACCGTTTAACAAGATGAACTTCTGATAAATTATTGTCAAAATATGCATTCTTAGTTTTGTCCCTATCAAACTCCAAAAAGAGGAGGCTCAGAAAAGTTTTGGAATCAGTCTATAGAGCTATATTTTCAACAAGATTTGACACCAGATTTGATATGTTCTGGGGTAGAAAGCGTTGTTCCTGTTACTATAAGCTTCATCTAAAGAGATAAAAGTTTAAGATAAACGTTTCATGCTAATCATACTTATGATGTGGTAGTGGTGCAAGCTCAGGCCCTACTCTATGTAGTTCATGAAGAAATGTAGCACGATGACCAATGTATTGGGAAAATGTGTGGACATTGGGTCAGAAAGACTAAATTTCCCTTAGACGTATGAGTGAATTTAGAAAGATTGGTGTAATTCAATCAAAGGTACAAATTCCCTTTTTTTAATTAAAAAAAAAAAATTCAACCCTCAGTTGAAATTAATCTTTAAAAGGGAAGATTTGTGAAAGGAAATCCTGGATTGCCAAGAATACATGTTTATCAGGTTTTATTTAACTGCTAGGGTTAATTTTTATTTGCTACTTACTGCTCACATTCCCTCATTGTTCACAGATATGTTTTCTACTTGCTGAGCAAATAAAGGGGAGAATTCACATCACCTTTTATCAGGAGTAATCACCTGCATGTTATGATTCGGGACAAATATAAATGCTCATGTATTTTCTTTTGTGTGTGTGTAGTAATTGTCAAATTTTATTACACTTAGATTTGGAAACTATTCCCTCTTCCTATATTTTCTACCTCTGAAAGAATTCCAGTTTGCCCAATATATAGTAGTAATGAGTCTAGCTAGATTTCAGAATCTGATTTTATGTCCATGATATCAGAGCATAGATAACTTTTCAGAATCTCCTTTGATAATCAGAACTTCTTATACTGAATAAAGTTGACTAGATGTTATTTATGAAGGAATTATGAAGGAATCTGAGAATGTTATGCCTCCCAAAGACATAATGTACTGAAAGATCTAGCATTAAACTCTTCTATTTCACAGTATATAGGAAACAATAATGAAATGTCAGTGGTTAGTCCTTAAATGCCCTGTAGCCACGTGATCACAACTGGATACTAGCTGTAATTAAAAGAAAAATGACCCAAAAGTTAGATGCCTTTGCAAAGGCAACCACAAGTAGCCTGGTTCATATCTCTCTCCAATTCCCTTGTGCCAGCTGGTCCAACACATGCTCTTGGCTTTGCCAGCTTGCCTCTAAAGTCTCAGTATCCCTTAAGACTGAGGTTATATGTATTCCCACATGCAAAGTCAACTTAAATATTGTTCTCTCCTTTGCTGTATTTTAAGCCTAGGAAAAGTTTTATTAGTGCAGAAGTGAGGAATTTGAGTAAAGTTATTTTTGTTTTAATTTTTTCTTTTTAAGATTGATTAGCTCATCATTCATCTATTTTATCGTTAAAATGTTTTCATTGCTCCAAGAAGAGAAGAGACTTGATTCAGAAGTGAAGGAGCAGAAGGAGTGGAAGGTTTGGAAGACCTAGTGGGAATGCCATTCTGACACAGTCTGGAGCCTAATTATTTTCCTTTTTTAATCATGGATACAGCATTCCAGAATGTTTTTTTTCCAATTTCTCCCCCTCTTCCTTTTCCTTTCCTTTATTCTCTCTCGACTGTGCTCCACTGTTAAACATAGTGAATTTTGAACAAAAGGGGATGAGAAATGTTCTATTCTTTGAATCCCTTTTTTATTTTTTATAATGAACTTTCAACAGGAGCTCTTCAGAGGGCATGGATCAAAGAGAAACTTCTAGCACTTTGGTATCTGAATTTATATATTCATATATTCATACTTTAGAATTCTTACTGAGGACTCCACTAGTTCCTTAAAAGAGACAAGGATACATGCTCCTTGCGCTAAAGGACTCATTCATTCTTAACATTCCTTTCATAAAATAAAAACCAGAGCTTAAAATAAGGAACAAAAAGAGAACACCAACAAAATAGAATTGGAATTTCTTATTTCTCTGCTCCTCAGCTATCAAACCACTTTGTTGCTGTCTTCTACTTTGAAGTTTAGAGGACACTGGATGCATGGATGGATGGATGGGTGAACACTGTTTACTGAAATTCAAAGTCCTTAGCATAGTCCTGGGTCCACAGAGAGAATCTGAGGTTGTAAGGAAATAATAGAGAAAATTTGAAAGTTTTCTAATGACTTAGTATATGCATAACAATATATAATATACATATTATATATATAACACAAATACACATATATGCATATATTCATGTATATGTATATAAAACCACATAATAGTTTCTAATACTCTATAGTTTATAGAACCACTTTGTTACTTTATTTTTCAGTAATTTTTGGTGACTTTGTCCAAGAAGATAAAGCTAATGTCACAGTTGGAGGAGACGCTAGTCCCTTAACATACAGCACAGTGTTTTTACTCCTAGATGTTTCACCTTTACCCTTTTAGACATATTTACTCCATTTTTTAACTGAACATGTTTAAGATAAACTAATTATTATTTTCTAATTTGCTGCAGAAAGCCAGCCACTGGTTTTCTCAAAGGCATGCAGATCATATAGAAATAGAATTCCTCGTGAAGGATGAAGTGAAAAGTTAGTGATCACATTATTTATCATGAAGAGAAAAGATCAATAGCTGAAGTATCTTTACAAGTCTAAGTAAAGCTGATCTTTGCTATGTCTCAAAAGAATTCGCTGTAGAATGTGACAGAAAGAAGCATCTGTTATACTGAGACATGGGAATTGCTAGCACCATACAGATTTTCCAAACATCTACAAAAGTCAAGAGAAAATTACATAGTTCTGTTAAAATACAGCTCTAAAGAAATCATTTTACTGCTAGCAAGATTTCAGATCCTAAAGCAGTCAGTATTGAATTTGGCAGAAAGCAACTGGGTGAAGCAAAGTCTGATATTACACACACCCTAGTTTCCATAGAAGAATAAAATAAGAGGTAAGTTGAGAACATACCAAGTTTGTACAGGTCTAATCCTGAGGTATGCCAATGTATTGACATGTAGGCCAAAACAATAGTCTCTGACTGACTTCCTGTGTCTCCATCACCAGTGTTCTATCTAGGTATCAGGGTTCCAGCTCTTTCCATGAATTCCTTCCACACAGTCCTTTTCTCATATGTACCCCAATTTGAGAAGTTAAGCAAAGTTACCTTGCTCCCAGCTAAAAACTAATGTGGATATAAATAGCTCAATTAAAAATAAAAAAAAAAGGCCCAAACATGTTTCCTCTGCCTGTCTATGTCTACCCTTTGTGGTTTAAAGGAATCTTTCCCAGCACTCCTTTCTTCCTAAGCAACAATTTTTAGAAAATATGTGTCACTGCTCCCTGCACACTCACAGTGTCTACCCTCTCCCACCATAATTGAAGTGACTAGTGATGCCAACCTGACCCAGAGGCTGGTCAACTCCAATAAACTTAAACACCAACTATTGACTTACAAGTTAAATTACCTACTTGGAAAACTGAATGGAAATCAAATAAAGAAATCATTTAAAAGCAGAAAAGTTAGAATACTCTAGACAAGTGGAGAACAGCTACATATTGCCAGTGGCAGAGCTCCAGAGCTAGTCTTTAAATCCCTGTTGGTAGACTCTAAGAGCCTCCTTCAGTCCAAAAGTACATTCTTCATTTCTAACATTGAGCATTGCATTTTGTAGATTTCATCTAGTTTTCACTCTGTGAGTGTCTTTAGAGAACACTTCCTTTGAATTAGCCAGAATGAATCTTTCTACCTTCTAATCCAAAGAACCCTGATTAAGAAAATGACAAGGAAGAGATCTCACAAATTCATCTCATCATCATAGGAATAAACTCAAAGAATGAGTCCTGAAGTTTTTGAGTTTATTCTTCTGCTCAGGTTAATCAAGGCCCTTAGAACTCCGCCAGAGAGATTTCTGTGTCCTCTAGTGAATGTCCCTCATTATTTGCCCCTTCATTACAGACTGCAGAGTAAACCTGTGTCTCTTACATCTGCCCAGTATGAACCTGGCATCATTCTGATCTCCATGCTTTGCCTCATCTGAATCTTTGATATGCCTGCTGGGATAGCCAGTTTTTTACTGTAACTTTGATCATGTGTTGTTTTACCATAAACAAACTTAACTTTCCAGTATATGGTCAACTGTCAGAGACAAATACACCTAACACTGACTTTTGTAAGACTCATCCAAGTGATTTTGAGCCCTGAGATGGAACCCAGAAATCTACATTTTATCTAGCTCTCAGGTACTGCTGATATAAATGTTTCTGGAACCAAATTTGAGAAACACTCCTCTAGAGAACTGGATTCCAAATTCAGTAAGAAACCAGTGGATTATTATATCTTTAGGGAATCTTTTAATCTCTTTTTGAGCCACACCCCAGGATATTCTCATTATTCACTAGCTATGACAAAGAGAATGGACTTGTGCTAATTAACTTGGAAATTTAAATGGGAAAGTAAAACAGATAACTTTTTTGGTATTTACACTGTGTATGGTTTCTTCTGTTATATCTCAGTGTATGGACTATTTGCATCACAATTGTCTGTTGGGCTTTTTGCGTGTGAACCTGCACCTCTCTAGACATAGCAGTCATAATTTTTGGCAAATTGCTCATTTGAAAATCTCAGGTGAGATTTATGTGTTCCTCCCCTTTCCTTCTAATCACTGATTATCATCCGACCATGAGCATTACAGTGTTTTATAGATTGTTCCTAAATTTAAAAGTGTATTCTGCTTGGCCATGTGAATGCCATTAGAACCGAATTAGGCTTTCTCCTTTCATGAGATATAATTCATAAAATATCCATCTGGGTCCTCAAAATTTTTCCAAATAAATGTTCTTCTTAGCATGAATTATGTGTAAGCATCCCTGTCTGGTTTGGAAGGACACTTTAGTATTTCACAAGAGTCTCTTGGAAGTGTTTTAATTTATTGTGTTATTGTGGATCCCTTTTCTTCTGCACAAACACCAGCAGAGCCAGAAAATGTCACTGGGCAGGGGAAGAAGTGGACTACTCCTCAGAAAAAGAATCCTACTTGATCAAATATTTCCAGCTTTTCTTTTAAAAACTGTTTTAAAGACAGCAGCACAAATTTCCTGTTAAGTTTTCACAAATTACAAGTAGTTGCACCTTCAAATACATATATATATGTATGTGTGTGTATACATATATATGTATGTGTGTATACATATATATGTATATGTATAGTATATGTATATATAGTATATATATGTATACATATAGTATATATATACATATATATATATATATGTATATATATACCCTGTATTACTAATTCCCTGCTGTGTAACTCAACCCCAATAATTGTTTTTCTGTGTATCCCTCTCTTCCAAGAAACTCTGAACCACAGAAAATGGCATCACCCATTGCATTATAGAGTCAACCTAGGGCAGACAAGACTGCTTGATTTCCCAGAGTACACCTTGATTTTGGTGGTTCTTTAGAGAGATCTTGAGACCCACTTATACTTTCATCCTTAATATTCTTCTCTGAAATTGGAATAATCAAACAGTAATGATTTCGGTAATAGAACAGCTTAAATTAGGATCCCATGTTTAACACAGGTTAAGATTGAGAATCTTTTCCTAGTTTACCCCCCGAATCAACAATATCTGAATAATTCTGAAGGGCCCAAGGGGCAGGTCTGACTACCTTACTGAGAATTTGAAATGATATTTTGAAAAGTGAAATCATCTATGTTAACACCACATGAAAAAGAATATAGCTCACCTTTATCAAAATGATTTAGTTGTTCCAAAAATATGGCTGGGAAAGATAAGGCTATGGACTAATAAATAACTTCACTGTTTACTTTAGGAAATTCCCACAGATCAGAGCAGGGGACATTAGTCTTCTCACCTGAATTATAAAAATTTACCTCAAGACCATTGTCCCTCAGGACTAAAATATTTTATTATGAATTTCCCCAATCCTGATTGGTTTCCTGGCTTGAAAAACTACTCTAATCCTCTTGAACACAGACTTTTTTGGCCTTCCCTTATCTGAATTTTTCCTTCTGATGCACTGCTAAGATTCTACTGAAATGCTTTTCATTCTTACTACAGTAAATTGTAATAAATCTAGCTGTCTTAATCATTTTCTGGTGATATATTAGGTAATTTGATAATTTTTAATTCCACACAGTTTCTGTTACTGAGATACTTCTTCATTCAACATAGAAAACACCATTTGAACCCCTATAGACACTAGGAGATAAGAACAGCTACATTAATAAAAAGAAAACCAGGTTGGAGAGTACAGCACAGCATCCTGAGAATGTAGTGGCGCATAATCCAGGAGATCAGTTGTTTTAACAGCAAAGCACATTAACTAGTTCTCCAAATGGAGATAAGAGAAGGCTATTTGATGAGTTTTCAAGTGATGTGATCAATGGAAATAAACATCGTGACCAATAAAGAGGTTAAGAATAAGGCTGTAGATCTTGAGTTTCTATATTCAAATCCTGATCCTGTAGCTTCCTGATGAGGTGATCTCAGATTGCACTTTCATGAAGACTATAGTTGTACCTGACTCATAAGATAGTGGTAAGGGGCACGCATGCACATGTGTGCGTGTGCATGTGTGTATGTGTAAAAATGCCTGATACATAGTAAAAGTACTGCATAATATTTTCATTATTTTTCATTGCCTATTGTAAATACCAAATCTAAATAACTCTATATTTGAACAAGTTAAGGGATGAAAGAAGGAATACTTATAAGAAACTTGAGAATGAGTAGATGGATCACAAAGAAAGGGGAACTGTATCCTTATAATTCAGAATATTAATGAAACTCTAAAAAAATAATTTTCTACAGGAACCAGAATTATCTAGAGTCACTTGGGATCCTTGGAAGGAAATGTGGCACACAGTGCCTTCCAGTAAAAGAGTGCTTCAGTATTCAGATGACTGTGAGCAACTTCTAGAAGAAAGTGTCTTCTAGAAGAAAGTGTCTCATAAAGAGGGTGGAGTAATAGCAGCATTGAAGGGAATTTTGTGAATACTGTAGAAATAAATATGAGAGTGCATCTCTGGGAAATTTCAGAAATACTTTTGCAGAAATACTTTTGAAGGTATTTCACAGGAGCTTGTAGACCTCTTTTATCAGGAGCCAGTGCCAGAAATACTGAGTTATAGGTGCTTATATAACATCATTTGTATCCAAGCTGGTAAATCCTGAAAACATTTTGGGTATGCACAGGTCATCAGCACACATTCATTTCGTGTTTTATTTTTCATTTAGTGACTACTAACTTTCATATTTCATTTTATTAACTTCTGAGTTCTCAATAATTATTATTGGAATTTCTTCCAATTATAAACATGAGAAAATGGAATCTCAAAGATCTTGACAGGTTGTTTTTTTCCCAAAACAAATAAAAAGTTACTTCCTATTCTACTTGCTTTTCCTGAATTTTGTCCCAGTTCCTTTACGAGATGATCAGTCTTTCTCTTACCTGGAATCTAAGCTGGACTTTGTGACTGTGTCAATGAATATATTGAGACTGGCAAAACTGTTTGACTCCAAAGGGTAGATCATAACAGCAATATGGCTTTTTTCTAGCTCTCTCTATCTTAACACTTGCCCTTCGAATTTACCTACCACGCTATAGGGAAGCCTAGGGCACATGAAAAGACCACATGTAGTCTCATATTCCAGTCAATATCCAAGTCTGAAGTCGTTTCAGCTGACATGTCCATGAGAAAGCTTTTAGATTGTACCAGCATTCAGTCTCTAAACTGCCTCAGTTGAGTCTCTTAATGTACATGTGATTCAGTTAATTTCATTTGTATCTCAAAATGATAAGGTGGTGTCAAAGAACCATTTTTCTCTAGCCGTTATGAATTTCTCTTTCCTATTTTCCTGTGTTGCATGTTCTCCAGATCTAATTTCTCTGTTCCCACACCTTCTATTTAAGAAGTTCCATATAAAAAGTTACAAATTTAATGTTTGGCACAAATACCAACAATAGGCATAGTATTCAATAAAATCTCACTTAACCAGGTCCCAGGTAACCAGCAATATCATTCACTTTGATTTTCTACATCTATAAAGCCACAGATTTAATTCTAAAAGTAATCCTTCCTACTCTCTGTCAAGCACTGTGAAAAACCCTAGGAAAACAGCCATGAATGTGGTAGATCTCATTTCTCGACACATGAAGTTTACTGGCCATTTCAGAAACACTTCCAGTATTAACATTTTCAGTACAAGGATTGTAACCAATATACAGAAATCCTTCAACAAAATAGTTTATTTTTATATCTACGAATACAGGAAAGTAGTATAGTAAATTTCACTCTGATGAAGTTTTAAAAAAAGGATTTAGAGACCAAGTCTCAACTTTAGCATCTGAATTCTCAAACATTCTTTAACTGAAGCTTTGCAGAAGTAAACTTTTTCCATCTTTATTAGAACTGTGAAGCAAAGATAAGTTGATGACCTTTCAAATTACCTCTAGGCAAGACTGGCTATTTAATTCACGGCACTGATACAGGATGAAAATGTAGGGTTCTTCCTTGTTAAATAATTTTTCAGAATTGTAAGACAATGATAGCAGAGCATTAAAATAAGTACACATCCCTTCTAAATCAGAGCCCTATATAAATGAAAAAGTCTCACATTTATGAAACCAACCCTGTCTTTTCTTTCTTTTTTTTTAAGGAAAGATATAGGTAGGAATGAAGGTGAATAGGGAAGCAGGCAGGAAGAGAGAGAGGAGGGATGAAAAGCTCTATTTTATTTGGTTGTTCACATTCGTTGTTTCCCCTGGTCCCAGATCTTGAACCCAGGACCTTGGGACGTGTGTGGGACTGCTCTCAGGTGTACCAGACCGCTAGGCTACCAGGGCACATCCAAGACCTGTCTTTAAAGTTTACAATTTACTTAATTTTTTCTGGAATTTTAAGATTATTTTTCAAAGCAAACACAGTGGAGGGGAAAATATATCCATAATCATGAAATTCCAGTATCACCTAAGACACTTCTATGGAGACTTGCATTATAATATTTAACAAATATTTTTCCCCATATTTGCAATTACCAAAAAAAATCCCCAAAATCAAATTAGTAATACATTTTGTGGCTTTGTATGATTTAAGGTTTAAAGGATAATCAATCCGCAAATACTTTAAAGAAGAAAGACATCATCAAATTTTCCTTTAAGTGCCATCTACGATTCATTGCTTTTTACTGAAGAAAGGAAGAGTATTTAGGAAATTGAAATTTATCAGACAATATTTAGAACCATAAGAAGCCATCCTGTAAGATGATATTTTAATAAGCAAGATTCCTCAATTAATTATGGGCTGTTTACTTTCTAATCAGATGTGAGTAATTTCACAAAACAGAAAGGAAATAGGTTGTGTTTGAGTTCTGACACTTTTCATTTTAATTTGTGCATATTATATGGCTTGCCCCATTTAGCCTTTCCATATATAACACATTTCCTGTCACCTAGAACTTCAGTTTCCTCATTTCAAAGATGAAAAGTCTCAGCTACCTGAGCTCTGACTTCTCTCCTGGCCCAAATTAAATTTAACATTACTTGTTGGTAACAAACTACCCAAGATACAGATCCCTGTGTAGGGTACTTGAGGATATGAAAAGGGTGTAAGTCATTGTTCTTGACCACAGACAGTTTACAATTCAGAAGACAAGGCAAGTTAAAGCAGTCAATAATTATAACGCATGACAGCTCCAAAATTCTGAATCTTTATTCAAACCAGAAAATATCTTACCGAATAAACAGAAACTTTTAAGGTTTGGTTATGAGATAAAAAATAATGAACTGAGTGCAATACAAATGCAACCTCCGTAAACATTAGATGCAAGCACTGGCGGTCTAAGTGAATTTGTATGCTACCTTAGAGCCAGGGTTCGGGGCATTCTGTTACAATACTACATACAGATGTCCAGGGTCATATTTGCCTTACAAGCCCGAGTCCACTTCCTCCATATTAGAATGTGTTGACTGAATGCATAATATATGACACAATTTCAGACACGTGTCTATATCACTGACTAGTGCAGTAAAATGACTGTGAAGTAAAACTTGGACTTTTTTAATCTGCTTCTTTTGTGTCCTGGAAAATTTTATTTGGTTGGCAGACTTTTCAATATTACATTGTTTTCATCTCACATATTTGGTCCATTTGATCGAATCATCATTCATCTTTTAATAAACAGTAAAAATCGGGAAGATTAAAAAGTGACAGTATGAAATAGAGCATAAAAGACAACCAAAGTAACATAAATTGAATTTGTATGACTTTAACATAATTTTCAAAGGTTTCCAGTCTGGAGTTTGAGGTCACTTTCCTGGCTGGTTTAAAATGAGACCAAAGATCTTAAACTATGTGCCTGGGGAGAGGCCACTAGTCGGTGGTTGAACTAGCCAGGGCTGTAAGTGGAGATAGTAGCAATGGATAGTAAGCAGTCTGTTTTAACTTCAAAAAACAGTTTTCATTAATTAAAAAAAATGCTTGCTTGATTTCAAGACTTAAAATGGTAACTCCCTAGTTATTAACATGGAAAATGCTATTATCTTAAATGTCATAGGTTAAGATCCCAGGGAAACAGACACTGGGATGGAGATTTGCAAGTGGTTGGTTTATTGGAGCCACTTTAGGTATGATACCTGGAAGGGAATAAGGGAAGCAGGTTTGAGCAGGAGACGAAGCATTTACAACAGAGGCCTCATCTGCTCCCACAGGGAGTCCCAGATCGGCTTGATTCATTAGATATGTCCCAAATTGAAGCAAAGAGGCCTAGGGATACATTGAGGAGGACCTCAGCTTGGAGCAGTCAACCTGCAGCTCTTGTAACAGTCAAGGATGTGGGCTCCTTTGTCTGGAGAGGGATCTGGGTTATTCCCCTCAGCAGCCACTTAGTTCACCCCTTGTGTTACTCAGATCCACTTGTGGGTGCCATCTAAGAAAAGATACTTCAGGATTTGGGATGCCCTCTTTCCCAGGAAAAATGGTTAGCAGAATAGACTGCAATTTCTCTTCTTACAACTGGGCTCAAGGCTGCAATTTATACTTATCATTCCCTTTCTCAGTGACCCATTCTAAATTATTCTCATCCTTGATTAGCACCAGGAGCCTACCGAACAGGTGACCCTGACTCTCATTCCTGAGTTTCAGAACCCCAGACATTCTGCAGACACCTGAAAATATGTCTTCTGCACTTGTCCAATTACTGTCTAATTAGGAGAGAAGGAAGAGACAACCTAGTGTTAAATATATTTCTCCCTGTCCGCTTTGGGTAACCACACCCCACTGTCTTCTGGTCATTAATTAGGTCTGGTACAAGGAAGCAAAGTAGTCTCCTTGAAAGACTTCTTCTGAACCAGATCCTTTGAACCATAGAGCCTCGCAGAGGACAGAAGTATATAACCTCCAAGTGCTTCTCTGAAATTCAAGGTAAACCTAGCATAGAAAATGCACCAGAGTAAGGGTTAGTATAAGAATTATAGGTGGTTAGTATATTAGTAGTAGTATGGGGTAAAGCCCAATATTAGGGAGAAATTAAAATGATTATTGTATCAATTCAAGCAAAAAGGAATGATGGTCTAAAGTAAGGTCACAGCAATGAAGAAGAGAAATTGGCATCTGAAAGGTTAGGAATATGGAATGAACCAGATGAATGGAAAGATGGTCCTAATGGAGAATGAGAAATTTCAGTTAATGCCCACAATTCTAGCTTAGGTTACTGACGACAAGGATAGAGGATGCAGGAGAGAGAACAGGTTTGATTATTTGGTTCATTTCAAAGTCCCACTGGAGAAAATATTTTAGGATCCTACACTGACCAATCTGTGACACTAAGAAGTCTCTCAGTTCCATATTTTCTAGTTTCAAATCGCAAACCTCCTTAAATGATGTATGCATAGAAGTTAGTTGTGCTCTCGTTCTAGAAACTAACCTTGGTGTCTTTTAATTATTTAATATACATATTACATTCCTATGGAAATGATTATTTTAAAGTGAAATCTAGTCTCTTAGCTGTATGAAGATGATTCCACAACCTTTATCTCCATCCTGATTTTTTTATAACTATGTTTATTCCACATTGTCTGCTGGACACTTTTTTTCACATAGATGTCAGGTCATCATCTCAGACTCAGCACATCCAAATTCAAGTAAAGCCCAAATTTTATTAAACTGTCCCTTCCCATTTGCTAGCAGGCGTCAGCGCCTGGAGCCTTTATTTCTGATAAAGGAACCACCATCCTCTGAACCACATTTGTAAATAATGGCCTCCAGGCCAAAGCCAGCCCACCACCTGTTTCTGAATTGCAGCACAGCTGTACTAATTTAACTAAGTATGGTCTATGGCTCCTTTTGTGTCACAGATGAGTAGCTGTGACAAAGACATGGTGGCTTCCAAAGCCTAAAAATCTTATTATCTAAGCTTCTCCAGCTTGAGTTTGCTGACACCGGCTCTAAGCCAGACAGGATCAGAACTCAGAGTCGCGGTAGACTCCTTATCACCTCTTTCTCACTTCATCTGTTCCCAGGCCCTTCAGATGTTCCTCCACTAGATCTCTCTCACTCTCCTCTCTACTTCACTGAAACTCCGCAGGCCCTCTCCATGGTCTCTTAACAGTAATGCCTTTGCAGATCTGCCTGGCTTCCTGCGCTATCCTTAGAGATATGAAAAATTAGAAAAAGCCCCTCAGCCTGTTGTCTAGGGGAAAAGGGAAAGGGGTGATTAGGGGCATAAGCTGTGTAGATGATGGAACTGCATGATTTTTAATGAAGACATGAGAAGACTAGAAGGCATGTGTTCGGGCAACTGCTTTCAGTATGGTAGGAATATAATGTGTGTACAGCGGGAAGAACAAAAGGAAATGGTGATATGAGAAGACAGTGAGTTTAGAGAGAAAGGCCCAATTCAGAGACTGTTCAAGCTATTGTCCCTACCTGTTGTCAACCCGACCTCCTGTTCACCACTCTAGTCCCAGTTAAGCTATCTTCTCTGAATTCTCCTAAGCAATTCTTTCCTTCTTCCCTGGACTCCTATAACAATGCATTCTAACTTTGGCTTTTATCACCACCTACCTTGGGTGACAGAATAGAAGCCTGAGACTTGATCATTTAGTAGCAGGTAATAACCTACTCCTATTTACTGTGGCAATCAATGGTCCTCCCCTTTTCCTAGGCCAGAGCCTCCTCAAAAATATCAGGGCAGCACTGTGGGAAGCAAATGAGTCTTCTGTCAACTGTAAAATGCTAATGAAATGAAAACTCACTTTTGTATGTCACTTAGTAAAGATTTATAACTTAAAGGAACACCTAATGTTTTATAAATTTTCAGAGTGAAAAACCATTTGCTTGTTTATGTCCCCACTGGACTACAAGATAACTTGAAGTCAGATGGAAATTATGTCTATACATACTTATATCATCTACACACAAAGAGTCCGTGCTTTTTAAATTAAATTGCCCCACTAAAGAGGACACAAGATATGATCATGATAGTTCTGGTTATTTGTAACTTATAACAAACTAAATATTATAACTCATACTGTTTCTCTCTAATAGTCACCTTGGAATATTTAAATTTTTCTGATATTCAGATAATGAAAAAAAATTCAGAGACCTTACTTGATATAAATATTTTATTAAATGAGAAACAAAATATTTGCAAATAGGAATACTTCAAACATGAAACTAATATGAAACTCAGAGGTATGTTTTTACAAGATTGTTTATAAAGTGAAAATGAAGAAATTGGTTAACCTTAACAAAATTTGGTCATTACAATGGCAGTTTCTAGATAGCAGACTAGTTAAAAAAGATTGTCTTATGCCCTCTTAGGAATATAATGTACGTTTGTTTTATTATTAAAGGCATTTTCAAGAAAGATCCGGTTTCCTTTATAGTCATGAAACCAGCAAGATTACGTTTTTACTTATGTGAATTAATTGGTTTTGTCTGCTAAGAGATCATCAAGCCTGGTCTCCATTTTATTTTATTTTAACAAAATGTATTTTAAAATATTCAAGATAACTTATTCTATTATGCTCTCACTGATCAAAATGACTGTGAAACTTTAAGAATGTGACAACTTTTTATAAGAGTATTCTAAATGTTAGGAAATATTCATTGTTTGAAAATGAACTGATTTTTAGGAAAACAAACAAAATCATCATAAGACAATTGTAATATTAATTTAATTAGAAATGACACTTTAGAATTAAATAATGAAAATTATGTTATCCCTTTGGAAATCTAAGTATCATCTTTGTGACGATGCAACCTATTTCTTTATAATCACTAATCAGTTAACAAACAATTCATCAGGACCACTATAACTGTGAAAATTGAGCTGAGAATCATTGGGCACAGCAGTTTTAGAAAGGAATCTGTCTATTCTACCATAACAGAACTTTCAGATAAATTGTTATTAGGCAAACATTATTAGACCTTATTTCTAATAGTTATTATAATAGAATTTACTGAGATAAAGAATTATATCACTGTACTTGATTCTCAGATAAAATATCCTTTCTCTCTCATGATTCCTATTGGATTTCATAACCATTTGACAGTGTTTGCACTTAATTTCTGTCTCTGTAGCTAGAAATCTAAGACAGATTCTTTTATGTCTTCGATTCTTCTAGATTTTGTCCTACCTTCCTAAGTCCTGACATCTCTCTAGAATCATAATGTTCAATATTTAGTATAACAGAATAATTTCTCTCCCCAAAGCTGTCCAGTTCCTAATCCTCAGAATCACTGACTATACAAGGGACTCTGCGGTTGTGATTAAGGACCTTGAGTGGATAAATTGCCTGGATTATTCCAAGTGAGCCCTTTGTGATCATAAGGGTCCATATCAGAGAAAGGGAAAGGCAGGTAAGTTAGAATCAGAAAAGGAAATATGACAATAGGCACAGGATTTGTAGTGATGTAACCATGAGTCAAGGAATGTGGGCAGCCTTCAGGCGCTGGGAAAGAAAAAGAACAGATTGCACCCTGTAATCTCTAAAAGGAGCGCAACTCTTCCAAAGCATTCATTTTACCCCCTGGTACTGATTTTGGACTTTTGACTTCTAGAATTATAAGAAAATATATCTGTGTTGTTTTTAAGCCATTATAGTTATAATAATTTGTTAAAGAATGATAAAAAGTTAATACAGATACCAGGCAAAACATTAGTCTAGTAAGGTTATTTAATTCAAATGAATTAAATTTTAAAAATCTAAAATTGTATTTCTCATTGTTACTATACTTCTAGTCCTCAGTAACAGCCTGAGACTAGTGCCTGCCATTTCAGACAGCACTGAATATAGAGCATTCCCATCATTGCAGAAACTCCCCTTCAATAACCCTGGATTGTGTTGTTATAGAGGTCTCTTTGATTTCCCCCGGACACTCTACAACCACTGTAGATTTATTAAGGCTAAAACAATCACTTAATCCTAAGCCTCGTTGTCAATTGCAATGGCCCAAAGACTATCCAAAGCAGTAAATGTGATTTTGGCTCAAAAATATATTACATGCAATTGTTTTGGGTTACATAGGAACCCACAGATAAGAGACGGAAGAGACAACCCCATTGCAAGTCCTGTTCTTTATTAGCATCCTCTGCATGAAAAACATGTTATAGAGTCATACAAAATATTCAAATGGGATGGAAACTTATAAGTCCCATGAGGCACCTCTCTTTCGAACTCTAAATTCAAATTATTTCCTTTTTTTTTCTCCATGACTGTAGGAGTTGGGTTGTTTTTGTTATGGTGACTGTGCTTTTATACCAGAACAGTATATTGGGTTCATTAATAATGTCTTCCATTTCCTGATATCTTAACACTAAAGAGAGGCATGTTGGGCTTTTATCTAACTTTATTCTTAATGTAATAAAAATTGTACGAGTAAATTCTGGAATTATCCTCTACTTGACTCTACAAAAAAAGAAAAAAGAAATCTCTATTGGATTGTATTTCTTCAGTTTAAAAGCAGCTATCTGAGAGATATTTAGTAGTAGATAGAAACTAGATAAATTTTATTCTCAGTCAATATATTTCTTCCTTAATAGCATTTAGCCTTTTCCCTCTATCCAGTCCTGCTTCATAACCCTGCCCTTCACAAGCATTCAGTCTTAACAAATAAATTCCATTTCAATGTCTGCTTCAGGAGAATTCACCCAACTTAATTTACCTCTCCCAGCCAAGAAGCGTAGTAAAAACAAAACTTGCCATCTCAGACTTGCCATCTCAGACTATCTGCAAATTTCTCTTTATATATATATATTATATGTGTATATATATGTGTATATTTAATATATATAAACCAGTTTTTTATTTTGCTTATTAGCAAGTTATAGACAGTTCTCAATTATATAGATCAGTAAAATATTTTTATATTAATGCAAACTAAAACTCATGGATATTACGGATTTGGAGAAAATAAAACAGATACATAAAGAATCCCAAAAAATCAATAGAAGAAACACTTAGTGCAAAAGAAAATAGGTAAAATATTGATTAGGCACTTCAGTACATCACACATCACAAGGTCAGTAAATACAAAAAGGTGCTCAAAATTATTGGTCATCAATATAAATGAAAACTACAGTGTAATAATTCCAATCATCTATAAAAATTGCTAAGATTTAAAAATCCAACAATAATTATGTTGATGAGGATATGAGAATAGAATTCCCATATACTGCTGATGGGAGTATAATTGGTTCAAATATTTTAGAAAACTGTTATTATCTAATAAAACTGAATGTGTACATACTCCTTGTTTTAATTGTGCTACTTCTAGGGACAGTACCAAACAGAATTTTGTTTACATGTTTACCAAAAGACATGAACAAGATCATAATAGATTTTATGTGCAATAATCCCATA
This sequence comes from Solenodon paradoxus, assembly GCA_004363575.1. NCBI lineage: Eukaryota > Metazoa > Chordata > Mammalia > Eulipotyphla > Solenodontidae > Solenodon > Solenodon paradoxus. The sequence continues at coordinate 33,806 of RJWH01000209.1, read as the reverse complement.
TTGGATCAACTGAAATGTCCATCAACAATAGAATGGCTAATATATTTTTCCCATGTAATAGAATATTGCAGCATTGAAAATAAATGATTCGCACAAAAACAATGTGCAAAAATTGAGCAAAAATTGAAACATAAAATAGCATATACTATATGTTGAGTACTAAACTATGCCTCCCTAATTCATATGTTGAAGCCTTAATTCCTAATGTAACTATGTTTAGAGATATGACCTTTAGGAAGGTAATTAAAATTAATGAGGTCATGTGAGTGGGGCCCAGTCCTATCAAATCAGTGTCCTTCTACATGGAGGAAGAGACTCAAGGAACGTGCACTCATAGAAGAAAGGCCTTGTAAGGACACAGTGAGAAAGTAGCTTATCTTCAGGCCAGGAAGAGAGTTGTCACCAGAGACCAAATCTGCCAACATTTTAACCTTGGACTTTCAGCCTCAGCTGTGAGAAAGGAATTGTTATTTTAGTCTCCCAATAGGTGTTATTCTACTACGGTAGGCTGAAAGGACTAATACACTGTTTGGGTTCTCTTGTATATGAAGTGTTAAAAAGAAAAGACTAATCTATGAAATGGGAGGTTAGGACTCCTTTCAATAAAATTTCTAATGATTTGGAGAAAGCATGAAGGAGACTATTGGGGTGTTTTATTTATTGATCTTATTGGTGAATACATGAGTGTTTTTGTTGTGAAAATATATGGAATTTTAGACTTATGTATAGTTCATTGAATGTTATACATCAATTTAAAATGTATTTTAAAAAATAAACAGGAAAATTAAAATTCAATACAGAAGAGCAAGTGATGAATACCAGAGGGATTCAGAGGGGACTGTATAAAATAAAGCCCTCCAGTTCCCGATTTCACCATGGGAACTGATACACAGAAAGCTTTTTGCATTCCTTTTTCCCTCCCTTTATTTTCCTCTTATTCCTCGGAGCATACATTCCTTTAGGAGAACCTAGGGACGCAGCTGTTAAAGGAGCTTGTCATAAAAGGATTAGACAGGAAAAGACAATCAGCCAGCCAAAGGTTGCAAGTCAAATAGATGTTTTTTGGATCCCAATTATATTTCCAAAAACAATTTGCAAGACTGGATACTGTCCAGCCTGCTTTAGAGAAAAGTGATTCTAAATAATTTCTGAATAGAAATTACCTGAAGAGAGTGCAAACTGAGAATGTATCACCACTTTGCATTCTACATGCCTTGTATATATTTTTCTTTAGATAACACTCTGGGAGGGGAGACTTCATCTTTTTTTATTTTTTTATTTTTTTTTCCTGATTGGGTTTTAGGAAGTTTGGGAAAGAAATTATGTAGATCAGGCAAAATACGGCATTCGATTTTGGATTCGTGTTATGATAATTTAGTGTTACGCTATCCCTCTACATTTGAGCATATGTAGTACATTTTGAGATACTTAAAAATTGTGGCAATATGAAAATTGAAGTTACTGTAATTCTTCCCTATTGCTCTCATGATTCTTGTCTAAATGCAGGAAAGCAGTAAGAACTTTAGCCAATAACGATGCATCACGGTTGACAGTAGAACGTGTGTACACTGTACATGTAGCATAGTTTAGGTTTAGGGTATGCATTTAAGAAATCTCACCTTCACCGTTTGTATCATCTTGTGATGACTCCCAAACAAAACAGAGATGATAAATGATTTCACTGTGGATAGATCAAAATGCCCTGTAGCAAAACTGCTCTGATCTAATGCAGTGTGACCCAAACACTGTAAAAACTGTCATCCTCAGAGAAGCATCAATACTGAGATTTCTGTCACATCCTATTTTGAAGATTTGGGCTGCTTGTATTGTTTTCTTTATGTACTAATTCGTGAACATTTACTTACCCTTACTAAATCAAATGCACATTGGACCTCACCCTTGTCATTTTAACCATCCATCCATCTAGTCATACATTAAAACACCTATTTGTCTATTATTTTCAAGAAACCTTGCAATATAGGGGTTATAAAGATAAAAAAGGTAAATTTTCCTCTTGATTGAGTTTACTTTTAATCAAGCAAGATATCTGCAGAAAATGACAAAGCAAAACAAATACTATGTACAATAAAAACAAAGTAGGAAACCGGCTTATTGCCTGAGGGAAGTAGGAGAGCCAGATGATCTTTTCAGAAAGCAAATCATGTCTCTCCTCTATTTAAATTCTTCTAATAGCTCCCCATTACATTCAGAGTGAAACACAAAATGTAAGCATTTCAAGTTAATCTCTAGCTTTTTAAGACTCTCAGATGCTCCTATTCCCTCTCTTACTGTACTGCATTCACACTGGTCTTCAACTCAAACAGGAGGTAGAATGTTGATGTTTTATTAAATTGCTTACTGATTGCAAGTGTTGTATTTACTGTTCACAGGAGTCCCCCATGTGACATGTCAAAAAAAGGGAGGCACCATAAAATGCTTTGGGTGAAGAGTCAGTATTCCCAAAAAATAGGTGTAAGGGAAAGACGGAGGGATTTATGTAATAACTTTTCATCATTATCATAACATTCTGCTTTGTCCTTCCACAGTAGCCTCAGTTTCAAAATCAGAAAAGAGCTCCTCTGGAAAAGTCTTCTTTGATTTATATGTCTTTGGTAAGTTTTATGATTTTATAAATGAAAGAATGCTTTCAATAATCATAAGAACAGCAGTAATAGCAGCTAACATTTACTGAATAAATGTTAACATTACTGAGTTCTTTTGCATAGAAATGCCAAACAGTAATATTGGATTTCTTTTTTTTTTTTAAGTAATGAAACTTTCATTTTCTAACATTATAAAACAGAGGGCACTGACAAAAAAAAAAAAAAAAACAAATAAAAAATCTAAATAATCCTGTCAGTTGACTCCATTTAATCAGTTATTAACTTCCCCCAATGCTTCTAAATATTTGTGATAAAGAAAACATAAAGACAAAAAAATGAGCTCACAGCATTTCCAGAGAATTTTCTAAAAAGACAAAATTTGAATCACACACTCAGATACCCAAATGTGTTAAGCGGGACATGAGAAGATGCTCAATGTCATTAGTCATCAGGGGATATTCCAGTTAATGCCCAAATATACTGCTTTAAAGTCATGAGCATGGATGAACTGAAGAAAGACATTAAATTTTGGTAAAAATGTAGAGTATTTGTAACTCATGCATTGTTTCTGTGTAAAATGGCACAACTTCTTAGGAAAGCTATGTTTTTGGTATGTGTTATGGCTACATATGTACAGGTTTCATGACTTAGTCATTATGCTCTTATTTATATATCTGACACAAATATAATACTGATATCCACCAAAAGAGATGCTCTTTTTTCAGTAGATAAAATAATGCTAATTTATGTACATATGTCATTTGGGTTATCCCCCTACCCCAAACTCATGAAGTTTGTTTTTATCTTCTAGATGAGAAGGAAAATTTAGAGAGATCAAAACCTTGCAGAAGAAAATAATTTCCTAACTAGAGTGAGCTTTTAAAACTGCATCATACTTCACTTGATGTCACTATGATCCATTTTAGTTAAAGCCTATCAAAATTCCCTGAATTCTGTGTTATTCCAAAAAGCGTTTGTGTCTGTGATTATTTTTTAAAGACCTTAGAAATAGAAAACTATTGCAAATGGTAGTTTGCCTCTACACCAAGATTTGGGGATGAGCAAGCAACAAAGGTATGGGCAGATCATTTTGATAAATTAAAAACTATACCCTTGATTTATTTTTTATAAATCTGATTAAGTTTGAGTATATATTTGCTAATTTCCAGAAAGGCACTAGAAATACTTTGGTTTTAGATATCACTAGCATGATAACAATTCGACATTTTCTCAGTGGCTCCTCCAGTTGAGACACAATGACTCAAAGTAAGACATTTTGCAGTGAGAAAGGACACTCACATCAGCCTTTAGCTGGGGCCCAAATCCTATGTGTCATTTCTTCTCTTCACTACAGGGCATTCAGCTTTCCTGGGGTGCTGGAGAATCTGATATTCAGCATGACGTATGTGGGACCCATGAATTGGCATTTTAACTAGTATCCAAGTGGTTTAATTTAGTGGTTTGGTTGAACATTTCGAAAAACATGTTTTAAAGGACACTCAGAGAACTTCTTTACTAAGAAAAAAAAAGAAAAGGAACAGATAAACAGGGATAGAAAATTCCCATCACTGACAGAGTTAGTTCACCAGATTTAGCAAAAACAAACAAACAAACAAAAACACAAAAAACAAACAGGGTACCCTGTTAAATTGGAAATTCAGAAAAACAACGAATACTTATTTTACTATTAGTATGCTCCATGCAATATATGGAAGACACTTGTAGTAAAAAAAAAAAAAGTCATTGTATAACTGAAATTCAAATTTAATTATTTGTCTGGTCTTTTATCTGTCAAATTTATTTTAGAGAGACCAATCACATTTCGATTCAATGGGTTTTAAGACAGTACTCCTGTTTATATAGGCCGATTGGACATCCTACAAGAGAATGAGTACCATTTTATTAGAAAATTTTCAAAAATCCAAAATCAAATTTAAAAAAACCACAGAAAATAAGACTAAAAAGTAATCCTGCACCCTTCAGAGCAGACATGCTTCTACATGCTCCCTTCCCATTAAGTGAAACTCGGTCCAGCAAAGGATATTGAGGTGGAATCTACCAGCATGCCCCAAGTTACCAAGGAGACTGTGTCCTGAGCTTAGGCTGCCATTCTCATCATCATAAAGATGCTTAACTAGTTCCAAACAGAAAAAACCTGATGCTTTTAAGATGTTGAATTTGAAAGGGCTTTATTTTCAGATTAAAATAAGGTACTGCTGTTTGGACTTCCAGTCAATCAGTTATCTATTAAACAGTCACAAATTCACAGTTATGGAGGGAAAACTCAGATGTTTAAAATAGGTGGCACTGGTACAAGTTTAGTACTTATTGGCATGGGATGGTGAGTAAATTTATCCTTCTTGTCTTTAAAAGTGTGATTACAGCTTGTTCTGGTCTGCAGATTACATGTGGCGGGTACGGTGTTGGCTGACTGTGAGAACCCAATATACTGGGAAATTGTTTTAATGTGGAAAGTTCTGCAAACTATAAACCATTCTAGGGTGATTGGACTTACCCTTAAAATGCCCCCAGACAACTCCAGTCCCTGATAGAAAGACCTGCATCTTAAGGATTCCCAGCAGCTGATTCTGGCCTCATCTTCCAACCTTCTATCTTTTTATTCCTCTCCTTGCTGGATCTGAGCAAGGAGAGAACTATAGGGGCTGCATGAGACCCCAACCTGGGTCCCCTGACTTCCACCTGGCAGCCACTCACTGCTCTCACCTTACCTGGTCCCCAGCTGCTGTTGAAGGTAACACCTGCTTGTGTATCTCATAGCATCTTCATAGGAACATTAGTGTATGAACTGCCATAACAAATTACCACAAACTGTCTTATACGATAACAATTTATCATCTCATAGGTTGCAGGTTAGAAGTCTGATATCAAGTGTCAACAGAGCTGTGCTTCTTCTGAGGGTACACAGGAGAATCCATTCCATCCCTGTCTCCCAGCATTTGGTGGTTTGGTGGCCATCTTTGATGTTCCTTGATTTCTGTTGCCCTACCCAGATCTCAGCCTTCGTGTTCACTTGATGTTCTCCCTGTGTGTGCCTCTGTGTCTAGAATTCCTCTTCTCATTAAAACACCAGTCACTGAATGATCTACTTCAATAGCAACACATCATAACTGATTATGTCTGTAACAATTCTGTTTCCAGATAAGGTCACTGAGTGGTTTAGGACCTCAACATAAAAAGAGAGGGAGACAGATGGGGAACAAGTGTGAAACACATTATAAAAGAAAAATAAAGATTAGAATCAGGCTAGATTTGAGAGAGAAGCAGTGGGTAGGGTCATTTTGAGCTTTTGGACTTGTGTGGCTTAAGAAGGATCATAACTTTGACAGAAGATAAGATGCCTAGACAGGGAACAACTGAGGGCAGGAAGGGGTAAGGGTAGGGATGAGTTCAGTTTCAGACATGCCCACTTTGGGCCTCATGACTCCAGAACTAATTCCAAGGAGTCCACAGTGCCAGCAACCTAGCACTCCATAGGCATTGATGCAGAGGAAAAGTCAGGTGTTGCAACAGACACAGGAGAAGTTGGAAGGAGGTGAGAAACATCAGTTTTAAATTTTTCCTGAGTGTTTAGAGGTTTTTTGTACAAGAAGCCACCTCAATCATGTTTGCTGATTATTGGTGAGAGGGTGGGGTGTATATTACATTTGTTTACCACTGCCCATTTCAAATGTAATCTTTCGAGATTAAATATCTCCCTTTTTTCCCAAGGAAAGGCAAAACAAGTTACTAACTAGCCAAGAAAAATGAATCTCTGCCCCTTATTCATTTCCATTAATATCTGTCTTATTCACTAAGAATCAAGGGAGCTTAATGCTTTGTCTTATTGTTGGCTTGCTGTGTGATATTAAGAGCTTAATATTTTTTGTTTCTTATTGTTCTAGTTGTAAAAGCAATCTTCAACCATAAAGAGATTTTGTGAATTGATGAACATAAAATCAGTTGAGTCATTCTTATGGACTAGATGTTTATGTAAATATGCACATACCTTAAATTAACTCTAATTTGTATGTGGGAGAGAAGTTAGTTCTAGATGATCTCCCACAGTATAAATTCTATGATTTACTACCTAATGAATCATGTTGTTAAAAATACTGAAAACATTAACATAGACACCTTATAATGTCTCATCTCCTCTTTTCTGTCCTCAAATACACTTCTACCTTGTATCATCAATTGCTACACACCCAAAGACTGGAAACTTTCTATGTCCTTTTTATTTATTTCTGCTCCCTTCCAATAGCTTGATAACTAAGACCCAGTGCAATAGTGTAGAGTCATCTTTAAGGAGATGTTGCAGTTCTTTGTTGACTACCATTCTCGAATAAACCACAAGCAGGTACTGGTTTGTTCAGCTGTAGAACAAAGTGTCTACATATGAGAGAAATTCATCTGTCCCCGTTGTATTCAAGCAGTGAATCTTAAATCTTTAGACCAGCAGCATCTGCATCACCAGGAAAACTTGTTAAAACGCTGTTTCTTGAGACCCATTGCGTCAGCAAATGGGGGGATAAAAGGAGTTATGCCCAGAGATTCTTCATTTGAACAAGCACTCCAGGTAATTTCAATGCTCACTAATGTCTGAGAACCATAGTATTAGAGTAACTGAGTATACTCACACAGCATGGAAGCTTTGTTCTCGACAACAAAATTAATACTCCCTGACTTCCATCAAACGAGTCTGGGCTTCCTCAGAAGGGCTTCGACTGAGTTTTGGATTTTGTAATTTCTTTGAAAAGAAATGATGGTTTGCCCCTCGTATGACTTGAGTATCTCGTGGGCAAACTTCAACCTCTCTGGGTCTCCCTTTTCCTCCTCTATAAAATTTGAACCTCCATATACCTGACTTCTCTGATTTGTTCCAAATTCTAATAATTTACATTCTAATGTTTGGCATATCAATCTTTCCTAGGCCAGTAGCATTTCTTTAAAAAAAAGGCAGACCAGCATCAGCATCTAAGGGTGGTAATAAATAAACAGTAAGTTACATCATTCTAGCAGAGGTGAATAAATGTTTTCTGTAAAGGCCAAATAATGGCTATTTTAGACTGTGGGGGCCTTTGCTCTTTGCCGCACTACTCAATTCTGCTACTGCAGTGCAAAATCCCCTAGACAATATTTAAAGGAGCATGCTTCCAATAAACTTTACTTATTTAAACACTGGGGGTGCTAGATTTAGTGAATGGGCCAGAGTTCAGAGTTTGCCAACCGCTGTAATTATAATGCCACCATTTAAAAAATAGTTTTTTATTTATTTTTTGAAACATAAAACTGTGCATTTTAATTTGTCTTTTTACTATTTATTAAGATAATGTTAGTGATGTAACATTGCATTATTATATTACATAACTTTCGGTATGTATCATCATAAATCAACATCTGTATATACTATCATAAGTTCACCGCTAAAAGTCCCAGTCTATGCTACACTATGTAATTGACCCCTTGTGTTTAATTTATTATCCCTAACCCCCTTCCTTCCCTTCTGGTAGTCACTAACTTGGAATTATAGGCTAAAAGCTCATTTTTGTTTTACTTATTAGTCCATTCATTTGTTTGGTTTCTCTATTTACCACATACAAGTAAAATCATGCAGTTTGTCTCACTTATTTCACTAAAGCAAAAAACCCTTTTAAGTCTGTCTATGTTGTTGCGTAGGGCAGCGTTTCTTTTTTTTTGCAGTTTAGTAGTATTCCATGTGCATATATATATATATATATATATATATATATATATATAATATGCCTTTTTTAGCCATTACCTGTTGATGGGAAGTTAGATTGTTCCCAGTACTTTGTTATTATAAATAATGCTGCAGACAACATGTAGGTACACATATTTCTTTGAATTCATTTTTTTTATTTTGGGGATAAATACCCCCGAGTAGAATAACTAGATCATATTAAAATAATACTTTGCTGAAAGCATGATAAAATAATGATTTCCTAGTTGACTGCTTAGTCATTTATCAGATTTATTAGTCATTTAAATGCCTCTCCACCAACGATCCATTAACTGATTGCAATCATCAAAAGCCATCAAAATGGTTTTAATGTCCCTATTCTACGTTTCTGGTTGTTAATTTGCAAGTAATCAACCAAAGCATGATGTTAGCCAGACCCAGTTTTAGGCATACTTTGCACCTTGATGTCCAAAGGAAGTTAATGTTCTATTTTCATAGACACTGTTAAATGCCTTGGTTTTACCATTCCTACTGTATCACTGGGTATACTAAAAAAAAAAAAAAAATTATTTGCCTCTACAGCTGTGCATCTTTCCACAATCATTTAGCTGTTTCTCTAATGTACAATTCTTATCCAAAGTCTGCCTCTGCAGAAAAGATTATCTAATATCTAACATTACTGACAAGATAAACTTAACAGAGTTCAGATTAAAACCTTGACTCAAAAGGTAAAGATTTGGGAGTATAGCCCAGTGGTAAAATATGCCAAGAAGATAAAGAAACTATTGCATTGTGAGTACAGCAAGTCATGTCATGCAAATAAATTCAATGTATATGATTAGCGTCCTCTAATTAGTAAGTCAGTGAGTCTGGGTCATGAAGAAAAAAGACCCAAGATAATGCTTTCATTCTTGTGTGAATGCATTCTAAAACACAACTGGGTTCATTTCATGAAAGTAAAAAGGAAATAAAAAAACTCTAGACATCTTTCCAAATATAACAAGAAAACATGTTGGGTAATTTTGAAATTTCCCACCCTTCACTCTGGTCCCAAGTGAAAGCATATGCTACAGCAAGAGCTTGAACTTCTTCTGAACTTTGAGTTAGAGCTCTGCGAACTTTCCTTAGAGCTAGTCTTTCAATATTGTCTAAGTCTCCTCTGTGCCCACTTATAATTCGTTCTCGACTGATTTTTTTTTTTTTTTTGCAGCATTACAATGCTTAATGATGAACAAGTCTTGGATTAATGATATTCCTGCCAACTTGAAAAACATCTTGTCACTGTGCTGAGTGGACAACAGGCACTGTAGACATAATAGCTGATTGCTGTGCTTTAAAGTGATCCTGAATAAGACATATTATGAAAGTGTGAGTGAAATTAGAAATGAAGATACATTGAAATGATGAGGTCTTAGGTGTATGCATCTTCATATACAAAAGGGCAAACTGTCATCCACCTTACCCTGTTTATTCCATCTAGGATGTAGTATGGCCTGTAGTTTATTTCTTCAAGGGCATGTCATTAACAATAAGGCTCTTTAGTTTCATGAAGTTTTGCTTCACATTCTAGAGTCAAGTGGTTTTATCAGTAGACACGCTGTTGCAGGCATCACTCATATTCTGTCCATATTCATTGACCAAATTTATGCCGCCTCATTCTGCTGCAGTATCCTGCCACGTGACTTTCGTTTGGCCCTACACAGGCTGAAAGTCTCAGGACATTAAATGTCTCAGGACAGTGTTCAATCAGAGAGAGATAATGTTGGAGACTAAATATCCTACCTTCTTCACCTGTCAGGTATAAATTTTAGTTTGTTCTTAGGTGTTAGTTCCCCTAAGAGATTGAACCTTGTTTGCTCACAGCAATCATTCCCTCCTCTGTCTTGTTTTCTGCTCCCCTCTGCTCCCCTCTGATGCCCTCTGAGATCACTTGCTCAGTAAACACTTGCCTTCAAATCTTTATTCCAGTGTCAGCTTCTGGAGATCCAAATCATGTACTTACAACCACCTTTATATATTGCTACAAGCATTCAATAAATTCAAGCTGGATTGATAGTTCGCTGCTCTTATTGATGTTTTATTAGTGAAGTAAATGGAGAAGATGAAAATTAGAGCTCCCACATGGATTTACCAAATTCACATTTTCATCTCTGGAGATGCTGTAAATTGAGATGGATGCGTCGTTGCCTAAAACAGTTATGACAAAATTTAGCTTAATCTGTGGGAAAGGACTCAGATTTTCAGTTTAGACAGCCTGGCTGGATTTCAGGCTGGATTTCAGAGATCCAAACATGAGCACCAAGTTTTTGGTCAGAACTGATTTGGATCTTCCCATCCTCTACTTACTGAATTCTGTTGACTGAAAATGAAGAGACAAAACTCTCAGTGTTGAAATGACTAAATTCCACTCCTGGTTATCTAAACCAGGGTAAGAATAATTATTCTGAAATATAATGAATTCACAATTTGTGCCAGGGCCTGTTTGACTCTTAGAATGATCTGTAAATTTAATGAGATTATAAACTCCAGTTTACAGATTAGAAAATGGAGGCCAGAAAGGTTAAGTAAATTGCCTAAAATTACTGCAGTAGAGCCAGATTTCTGAACCAGATTCTTCTCAGCCCAGGGTCCAGACTCTTGCCCACTAAGCTCTTCTGTCTCTGCAGAGGCTCCTTTTTTAGCTGTCAGCAACCTGGCAAAGATGTGACAAGAGCAGCCTTGCATATGGCAGAACCATGATGTAGGGAGGCCAACTTTGGAACCAGAATAAGGAAACGTATATTTTAATGCCAACTTGTTTGTGTGATAGACAAAACTTTTCCCTCCCTTTTAGTCTTATTTCTCTTATGTAAAATGATGTTAGGTTAAATACTTCTAGTGTGACTTGAAGTTATAAAAATTACACTGATTTTCTTTTAGAAAAACTTGAAAAGAAACTTTTTAAATGGCTACAGTTCTATTAATGTAACACAATTGTCAAGAGCTACAGACTCTGAAACCCCTTTTGAGATTTAGTACTGAGTTAAAGAATATTTGTTGGATTGAAAATAACTTGAATGACCAGAGCAATATGGAAATTTTGGATTTAAAAGGCAATTTAATAGACATTTGGATAGAAAATGAAACTATTTTAACTGTCCCTTAAGATGATTCTATATTTTCCCTCTATTAAACTACTCTATATTCATCACATTTTATCCCTTACTTAAACTTTAATCTTATTGGAGAGGAAATGATTACAGAGCTAGTTGAAGGACTGAAATATTGATAGAGAATTCAAAAGTCTCATCCTCAGCTAATTTTATTGTGATTTTTCAACTCTTTTAACAGGTATCAATGACGAAAAATAATAAAAATTACCAAATTATAGCACCCTCCTATCCTTAATCCTTCAGAGAGAAGGAAAACACATTCCCAAATTAAATAGTCAATCTCTTATTTAATCACATAACCCTTTCATGGGAACTGCCATTGTCTTATAACTTAGGTATTTGAGATTGGAATCTGAAAACTCAAAGGGTTAATTTATAAACACACAGGGACAAGGGGGCCTAGTGCATCATTGGACTAAATTTTCATTAAGAAGGATTATATCATATATCAATATGTGTTTCATTTTATAATAACCATATCATGACCATTCCTGAATATGGAAGAATCATAAGGTGATAGAATATCAATATTTTCTGAAATTATGGTACATTATACCTCCAAGTGCATGCAGAATAAAAAGGTTTTGTGGATCAAACATTAAAACCTTTTAGGAGTAAGTTGAAGACAGGTAACTGAAAATTCAGTTGAGAAGCTCTATAAAGACCAATATCAACAAATTAACTGATGATAAAGCGACATTGCTATTCTGCCAAAGAAGTTGATTTTTAGAAAATCCTACCCGTCACATTCTGGAGTGATCCTAACTTACCTAACAACTCTTTCAATCACTATCTCAATCTTCTAATCAGAGAATTCTTGAGACCTAAAGCTTGCCAGTCTGTCTTCAACCTCCAAACAACCCAAGTAGTCACCCCCAAAAGAAGACTACCCAATTTTAGATCCTCCTTCATTCTCATTTAAATATGTTTTGAACCTAATTAACCAGTTTATAAAACACTTTAAGAATTAAAGAAAGTGCTCTTTAGTCATTTACTTTCAGACCTGATTGGCCTAAGTTAAAATAAATAATGGACAACAGATTTTTTTTTTTCAAATGAAGTGTCAAAGAAATTTTTCCATGAAATAAAAATATTTTCATAATATGAACGGTACCTTCAGTTTTGTTATTATATTTTTACAAAAAAATTCAATGTGCAAACTTTTGTAAAGAGCCATATTGGTGTTGGTATCATTATGATAGTTGGTATCATAACGGTGCTACATACTAACACTTTTCATTGAAGAAATATCATAAAAATATCATGACACAGCAAATATTTGGCAAGAATAACCATTAGAAAAGGGTGCTAGATTAACTGTCCTGGAGTTTCATGCCTTCATGGAACTCAGATGTATCTCAGGGTGGTGCCATTGCCTGTGAGGCATGTGGACAGAACTGTCTCAGCTGAACAAAATCCAGAGCCTCCATGTGGATTGCCTGTATACCAACTGGCCTACCCCTCCTCGGCTGCCCAGCCCAGCCTGGACAGCCTGTTTTTAGGTCCTGTCCAGGAGCTGACGTGCTCTAGTATCTCTCACAGACTGCTTTCCCATTTATGCCTCTAGGACCCCAGTATGAGACCCACACCTGTCTCCCTGACTTACAGGTATTGGTCCTCACACCCACTGAAACACAGTAATAGCCTTGGCTGCTGATCTATACTGGTATTGCTTTTGAAGCATTATTTTGTATTCCTTTGTAAAATCTAATCACTTGATCCAATTCATTGCCAAGAGCTGAGTCTGATTATTTTTCAAGGGTATTTTATGTACATTGAATAGAAATATTAGGCTGTATTAATAGTTACTATTAATGAATGTTTGCTCTCTTTAGGCAATAATGCAGACACTCAGCAAATCAGAGCAGAGCATGAGAATTTGAAGGTAAAAGTTCAAGGGGAAAAGGGAGTCAGAACACAAAGAGAAGAGTAACTCTAAGAAGGTTTTATTGAACCCTCTTTTCTTTTCCATCTAGATCAGGAGTCAGTGTAGTTATCTGGACATGGTGGTTTTCATCAAGTCAAATCAAATCGTAAAGGTAGAAGTAATTTAGTATCTGTAGTCTTTTACTGCTTGACATGGAAGAAGCCATTTAAAGGTGATTCACATAATTTTTTTAAGGTTGTAAAGGTGACAGTTAGTAGAATTTAATCATGTTAGTTTATATCAATGACCTTTAACACATGTAGAACATATACGTTCCTGAAAGGAAGATCTTAGAAGCAAAAGCATATATAATGAATCTAATTCTATTCAATGTGGGTGCATTTCTATATAGAACAGTATCTATAAAGCAAATTAAAATTTCTGCTATAAGTAAATTTATCAATTCACCTCCAAATAACACTTTATTCTTTTTCTAGGATTAAATCAAAGATGCTTGATTGAAAAATGGACACTCCAGTGCAGACTGTTTGAGGGACACAACATGGGATACCCCATTAGACAGCTATATCAGACACATTGTTCTTAAACATAGTTGTTGAGTTATTACTAATCCCTTATTTAGGCAGATACCAATTTATATGAGAGGGAGAGAGAGAAGAGAAAGAGAGAGACAGAGACAGGAAGACTGACTTAGCATTTTATGCAGTAAAATGTAGTGTGGTATCATTTTGTTATCTTTCACGTCTGGATGTAGAAATCTCCTCTTGATAATGATATACACAGGGCCTGGGGAATTTTAGAACCTGACCGAGATTATAAGTCATCCCCATGCCCCAAATGGATAAAAACAGAGAAGCAGTCTCTCATACAGAGTCTGTCGTAATAAAGCTATGTTCGGATTGGGTCAGCAACAAGTTGTACTAGCATCATTAATGACTGCTCCACTCACTTGATCATGTGTCATTTTAAAAGGTTCTGTCCTAAATTCATTTCTGGCAGTGTGTTTATAAGGCATAGTATTCACTCTTGGCACTTTGGGGAAGCTGCTGGTAATATTTTGTCTCCTCTGCCTTCTGTCTTGTCCAACTACATCCTCGCCGCCACCCCTACTCCTTTTGTCATTGCTTACTCTTAAAAGCTTACCAGATAATTTACATCTATCAGGACCTGGAACGAGCCAAAGTAAATAAAAATTTCAGGTGTGACCTCATCTGGATATATTTACCAGCCAGGGTCTCAGGGTCAAAGAAGATGAAACTAATGCTTTGTTCAGGCCTCCCAGAGCTAAAAATGTGTTGGTCTTTCTTATTTGGACCTCAGATTGCGGATTCTAGCTACAGGTTTTTTTAGGACTCTAATACTATTTGTCATCAGTCCACTAACGAGTTTTTAAATGAAATGAGCTTACACACAGTAAACTTATCACCCCCAGGCCATGAGACACCTGCATGTCTTTTTTGTTTCCTATTATTTGGAATAATTTTCCTTTCCATACAGTTGAATAGACTGCTAAAATGTTGAATTCATACCTTAGATTTGGCATCTTGTTTAAAAAAAATACTGATGAAGGTCTATAGACTGGATTTAAAGTCCAGAAAGCTAATCATTATGCCCATCAAGACTTTTGGCGTCAAATAAAATGTATACAAATGTTGACTTACAATGCTACAGATCTGAAACCCATATAATATTATAAAGCAATGTAATTCAGTTACAAATTTTTAAATCATATAAAGGCTGAACAGATCAACTTAACAAGCTCAGTGCTTCCCTTCTGTGCTATTTCTCCATTCTCTGTGTCCTTCCAGTTTTGAGATCCTGGTCCCCATAGCATAGAGGGGAGTGATCTAACTGACTTTAATATACCGTGAGGACAGTGGCTCTTACCCTGGGTGATTTCATCCTCCAGAGGACCCTTGCTAATGTCTGGCGGCATTTTTCATTGTTACACCTGGGAGGCGAGTGTGCCCCTAGTTTCTACTAGGGAGATACCAGGATGCCGTGAATGTCCCCAAATTTCACAGTGGGAAGGACAGCCCTCGCCTAGCAAAATCATATTGTCCCAGGTATTAGCAGTGTTACCTGCTACTCAGTTTTTTCATTTTTTTAAAAGGGACTCGAAAGAAACATACTTCACACTATAATCTTGTCACCTACCATTTCAGATGGAAAATGGGATACCAACCCCTTAAGCTTTCAGAGATTCAAATATTACCAGAGATTTCTATCACTAAATCACTCCCACCAGAGTTTCAAGCCCTAGAGAGGACAGGAACAGAGAGCAGAACCCAGCGCTGGCACTGAAAATCCTCTTGCTCTTTCTCTATGAGCTACTTCTTTTGATCCAGAAAGGCCATCGCCTCCTCTCCCCTTGGGGAAGTCTTCTCTTAATTCAAAGTTTCCTCTAGACTTTGTGGTTCATATTATAAACTCTGTGTTCTCTGTCTCTGTCAGCATTAAATATTTTAAAAGAAGTTTTTTTGAAAAAATAAATGTATTATTAGGTAAATAAATATAGTTTTTCTCAAGTGCTTAGCTTTCTGCAGTTGAAATCAGGACTTTCAAAGTTGTTGCCTCTGCTATAGGTTACAGAAGGCTCCAACAGAGTTCAAAACACTAATTTAGATTTTTTTCCCCTGTCTCAAGAGAACGAATGACTATTAAGTAGTAGGATGAATGTAAAAAGAAAGTGAATGGCTTGCTACGCAAATGGGACTATTATTCTTTCCAGAAAAGCTTCTTTAAAATATTACACCAACCTCATGTAAGACCTGGACACTAATAAGCGGTCACCTCTCCCCCAGCTCACTGCTCTCTCCTCAGTGATGTCCACCCTGCCCGACCCCATGGGAATCTGGCTTTGGGAAGACTGTGCGCCTCCCTGTAAGTTAATACAACTCCTGGGGTCTTCACCGGCAGGGAGTTAACTATCACTGCTCACATCCTGATCTTGGCCTAGAGGAGAGTAGGCACCAGCCTGACCTAAGTTCCATTCTCTTCTCTTCCTCTGACTTCTAGAAAACCCTAGACCTTTAGCTTCTGTTCAGCTGTTCACTCTCTTTATGACAAAAATACTGTCAAAGTTCCATGTTCCTGCTAAAAGAAAACTAGAAAGAAATCATGCTACTACTTTAAACTCTTGTCACCATAGAATGATTCGCCCTCAAGATCCTTTTCTCCTTTTGAGCTAACATCATTAGAATTAATCTTTCCCAATAAAGACAAGCTTCCATTTTTTTCAAACTTCATAGTCTAAGACAGAGGTGTTGATTTTTCACAACACTGTCCCTTCCCCCTACTTTTCTTACTTCTGGCGATTCTTTCTTAGCGAATTAAAACATCCTTCTGTATACTTTCAAGTAAATACCAATATATCTACTCTAGTAAATCAAAATCTGGCTCCTTTCTGTATGCACTACCTCTCCTATGGCCAAAATCCTGACCATGAACTGATTGCTTCTGTTTTTCTGTAGGATTTATAATAATCCATGGTACATAAGAATTCTTGAAATTCTGCATTGATTTCTCCCAAAAGAAGCAGATGTGAAGGGAACAAAAACAGATGTAATTTTTTCTTATAACCAAACTATACCTAGCACTCCCCATGTGTCCATCCTTTGCAAGTATTCTAAATACATGAGAAAGGAATTAAGCCTAGATGAGAATAAAAATATTTTATGCTAAATGATATTTAATAATAATTTAGTGATTTTTAGTCTAAATGATGATATTTTCTATACTTTCCCACAGTTCTTTTATACTACTCCCACCATTCAGTTATCAGTGACAGCTTTTTTCATTGCACTGCTCATAAAATGAAAGTGAACACAAGGAAGAGAGAATTTCTGAATGAGCTTTTGTTGAACAAATGGTATGGGAGCAAAAAAAAAGCTGTATGGGAGCAAAAAAAAAAGATTTATGGAAACAAAATGGATGTTTGATTTATTTGGTTTAGATATTTTGTTTACTGATATTTCAAGAACTTGACTTCTCTGTGCAAGAACAAAGCTAAAAACTAGATTATATAGTTTCAAAAATAAACAATAAAATTAATATTTTTACAGAATGATGTTAGCCATTCTCTTACTCAGAATCGAAAAGTTAGATTAGAAAGAAAAAAAGGGGATTAGAAGAGATATTGTAAGTTTGTTTTGTTTTAAATAAGAAAGGTACAGGTAGGAATAAAGGGGAGTAGGCAGACATGAAGAGAGAGGAGGGAAGAAGAGATATTTTTGTTTATTTTTGTTTAGTTGTTCATTTTGATTGTTTCCCTGAGCCCGAGGTCTTGATATGATAGCTTTAACCTTGAATTGAATGAGTATTATACAATGATCGAATGAGAGCTGGATTACTTAATTTGGAAATTATTGTGATAGTTTGTGCCACATTATACCTAATCCATCAGAGTACTAAGATCAGCATGTTTGATTTTATTAATGAACAGGGAATGAATTATATTTTTTTACACTATGTATGTTTTAAATTAGTTTGAAACTAATATATCTGAATTGTTTGTAACTTGTTAATAGTAAACAGATTTAATTTCAAGAAAAAAATGTATTCCAATAACAGCTGACTCCAATGTTTATAGGAAGGACTGAATATTAGTGCTATAGCAAAGTGCCAGCTTTCATCAACAGGGGCAGGATTCTGACATTCAGGAACTATTATAACAGGGGAGATAAATGGGAGATGGGATACCAAGGCTCTTCCTCTGGGGAGCACAACTGTGAGCAAGTCAAGCCAAGATTGCCAGCTGTAGTTTGTGTTTCTGTGGGCCACACCATGTGGGACTAACAAACTAAGCTCTTCAACTGACTCTATCCAGGTTTCTGGGGTCTCCATGCCTATTCAAAGCCCAAGTCCTTGTGTTTAGATTGTGTCTTGCAAGACAAGCACTAGCATCTGAGCTGTTGTATGATACCTGATAAATGTCCCCCACTCCCTCCCACAACAGTGTGCTTTTTTCCTCTTTATGCCTCTGATAACACTATGCAGTATTATTAACTATAACCACCTTGCTTCTGTGTTCTCCAGAACTGAATCTTCCTACATACTTGAAACTCCAGAGGGAAAGAAATCAGTTCCTCAAAAAGATATCAAACCTCTGTGTTCATTGCAGTATTTTTTATAATTATACACACACACACATATGTGAGAATAAATGGAATATTACTCAACTTTAAAAAAGAAGGGAATCTTATCATTTGCACCAGTATATGTGGACCTTAAAGGCATTATGCTAAATAAAATAAGCTAGACACAGAAAGACAAATATTACATGATCACAGTTATATGTGAAATATAAAAAACTCAAACTCTTAGAAGTAGAAACTAGAATGGTAGGTACGAGGGATTGGAGGGGTGGGGCAGGGGAGGCAGACTTGGGGAAATATGGGTTGAAGAAAAGTTTTCACAAGCACTCTTTATTTATTTATTTTTCTGATCATTGTATACATCTTCCTATACCATTTCAGGCACATAGAAAACAATCCATATTTGTGGATGAAACAGGAATGAGTGCAAAATTCCATTCTAAAATTCCATTCCATTGCAGTGAGTGCATATTTCCATCTATAATTTTAGTTCAGACCAAAGCACCAAAATAAATTTGCACTAAAAAGACTTTAAATTGGATAATTGTTTTGAAAAGAAATTGATTCAATCTTGTGTTTCATTATTTTAATGAAGAGTCCAAGTGGAAAAATATATATATTCTAATATTTCACTTAATTATAAAGCCAGAATATATAATTAATGAGGTTTTTTAATTGTACTTTTAAGTGGGAGAAAGATACGTAAAGACAAAAAGCAGGATATTGAAAAAATTTGAATTGTGAGGATACTTTGAAGTCAACATACATCATGCAAAATAGTTTCCTACTCTAATCTACATCTCTTTCTAGAGATCACTGGCTAGTACAGTGAGAGACAAAGGTCGCTATTGCTGTTATCTACTGTAAAGTAGCTCCCTTTCTCATGCGTGTGCAGGTATGTGCATGCACTGACTTTGTTGATTGATTCCATGAGTGTGTGTGTGTTTGTGTGTCTTGTCAAAAGGATGTTAAAATCCTCTCTGTTTAAAAGTTTTACCCAAATATAGCTCTCTGAGTCCTCCCAGAAATGCACATAAATCTAAAAGTAGAAAGTACTTACTGACTGTGAAATTCCCAAATCAAGAGGAATCATGATCAATATTTCATTTCTTTTTCTTGGTGGTGAACAGAAAACCAGTATACTGAGGTAGTCTCTGCTTAGAAGATTTCATAAAAACAAAATTGGTGAGAGGAAAAGACACATTAATATATGCCTATAAATTTACAAAAAGCTAAAGAAAAAAATTACTGTGTCAACATGAAGAAAGAGTGCTTTGTCTAGAAAAGCAATAGTAAAGGGAAAATATCAGGACCTATTGAATTCATAAATA
Source organism: Solenodon paradoxus (assembly GCA_004363575.1). Lineage (NCBI taxonomy): Eukaryota > Metazoa > Chordata > Mammalia > Eulipotyphla > Solenodontidae > Solenodon > Solenodon paradoxus. Next base: position 14,035 of record RJWH01000209.1, on the reverse strand, counting down.
CATAAACATATATTCCTTTTTCTTTTTTAAAAAAAGCATTTGAATTTAAAAGTGACATTAAAATATTTATAGATTATCATGCAGTTAGAATAATGCACTGATACCTTATACCCTTTATCTAGTTCTAGAAACAGTTTCTAGATTAAATCACTTGTTTTGGTTTAAATATATATTTAAAAAAATCTAATGTCACCCAAATATGTGGTTGGAAAAAGGAGAAATAGTTTAGTAGAGAGTGCATATATATCTTCAAGAGAGTGATTTCATTTCTTTTAGATATATAATCAGAAGTGGATTTGCTATATCATATGGTAGTTCTATTTTTAATTTTTTGAGGAACCGCCATACTCTTCCATTAGTGACTGTACCAATTTACGTTCCCACTAGCAGTGCCTTAGAGTTTTCTTTTCTCCACATCCTCATCAACACAGAGTCTTTATATATATGTATAGCTAAATAACTCCCCTCTCTACATTCTTGTAGAGAATAAGGACAAAAGACCATTTTTTTTCATTAGAAGATTGGAGGCCCAGAGGTAGAAGAGGGCTTCTTTGATTATGGGAAGGTTTAAAATTTTAGAAGTTGTGTTTCTCCTTTGCCCCTAGGGATGTCCTTCACTGTCCTGTGTTCTTCCTGTCAGACTGGGGTACATACAGAAGACCAGTTCAGAGAGACTCATGGTGTTCTGTCTTAATCCTTTCACCTGTATCAACTCATACATTGCACATCTTGAACTTACCCAATATTACATGATGAGTCAATTGTATTTCAATAAATCTGAAAAAATTAATTAAAAAAATTTAAGTTGCTTCAGCTCTGGAACTTTGGATGCATTCGTACTGTTTTGTGTTTTAATAAAAATATTTGAGATGTTCTGTTTCAATGTCTCTCTACAAATACAGATAATAATGCTACTGTTATAGCTAACTAGTCTAGGTGATCTCAGGTGACCTAAGGCCTGTGGAAAGGAGCATTTCATTGTAAATAATCAGAGCCCTTTAAGGCTAGAATGTTAAATCTTTGTGACCGGCTGCACTATTACCTAATCCAGGTTCAGTATTCTTTTTAAAATCCCGTGATTGTGCTTTACTAACTTGTAAGGGATAATTGCCAATTGAAGATGAGCACTTAGCTTCTAAGAGTCATTTTTATTAAATTCAAGCAGCAACTAGCTTTATTAAAATTCAATTATGTTAATAATTTAATGAGACTATGTCCTCTGTCTGAATAACTCAGTAATGAAATGAAAATGAGCTCCAGAAATGAAATTCAAATTTGGTCCAAAATATAAGAGAACGCTAGATGAATGAGTATTAAAGAGGAAGAAGAGAGTTAACAGAGACTGCCTATTTCAATAACACATCATAAACCCAAGATTAAAGGAATTAGGCGGGTGCTCTGACACCTTTCTTGTCTGATACAGGGCTCTGGATCTCACGGTAAGTCTTCAGGGAGGCTTGTCTCTTGGATTTCAGGGTTTGGGACCAACAATATATAATAAATCTGTCTGCTCCTTAGAAAATGATGGTAGTTCTCTCCAACTAAAATCAGGTCATAACTGGAGAAAAAAGATTCCTGAAATTATGAAAACTATTAGTTTATTAATTAACAAATTATGAACAGTTGAACCTGTGAACGGTCAGATCACTGTGTAAACTGCCTGCCATTATAGTTTTATAACAATGGCCATTGAGTAGGAGGTCTGATTTGCATCTTCTTACAAGTTACAAAAGAGTATTGTGCTCACACTATTTGTCTCTATTAGAGACAAGAAAAGGGTGATTTAAAATGTTAATGTTACAGGAGGTTTAGGGGGTATTGAGAAAGATTTCACTCCCATCTTTTGTCTAGTAGATGGAGGTGAGGGGTACCTATTGGCAAAAACAGGGGTCCCTGGAATTTTCTGTCTACAATTGTTAATAATAATAAAAATATAAATAAAAAAAAACACAACACTGTAACTTGTAGCAGATACTGTTGATGGCCTCTCTTTCACCTAGAAGGTGAAATGCAGTGAAATAACTTGATAAAATTCAACAATGTGGGACAAAAAGGAACTCCGTATATTAAAAATCAAAGACAACTTCTCCAATAAGATAAATGGTATCTGCAACACAATGAAAAATTCTGAGACCTGTCAGGGTTCAGAAAAGGTGGACTTCCTGGCTGCTGACTTATGATAAATTCTGTCTGCCCCTTGTGCAATATCTGGCCTTGTACTTGGTTAAAAAAAACTACCAACTTTAGAAACTGTTAATGTCTCCATTTGTGGGGTTCAGGTTGCTCAAAGAATCCATGATAAATTTAGGCAAGTGAGCAGAGATTTAATGAGAGGGTAAAGGGGTGGAGCTGACCAAGGAAGGTCTAGTGGGTTCAGGGTTGCTCCACTAATCAGACAGGCACCGAGAGTAAGCAAGTTGGGGGTTCATTAGTGGGGAGCAGAGAGAGAGGATGAAGCCAGCCCAGGGAGGCTAACACTCCTTTTGCCTTGCCGGTGGCCTGAGTTTTTAAGAAAAAATCCCACAGGGTGAGGAAGGGGGATAGAGGGAGGCAGTTGGTAGAGGAGGTTTCAGTTCCTGATTGGGCAAGGTGACATTGTCCTTTGAAGTTATTGGTAGTCTTCTTCAACTTGTGTCATTCTTTTGTGTCTTAGTAGAGGGTCTGTCCTGGTCATCTCAAAAGTCAAACTCTTCCATCGGCTTTCCTTATTGATCTGGATGCATTCCAAGACTGGGTGCTGGTGCCAGAGGTGGTTCACTGTCCTGATAACTGAATTTTAATCCCTGGTCTAAGGCTTGCTCTTGTGGGGCTTCTGACACCATTGTGATGATTATTTCTGCCTCCATTTTGATCACCCCTTTCCCTTTCCCTCTAAAAAATGTTTATATCACTGCACTACCTGAGAATCTAGGAAGTTTTATTTTATCTTGCTAATGGAATACCTCAGCCAACTCTTCCCCCAAGCTGCAGACTCCAGAGTACAACAGAAAGTTACCATTGATACCTTGAAAAATGCTTAAAAGGATCAGCACAGGACCACCCAAACTAGCAGTTTTGAATTCTTATTCTCTGGCTGATTCTCTCATGCATATGGGTCCTCCTCTCCCCACCACCCTCTTTTGCTTCTCAGTAAAGCTCTTGTCTAAAGCACTGTTTGGCCTTTGACTGACTTCTATTCCTAAGTATCTAAGAACACATGGGGATCCCTTAGCTGGCCCCTCAGCCTATAATTCTATATTTAACATTTTAGTTAATGGTAAAACTAAAACATGACACCCCAAGTTTCTCAGAATTGTTCTCCTGTATGTACCCCACTCAGACAAGAATAGCCAAGGACAGTAAAGAGTAAAGGAAAGCCCCAGAGGCAAAGGGAGAAGCTCCTTTTCTTCTAACCCTATAGTCCTTCCCATAATCAAAGAAGCCATCTACCATTCCCTGGACCTCCACCCTTCTCCTAATCAAGAAATGGTGTCTTGTCCCTATTCTCTAGAAGAATGTAGAAAGGGGAGTTACTTACCTAAACTTTTATAGTAAGAGTAGGGATGATTCACTCGTCCTTGCCACATAGAAATTCCCACCTCTCTTCTCTGAGACCCTAGGACCTCTTTCCATACCTCAGCACATGATACAAATCTTTGGTCTGTCCCAGCTATCTCAGAATTTATTAAATTTACCATCAGCAGTTTAATTCTGATATGAGGGTTCTGGGGTCTAGCAGCAAACAGTTCAAGAAAGAATTCTTTAGCATTGGAGTGCAGATTTATAAGTTTATAGAGAAAATGGAGGAGAAAAAAGTAAAAACAGAAGATAGTCTCCTGGGTAGGGAGGGTTGCACTAATTGCTCTGAGATTACTAAATATATACCCTTTCTTTACCTGAGGAATGGCTACTTATAAGAAGGGATTGCTTTTAAACATCAAAGGTCAGCCCATAGCTTCAGGTGGTTTCAGGTGAGGTAGGAAGAGTTCTCAGTTAGTTTTAAAAGCCTCTGGCACCAAAAGGAATTTTTTATTCCATTTTGTCAACAGCTTTCCATCCTCCATGATCAGTCCCATGTTGATTTGGAAGTTAAATGCTGAAACTTCCCCCCAGCAATTCTATCCTTCACCATATAATTGATTCCTTTTTACTAAATTTGTCCTTCTCTCTTCTAGTAACCATTAGTTCAATTCTATACATTAAAAGTCTATTCTTATTTGATTTGATTTACCTTTTGTAATTTTTGATTTACCTTTATTTCACATGTGAATGAAATCCTACAAGGTTATTTTTCTCCTCTGATCTCACTATGAATAATTCCATCTTAGGTCCATCCATGTTGTTGCTAATGGCAGAATTTCATCTTTTTAAATCACTAAGTAGTATCCCATTGTGTATTTCTACTGTTAGGCTGGCCCAGGGACAAAAGCAGCAGCGGCCATGCCCGGGAAAGGCAATGCCCGGGAAAACGGCAGCCAAGCCCGGGAAAAAGGTGGATGACGTCAGAATAAGGGATGCAACCCCCACACCTGGATTCACAGGGCCAATCCCCAATCGCGACATGGGAAGCCGGTGAAATTCCTCTGCTTAAAGAGCCGGTCCCCCTTTGTTGTGGCGCGCGACTTCCCGGCCCGCGACTTCCCGGCCCTCTGCGGACTTGGGAGTTTCGCCCGGGTGTGCAAACCCCAATAAAGCCCTGGCTATTCTGCTTTTTGTCTGATTGAACTTTTTCTCCTCGCGGAGCCCAGAAAAACCTTACATCTACCACATCTTCTTTATTCATTCATTTATTAAAGAGTACATAGGTTTTTCTAACGCTTGACTGTTGTATGTAAAGCTGAAATAAACATGGAGTGTATATGTCACTTTCGATTAGTATTGTGTTTTAGGGTAAATAACCAGAAATGGGATAATGAAATCACATTGAATTTCCAGTCTCAATTTTTGAGGAATCTCCCTACTGCTTTCCATAATGGTTGCACCAGATTACACTCCCATCAATGGTGTATGTGTCCGCCTTTCTCTGCATCCTCACAAACAGTTATTGGTTCCAGACTTCCGTTCTCAGATGTGTGAAATGATAACTTTTTTGTTTTGGTTATAACATTTTTAAAACTGAAAGCAATGTAATTTAAAGTTCATTCTAACAATCCACATTTTTACACACCCACCCCATTTTTCAGTGTCTTGTTCATTCTAAGTGGTGTTCATTTTCATCTTACGGAAATTCCTTTACTGTTTCAACAAGGCTGGTTTAGTGGTGATGAATTCCTTTAACTTGTGTTGTTGAAGTTCTTTATCACCCCTTCAATTCTAACTTGATAACCTAGCGGAGTAGAGTATACTTGGTTGGAAGTTCTTTTCTTTCAGCATTTTAACTGTATCGTTGATTTTCCTTCTATCCTCTAAAATTTCTACTGAGAAATCAGTAGAACATCTAAATGGTATTCTCTTATATGTGACTTTTTTTCTCTAACTGCTTTTGAAATTCTCTTTATCTTGAATTTGTCATCTTAATTGCAATGTGTTTTTGTTTTTTGTTGTTTATTGGAATTATTTGTACTTCCTATGTCTGGATATCTTTTTCCTTTCCCAGGTTAGTAAAATTCTCAACTATTATTTCTTCAATTAAAATTTCTACTTTTTTCTGTATCTCTTCTGCCTCTTGAACCCCTGTGATGCAAATGTTATTCCTTCTTATGTTATCTTGTCTCTCGTATTTTTATTTCCTTTAATTTTTTTTCTCTTTGTTGTTCTACTTGTGTGCTTTCCTATCTTCTAGCTTACTGGTTTGAGCAAATGCTTTTTCCAGTCTATTGTTGAGTTCCTCTATTGTATTTTATAGTTCAGCTATTGGATTCTTTAGTTCTATGATTTCTGCTTGGAACTTTCTTACATTGTCTCTGTCTTTGTTATAGATCTTATTTTGTTCATCCGTTCTTCTAATTTAAGTGAGCCGTATTAAGATTGTTTCTTTGAAATCTTTAGGCAGTTTACTTAACTGTTGTATTAGGATTTTTCTCTGGGGTTTTGTTTTGATCCATAATTTGGGGTAAATTACTATATTTTCTTCTTTGGTTGGATACTCTATGTTTAGTTTGCTGGCTTAGGTGAAATAACTTTCTTTCCCTGTCTTGATGTAATGACTTTGTATTAGGATTTCAGGTTGCCAAGTATAGGTCTAGGGCAATGCCCCTGGATGCTGGGCTTTCTGTTGCTGTATAGGCTGAAGCTTCTTCACCAGTCAAATTGACTGGAGCTCTAGAACCAGTACTTGGTGATGGTCCAAGAGCCCAGCTCTCAGGGTTGGTATTGGTAAGCCAGATGCAAAGAAAGAGGCTGTTGTTGGAGAGTGCCTAAGACTCAGGCCTCCTTAGGGACTGCAGCTATTTGGATTTAGGATGAAATCTACATCCTCCCTCACCTTAAATCTAGTCCCACAGTCAGAACTTTTCTAGTAGCTTTAGGGTGTGGCTTTTGCCTTAGCTGTAGCCTAGCTGTGATCTTAATAGGTTCTGCAGGCAACCTGCCCCCTGAGGTCCAGGCAAAATGAGGGAGTCCCAGGAACTGGGGATCTAAGTTACAGGCAGACTGGAGTCCCAACAGCAGTCACAGGCTGGAAAGGGCCAGACTTCTAGAGACCATGGGAGTCAGACAGAGCAGGTACCCACAACCCCCTCACACATAAGTCTCTCTATCCTCTAGCTGGGTTGCAGCTCTAAGAGAGAGTGTGTGCAGAGTCTGTTCCGAACAATTGCTGGGACCCAAGAGAAGGGAGTTCTAACTGCCAGGACTCGGGGTTTAGGCTGATTTCAAGCAGGCAGGCTGATGTGTAAGCACTGTTTAACAGTGATCCCATGGAAGAGAAGGGCTGTTGTTTCTCAGACTAGTGGAGTCTGTCTTGTAATCTTCCCTGAGAGAACTTCCAGTGTTTTACTCCTGGAGAAATCCACAAACCAAACTTTGCGTGAAATCATTTAGCTACCTATGCAGGGAGCTACAGGGTCTAATAAACTGCTGCTACCCTCGGTGAGTACTTCCCTGGTGGTGCAAGAACCATAACCATGATAATGAAGTGTCCAAAGCCACAAGTACTGCTGATGGCAGAAGGGCAGGACATTTTTCCTCTGGCCCTGACTCCATTATGTTGTCTGCCAGTGCAAAGTCAGAGATAAAAGAGAGCCTGGTGAGGATACCTGGCAGGGTCTCTGTTCACTGAAAGACTATCCCTCTTTCTCTTACTCACTTATTTAAACATTTTTTGCAGATATCTGTCAAGGTACAGGGGAAAATCTTCTCGTGCCCCTCTGAGTTCTTTCAGTAGAGAGGATGCAAGAAATGTGAGTCTGGATATGGAGTTGGGAAATAAGAGCTGAATTTTAACCAAGAGTTTTCAAAATTTTGTTCATAAAGTGTTATCTCTGCTGTTTTTATTTGCATATACTAGATTAAAAACAATAAGTTTCTCCTGATAAGCCTTAGTTTTGAGGAATTCCTCTTCTGTAAATTATCTATTTTGAGGATAACAGGGTGAGGGCTGTCTTGTTTGTTGTTATTGATCTGAAGATAATGTAATGCTTATTTTAGATAGCAGTTCCATATCAGTTTGATAGTGCAAATGTATTTCATTGTTCAGAATTTATGCCTTTAACTAAGTTCTGCCATCTTTTAACAGAAAATCTTTAATCAAACGAGCAATCTTTTGCTTTATTGCTTGTTATTTTGCTTTATGGTTTGTGCATTTGACTTATTATTTAAGACACTCTTTAATTTAAAGTCATAATAATGTTCTCTGAAATCTTCTATATATGCCACCTATTTCCCCCACTCTTATCCTGGATGGCTTTGAAATAAATCTGAGACATATTTCAAAAGTCAGAATATTTTAGCATATACCTTTTAAAAATAAGGAATCAAAAAATAAATTCACAATATAATTATCAAGCCTAAGCATATAAGAATGATTCATGAATATAATTAAAGAAGCTTATTTTTTTGTAGAAAAAACTAGGAAGTTTAAATATAAACAGAGGTTTCAACATGGGCTAAATGTGGTAACGGTCTTAAGAAAAGTACAAACTTGCCATGAGAGTTTGGGAAAGGGGGGATGATTTCCAGCATTAAAGGATAACTTACCCAAGGGAAAAGAGTGATGTTTTGGACATTTTACAAAAGTTTGTCTTTGGTTTTTCCCAGAAAAGTGGTTCTGAAATAGTACACAGGAGGAAGTCTCTCATCTACGCTGAAGACTTGTGGATTTTATGTTCTTTCCCTTTTCCCTAGTAAGCAGGAAACAACAGGGAGAGGGAATCAGTTAGAAGCAAATAGTTGCACGTTTATAATTTAGGCAAATTCTGAACATCTGAAGCCAAATTCTGAGGATTATAATATAAATGTCCTCTTCCTAATTGAAAATAGTTTCTTTTTCCTGGTCTCTATCTTGTCTCCAGCTATTGAGCATTGTTTGAGACAAGACTCTTTCTGGAATTACGTATTATTAAAATGTACCCAACATTTCCCATGTCTTCTAGACTCCAGAATTTCTGAATGATTTAGTCAAGCCTAGCACAAAAATTTAGTGTCTACAGATAGGTGAGAGGACTTTTTTCCCCCTAAAATAACTTTCATCTTTTAGAACCTCAGAATGCATGAAATTAAAAAAACGTATTCCAGTAAATAATGATAGTATTGGATATTATTTAATCTATAGATTAAAAAATATGTGGGTCCATATTGATGAAAAGAAATAATCAAATAAGTAAATAAATGGGGGAGAAGGGACTTTCTTGAAGTAGACTAAATGTAGTGAATAAATGTAGAAAGAATGATAGAACTAAAACATCACCTTTAGTAATACATGTTGCAAAGGAAGACCATTGAGAGTCAGTTAGTGGCCAACATGATGAAAAACAGAATAGAACTCCACATATCACCACATATGTCTCACTACCATACTTTAGTTAATTACAAAAAAAAAAAAAAAAAGAAATAGTAACTTTACAGTGCATTATACTGACAGAAGCCTCCCTAATCACAGTTAGTATCATGAGTAATAAATCACATTGACATCATAAACTAGGATGTTCTCACATTATGCTCTGAGAAGGGTACAATGTAATGTCAATAATATTTTTGCTCAAAATGTATATAGCTTGGAAGAAATACAATCTTTAAAATACTAACCAGTACTCTTTAAAAGTATCGAGATCATGAAAGACAAGGAAAGATGGAGGAACTGTTGCAGATTGAAGAAGAGCAAGTAGACAGCTAAATCCAATGTGGGACCCTGGGGTGGATTCTGAAATAGGAAAAAGGCATCAACAGAAAAACTTGAAATCTGAATAAGATCTGTAGATTAGTTATAGTGTTGTGGCGGCATTAATTTTCTGGATTTGCTCATTTTACCATAGTTATATAAGATGTTGACATTGGGAAAAGCTCAGTGAAGCATACATGGGAATTTTCTGTGCCTTTTTGCTACTTTAAAGTATAGAATTTTTTCAAAATTAAAAGTGAAATATTCATAAACATGACTCTAAGCAGTACATCATTATACTCTAGCTTGGGTGAATCCTACTTACAAACATATCACCCTTTGAATAATTGGATGGTCTTTATTGGGACAGAAGAGGTTATGCAGAGACTACACAGAGAAAGGCATTTTCTTGGAGTCCCCAAAGTCTCTTTAAATGTTGTGTAGCCATAGGACCAGAAATAAAATAGTAAAGATTGGGACATGCTTCTTTGATTTTCCACGTATTATTTAGAGTACCTCTGGGAGTAATTTTTGTTTTTAGTGTCATCTATGTCATTGAGATACATGAGTCAGTCTTAGGCATAACTATGTCTCACATAGACTTCTCTTTCTGGTCCCTAATATTTGCCTTGTACATCCTTTACTCTTCCCTCCATCCCGTCTTTTACAACAACCCCTAGATTCTACTCTCTGAAGTAAAAGCAAAACAAGTATTATTCATAAAAAGAAAAATATCTCACTAAACATGCTTGTGTTCATGTATGCTGTGTGTGTGTGTGTGTGTGTGTGTGTGCGTGTGTGTGATTTAAGAAATTTTCATGGCATCAATCTTCCAATTTCTATTTGTTCATCAGTAGGAGTGCAGCAAAACTGCAGCCAGGTAAGTACCTACAGCTGTAGCTCCCTTTCTGCCTCTTTTCTCTTTGAATAGTATCCTCTTCATCTGCCTTTCCACTTTTTTTAAGGAAAGATACAGGCAGGAATGAAGGTGAGTAGGCAGGCAGGAATTGAGAGGAAGAAGCATTTATTTTATTTTATTTTATTTTATTAGTTCTTCAAACTTCTTCCCCACAGATCTGGGTTGCGAGCCCAGGGGTATATGGCCTTGCTCCTTTGGAGGCAATTGCTCTAAGTACTACTCCACCAGGGTGCACCTGCCATCCCATTTTACATTGACTGCATCTTCCTTGCTTTGTCTTTTACATCTCCTGCTAAAGAGGGAAAAGATTCAATAGCTTTAATTATACTGATAGTGTTTGTCACACTAATATAATTGTTCCTTTCCATTCGTGGATGGTATTAATTTTCAAAGGACCTGAGAGATTGAAAAATGTTCCAGAATGATAATTTGTCTTGCATGAACCCCAGTGAGCTGAAAATGCTTCTGGTTAGTCAATACCAGGGGAGTAGGGTGAGGGCTTTCAGGTCAACTGCTTTGGAATAATACCTCTGACTTGGAAAATTAAGAAGTCTTCCAGCAAAGCTCCATCCACCCTGAACCTTCAAAGCCACATTGGAGATCAGCAGACCATTTTACCTGCCTCTTCGCACTGTCCAGTTCAGGTATATGAATCAACAAAAGATAGCCCTTTCTGCACGAATCCCCAACTACTTCCAGACTTTGCTTTACCATTGCTCACTCCAGAGATAGCAGACATGGAAATAATATCAGGACATCTCCTTCTCTCTTTAATTAAAAGTTGTTGGAGAAGAAAGACTGGATTGTTATGAGTGCTTCTTGTTATTATTTGTTCAATATTTTAACATAGGTTTCTGACTTCCCTATTCTTCTTCTCCATCCCGCCATTGTTATAACACTATGACTAATCTATAATCCTTATTAGAGTTTCATCCGCTAGCTCATTTATTTTCTTTTCCTTTTCCTGTTCCAGAATCCTATCTAGGAGCTAAGTTATGTGTAGCTATCATGTCTCCTTGGCCTCCTCCAATCTCCAAAAACCTTTGGGTGCTTTCTTTTAACTCTGCCAAGATGATAATTTACACTCTAGCTAAAGCTGAGTTTCATTAACTCTGTTTACCTGGCTAGGACCGATTGAGTCTAATTCAAGAAGCTGCCATGCTGTGGGTAAATATGGAGTTAAAATGGCAACCCCTTGGTTCTCACATGTCTAATAAGAGAGCTCTGAATGGAAGTTGTGGGACAGTTCAAATCCTTAGTAATAAGCACTAGATACTTTTAAAATCTCAAGTTTTCACTTTTTTCAAGGATTTTATATACTGAATAACTTATGCTTACTTTATTTTAATTCAGAAAGAATACTTTCCTAAATCTTATGAAATTAACGTACCAAGAAGATACACCATGTTTATTCTGTGACTCGAACTCTGTGTTCACATGTCCCCCATTTTTCATTCTGAAAGAATCAAATGATGTTATTTTACTGTTCAAATGAATGTGGTTCGATTCCATAAGCCATTGTGACAAAATGCAGTATCTGACCACCCACTACAATACTGTTCATACAGACAAATACCTTCTAAGTTACAAATGACTGACTTAGAAATATTTGACTCACAATCAGTTTATAAGCTGGGACCTGATTGTGTTACTACAACATGCTTGCCATGAGATATGCAGAAGTTAGTGCAGTAAATGGTTCTTTTAATTTATTTGAAAACCTACCACCACTTTAAATTTACCTTGTTTTTTTTCTCTAGATATCAAATTACCTTCAAGTAAAACTTTACAAAATGACTATCTAGTTGGGAAAACAGTCTGACAGCAACAGAAAGAAAGATAAATGAGGAAGCAAGACTGATTCTGGACCTTGTCTTTCAACCTCAGAATTCAATTTTCCTACCCAATTTTCTGCTGTTCAAATGATGCAGTTATTTTGTTGCTTGGATCTAGATGGTAGATTCCACCTTTGAAAGCAGCAAAGTTGGTGAAAAGCTTACAGGAAGCCACCTTCCTTTAGTCTTTTGTCAAGGCCCTTTATATTTTCAAAATGATCAAAGCCAAGAATGGGTGAAAAGCAGAGTTGCCTGTGAGTGCTTCAAAGAGCATGTCCTGGACAATTTTTTTCTCTTTGGAAGAGAGCTTTTAATGAAGAGGTAATGAGGGAAGTGGGTATTGTGTAAATAATCCAGAGGTCACTGTAGTTGAATTTTGAACTTCCCAGCTCCCTATTAAAAAGATTTGAGTCATTGCTTCGGAAAACCTCCCTCGGGGGGTAAAAATCTTTTCTTACCCTCACATGATTTTTTTCTAATCTTGCTGCTTCCCCCTCCATCAGGTATCATGCTCAGAGGAGAGTGACAGCATATTGTGACAACACATTCCAGGCTCTTTCCAGATGGAAGTAATTACAGATGGAAAACACAACAGGAGCAGACGACTTGTAGTCATGAGACTTTAAAAAGTGACACACAGATCATAATGCTCTGAAAATCTGACTTCTGAGTAACTTTCAGTTCTTTCAAGATGGAATAGTTCGCTCTCCTCTCATGATTTGGGATCATTGAATGCCTCGATACATATCATATTTATGGAGCCCTGACTGTGTGACTTATGCCAAAATAGAAGTAGATTAAATGGACCGATCACATACAATTCCTAGCTGCTGAGAGTATCTTTTTTGTTAGGAGGCTACAACTCTCAACCATATCTGGCCTACAACCTGGTGTGGGTTTGGTTGTTATCGAGTCTACCAGCTATGAATTTTATTTTATACTTCTATATGGTTGGAGAAAAAAATCAAGAGAATATTGTATGATACATGAAAATCATTTGAAATTCAGATGTCAGAGTACACGAATATGGTTTCATTGGAGCGTAGCCCTGCCCATCCATGTATGTATTGCTTTTGGCTGCTTTTGTGCTACAACTGCAAAGTGGAGTCATTGCAACAGAACCCAGGATGGCCTACAAAGCTTAAAGTATTTACTATTTGGCCCTCTGTGGAAAAAGTTTGCCAACCCTGTTCTGCATCCAGGAGAACTTACTTTTGCCCAATAATATGCAGCAACAAGATGGTACGCACATGGGATTGGGGACGAGTCAGTAAGGGAGTGGGAGACACCTAAGAGAAGCCTGAGAACTTCAGAAGGCACATTTGTCAGTGTCATAGGTTGTCCGTAGCTAAATCGGTTCTTTGTTTTGCTCTGAAAAATTTAGTGTATTTTTAACAGAAAGAACTAAGTTAGATAATAAAAGTCAGAAAAATTAGGACACGGGGAACAAAGAGAACAGTTGTATCTACACCATTAGCATGCGCTTTTCTTTATTTCTGACTCCTGCTCTCTGCGTCACTGGTTCTACTTGTAATGAGAATTAGAGTAGGAAGAAGAGGAAGAGGAGGAGGAATAGAAAGAAAGTGAGAGAATTTTACATGAAGTAGAGTAGTGGATAGTTGAGTAGAGGAATAAAATAGAGCATGAATAGGAAAAGGAGAGAAAAAAAGAAGACTATGGAGTAATGAGAAGGGCCTTGCAGAGATTTGTGAGCCATAGATGGCGCCATCTTTTATTCCTACCACAAATAAGCTTTCTAAAAGAAGGCCATACAGGCTTTATTAATGGATTGATTAGATAAAGATCAATAAAGTATGGATGTAGAAATAGGGTACAAGTGAGACATGGCATCAAAAATCAATCTTTGTCAATTCGTTGTGTGTTTTTTTTTTAATTTTTTCCATTGGATTCAATTCATATAAAAACAAATACATGAGCCTAATATGTAGACAATCTAAGGATAGGCCTGCTATGGCTGAAAATGACCTGACTTCTAATCATGTTCACTTCTCCCCACTCTCTCTTCAATTTCAAGTCTAATTCAGG